>VIIQ02000791.1:0-122980 GCA_007449985.2 Desmodesmus armatus
TATTAAGGGTTTTCAACTTGGTGCTTGCAAAGGCTGTGTTCAAGCTAGGATTCAGGCTTGTGGAGTGAGTAAAGGCATCCAAAAATAATACAAGATGTGTGCTTTGCTTTTGATGATGTTGTGTATGTCAAGTGATGTGAGCTGATGTCAAAAGTGCATGTGTGAGCATTTTGCTGCTGAAGTAGGGTTTTCAACTTGGTGCTTGCAAAGGCTGTGTTCAAGCTAGGATTCAGGCTTGTGGAGTGAGTAAAGGCATCCAAAAATATACAAGATGTGTGCTTTGCTTTTGATGATGTCGTTGATGTCAAGTGATGTGAGCTGATGTCAAAAGTGCATGTGTGAGCAGTTTGCTGCTGAAGTAGGGTTTTCAACTTGATGCTTGCAAAGGCTGTGTTCAAGCTAGGATTCAGGCTTGTGGAGTGAGTAAAGGCATGCAAAAATAATACAAGATGTGTGCTTTGCTTTTGATGATGTTGCGTGATGTCAAGTGATGTGAGCTGATGTCAAAAGTGCATGTGTGAGCAGTTTGCAGCTGAAGTAGGGTTTTCAACTTGGTGCTTGCAAAGGCTGTGTTCAAGCTAGGATTCAGGCTTGTGGAGTGAGTAAAGGCATCCAAAAATAATACAAGATGTGTGCTTTGCTTTTGATGATGTTGTGTGATGTCAAGTGATGTGAGCTGATGTCAAAAGTGCATGTGTGAGCAGTTTGCTGCTGAAGTAGGGTTTTCAACTTGGTGCTTGCAAAGGCTGTGTTCAAGCTAGGATTCAGGCTTGTGGAGTGAGTAAAGGCATCCAAAAAAATACAAGGTGTGTGCTTTGCTTTTGATGATGTCGTGTGATGTCAAGTGATGTGAGCTGATGTCAAAAGTGCATGTGTGAGCAGTTTGCTGCTATAGAGGGTTTTCAACTTGGTGCTTGCAAAGGCTGTGTTCAAGCTAGGATTCAGGCTTGTGGAGTGAGTAAAGGCATCCAAAAAAGTACATGATGTGTGCTTTGCTTTTGATGATGTTGTGTGATGTCAAGTGATGTGAGCTGATGTCAAAAGTGCATGTGTGAGCAATTTTCAGCTGAATTAGGGTTTTCAACTTGGTGCTTGCAAAGGCTGTGTTCAAGCTAGGATTCAGGCTTGTGGAGTGAGTAAAGGCATGCAAAAATAGTACAAGATGTGTGCTTTGCTTTTGATGATGTTGCGTGATGTCAAGTGATGTGAGCTGATGTCAAAAGTGCATGTGTGAGCAGTTTGCAGCTGAAGTAGGGTTTTCAATTTGGTGCTTGCAAAGGCTGTGTTCAAGCTAGGATTCAGGCTTGTGGAGTGAGTAAAGGCATCCAAAATAATACAAGATGTGTGCTTTGCTTTTGATGATGTTGTGTGATGTCAAGTGATGTGAGCTGATGTCAAAAGTGCATGTGTGAGCAGTTTCCTGCTATAGAAGGGTTTTCAACTTGGTGCTTGCAAAGGCTGTGTTCAAGCTAGGATTCAGGCTTGTGGAGTGAGTAAAGGCATCCAAAAAAGTACAAGATGTGTGCTTTGCTTTTGATGATGTTGTGTGATGTCAAGTGATGTGAGCTGATGTCAAAAGTGCATGTGTGAGCAGTTTGCAGCTGAAGTAGGGTTTTCAACTTGGTGCTTGCAAAGGCTGTGTTCAAGCTAGGATTCAGGCTTGTGGAGTGAGTAAAGGCATCCAAAAATAATACAAGATGTGTGCTTTGCTTTTGATGATGTTGTGTAATGTCAAGTGATGTGAGCTGATGTCAAAAGTGCATGTGTGAGCAGTTTGCTGCTGAAGTAGGGTTTCAACTTGGTGCTTGCAAAGGCTGTGTTCAAGCTAGGATTCAGGCTTGTGGAGTGAGTAAAGGCATCCAAAAATAATACAAGATGTGTGCTTTGCTTTTGATGATGTCGTGTGATGTCAAGTGATGTGAGCTGATGTCAAAAGTGCATGTGTGAGCAGTTTGCTGCTGAAGTAGGGTTTTCAACTTGGTGCTTGCAAAGGCTGTGTTCAAGCTAGGATTCAGGCTTGTGGAGTGAGTAAAGGCATCCAAAAAAAGTACATGATGTGTGCTTTGCTTTTGATGATGTTGTGTGATGTCAAGTGATGTGAGCTGATGTCAAAAGTGCATGTGTGAGCAATTTTCAGCTGAATTAGGGTTTTCAACTTGGTGCTTGCAAAGGCTGTGTTCAAGCTAGGATTCAGGCTTGTGGAGTGAGTAAAGGCATGCAAAAATAGTACAAGATGTGTGCTTTGCTTTTGATGATGTTGCGTGATGTCAAGTGATGTGAGCTGATGTCAAAAGTGCATGTGTGAGCAGTTTGCAGCTGAAGTAGGGTTTTCAATTTGGTGCTTGCAAAGGCTGTGTTCAAGCTAGGATTCAGGCTTGTGGAGTGAGTAAAGGCATCCAAAATAATACAAGATGTGTGCTTTGCTTTTGATGATGTTGTGTGATGTCAAGTGATGTGAGCTGATGTCAAAAGTGCATGTGTGAGCAGTTTGCTGCTATAGAAGGGTTTTCAACTTGGTGCTTGCAAAGGCTGTGTTCAAGCTAGGATTCAGGCTTGTGGAGTGAGTAAAGGCATCCAAAAAAAGTACAAGATGTGTGTTTTGCTTTTGATGATGTTGTGTGATGTCAAGTGATGTGAGCTGATGTCAAAAGTGCATGTGTGAGCAGTTTGCTGCTATAGAAGGGTTTTCAATTTGGTGCTTGCAAAGGCTGTGTTCAAGCTAGGATTCAGGCTTGTGGAGTGAGTAAAGGCATCCAAAAAAAGTACAAGATGTGTGCTTTGCTTTTGATGATGTTGTGTGATGTCAAGTGATGTGAGCTGATGTCAAAAGTGCATGTGTGAGCAGTTTGCTGCTATAGAAGGGTTTTCAACTTGGTGCTTGCAAAGGCTGTGTTCAAGCTAGGATTCAGGCTTGTGGAGTGAGCAAAGGCATGCAAATCGAAGTACAAGATGTGTGCTTTGCTTTTGATGATGTTGTGTGATGTCAAGTGATGTGAGCTGATGTCAAAAGTGCACGTGTGAGCAATTTTCAGCTGAATTAGGGTTTTCAACTTGGTGCTTGCAAAGGCTGTGTTCAAGCTAGGATTCAGGCTTGTGGAGTGAGTAAAGGCATGCAAAAATAATACAAGATGTGTGCTTTGCTTTTGATGATGTTGCGTGATGTCAAGTGATGTGAGCTGATGTCAAAAGTGCATGTGTGAGCAGTTTGCAGCTGAAGTAGGGTTTTCAACTTGGTGCTTGCAAAGGCTGTGTTCAAGCTAGGATTCAGGCTTGTGGAGTGAGTAAAGGCATCCAAAAATAATACAAGATGTGTGCTTTGCTTTTTATGATGTTGTGTGATGTCAAGTGATGTGAGCTGATGTCAAAAGTGCATGTGTGAGCATTTTGCTGCTGAAGTAGGGTTTTCAACTTGGTGCTTGCAAAGGCTGTGTTCAAGCTAGGATTCAGGCTTGTGGAGTGAGTAAAGGCATCCAAAAATAATACAAGATGTGTGCTTTGCTTTTGATGATGTCGTGTGATGTCAAGTGATGTGAGCTGATGTCAAAAGTGCATGTGTGAGCAGTTTGCTGCTATAGAAGGGTTTTCAACTTGGTGCTTGCAAAGGCTGTGTTCAAGCTAGGATTCAGGCTTGTGGAGTGAGTAAAGGCATCCAAAAAAATACAAGATGTGTGCTTTGCTTTTGATGATGTTGTGTGATGTCAAGTGATGTGAGCTGATGTCAAAAGTGCATGTGTGAGCAATTTTCAGCTGAATTAGGGTTTTCAACTTGGTGCTTGCAAAGGCTGTGTTCAAGCTAGGATTCAGGCTTGTGGAGTGAGTAAAGGCATGCAAAAATAGTACAAGATGTGTGCTTTGCTTTTGATGATGTTGTGTGATGTCAAGTGATGTGAGCTGATGTCAAAAGTGCATGTGTGAGCAGTTTGCAGCTGAAGTAGGGTTTTCAACTTGGTGCTTGCAAAGGCTGTGTTCAAGCTAGGATTCAGGCTTGTGGAGTGAGTAAAGGCATGCAAATCAAAGTACAAGATGTGTGCTTTGCTTTTGATGATGTTGTGTGATGTCAAGTGATGTGAGCTGATGTCAAAAGTGCATGTGTGAGCAGTTTGCTGCTGAAGTAGGGTTTTCAACTTGGTGCTTGCAAAGGCTGTGTTCAAGCTAGGATTCAGGCTTGTGGAGTGAGTAAAGGCATCCAAAAAAAGTACAAGATGTGTGCTTTGCTTTTGATGATGTTGTGTGATGTCAAGTGATGTGAGCTGATGTCAAAAGTGCATGTGTGAGCAGTTTGCAGCTGAAGTAGGGTTTTCAACTTGGTGCTTGCAAAGGCTGTGTTCAAGCTAGGATTCAGGCTTGTGGAGTGAGTAAAGGCATCCAAAAATAATACAAGATGTGTGCTTTGCTTTTGATGATGTTGTGTGATGTCAAGTGATGTGAGCTGATGTCAAAAGTGCATGTGTGAGCAGTTTGCTGCTGAAGTAGGGTTTTCAACTTGGTGCTTGCAAAGGCTGTGTTCAAGCTAGGATTCAGGCTTGTGGAGTGAGTAAAGGCATGCAAAAATAGTACAAGATGTGTGCTTTGCTTTTGATGATGTTGCGTGATGTCAAGTGATGTGAGCTGATGTCAAAAGTGCATGTGTGAGCAGTTTGCAGCTGAAGTAGGGTTTTCAATTTGGTGCTTGCAAAGGCTGTGTTCAAGCTAGGATTCAGGCTTGTGGAGTGAGTAAAGGCATCCAAAAATAATACAAGATGTGTGCTTTGCTTTTGATGATGTTGTGTGATGTCAAGTGATGTGAGCTGATGTCAAAAGTGCATGTGTGAGCAGTTTCCTGCTATAGAAGGGTTTTCAACTTGGTGCTTGCAAAGGCTGTGTTCAAGCTAGGATTCAGGCTTGTGGAGTGAGTAAAGGCATCCAAAAAAAGTACAAGATGTGTGCTTTGCTTTTGATGATGTTGTGTGATGTCAAGTGATGTGAGCTGATGTCAAAAGTGCATGTGTGAGCAGTTTGCAGCTGAAGTAGGGTTTTCAACTTGGTGCTTGCAAAGGCTGTGTTCAAGCTAGGATTCAGGCTTGTGGAGTGAGTAAAGGCATCCAAAAATAATACAAGATGTGTGCTTTGCTTTTGATGATGTTGTGTAATGTCAAGTGATGTGAGCTGATGTCAAAAGTGCATGTGTGAGCAGTTTGCTGCTGAAGTAGGGTTTTCAACTTGGTGCTTGCAAAGGCTGTGTTCAAGCTAGGATTCAGGCTTGTGGAGTGAGTAAAGGCATCCAAAAATAATACAAGATGTGTGCTTTGCTTTTGATGATGTCGTGTGATGTCAAGTGATGTGAGCTGATGTCAAAAGTGCATGTGTGAGCAGTTTGCTGCTGAAGTAGGGTTTTCAACTTGGTGCTTGCAAAGGCTGTGTTCAAGCTAGGATTCAGGCTTGTGGAGTGAGTAAAGGCATCCAAAAAAAGTACATGATGTGTGCTTTGCTTTTGATGATGTTGTGTGATGTCAAGTGATGTGAGCTGATGTCAAAAGTGCATGTGTGAGCAATTTTCAGCTGAATTAGGGTTTTCAACTTGGTGCTTGCAAAGGCTGTGTTCAAGCTAGGATTCAGGCTTGTGGAGTGAGTAAAGGCATGCAAAAATAGTACAAGATGTGTGCTTTGCTTTTGATGATGTTGCGTGATGTCAAGTGATGTGAGCTGATGTCAAAAGTGCATGTGTGAGCAGTTTGCAGCTGAAGTAGGGTTTTCAATTTGGTGCTTGCAAAGGCTGTGTTCAAGCTAGGATTCAGGCTTGTGGAGTGAGTAAAGGCATCCAAAAATAATACAAGATGTGTGCTTTGCTTTTGATGATGTTGTGTGATGTCAAGTGATGTGAGCTGATGTCAAAAGTGCATGTGTGAGCAGTTTGCTGCTATAGAAGGGTTTTCAACTTGGTGCTTGCAAAGGCTGTGTTCAAGCTAGGATTCAGGCTTGTGGAGTGAGTAAAGGCATCCAAAAAAAGTACAAGATGTGTGTTTTGCTTTTGATGATGTTGTGTGATGTCAAGTGATGTGAGCTGATGTCAAAAGTGCATGTGTGAGCAGTTTGCTGCTATAGAAGGGTTTTCAATTTGGTGCTTGCAAAGGCTGTGTTCAAGCTAGGATTCAGGCTTGTGGAGTGAGTAAAGGCATCCAAAAAAAGTACAAGATGTGTGCTTTGCTTTTGATGATGTTGTGTGATGTCAAGTGATGTGAGCTGATGTCAAAAGTGCATGTGTGAGCAGTTTGCTGCTATAGAAGGGTTTTCAACTTGGTGCTTGCAAAGGCTGTGTTCAAGCTAGGATTCAGGCTTGTGGAGTGAGCAAAGGCATGCAAATCGAAGTACAAGATGTGTGCTTTGCTTTTGATGATGTTGTGTGATGTCAAGTGATGTGAGCTGATGTCAAAAGTGCACGTGTGAGCAATTTTCAGCTGAATTAGGGTTTTCAACTTGGTGCTTGCAAAGGCTGTGTTCAAGCTAGGATTCAGGCTTGTGGAGTGAGTAAAGGCATGCAAAAATAATACAAGATGTGTGCTTTGCTTTTGATGATGTTGCGTGATGTCAAGTGATGTGAGCTGATGTCAAAAGTGCATGTGTGAGCAGTTTGCAGCTGAAGTAGGGTTTTCAACTTGGTGCTTGCAAAGGCTGTGTTCAAGCTAGGATTCAGGCTTGTGGAGTGAGTAAAGGCATCCAAAAATAATACAAGATGTGTGCTTTGCTTTTTATGATGTTGTGTGATGTCAAGTGATGTGAGCTGATGTCAAAAGTGCATGTGTGAGCATTTTGCTGCTGAAGTAGGGTTTTCAACTTGGTGCTTGCAAAGGCTGTGTTCAAGCTAGGATTCAGGCTTGTGGAGTGAGTAAAGGCATCCAAAAATAATACAAGATGTGTGCTTTGCTTTTGATGATGTCGTGTGATGTCAAGTGATGTGAGCTGATGTCAAAAGTGCATGTGTGAGCAGTTTGCTGCTATAGAAGGGTTTTCAACTTGGTGCTTGCAAAGGCTGTGTTCAAGCTAGGATTCAGGCTTGTGGAGTGAGTAAAGGCATCCAAAAAAAATACAAGATGTGTGCTTTGCTTTTGATGATGTTGTGTGATGTCAAGTGATGTGAGCTGATGTCAAAAGTGCATGTGTGAGCAATTTTCAGCTGAATTAGGGTTTTCAACTTGGTGCTTGCAAAGGCTGTGTTCAAGCTAGGATTCAGGCTTGTGGAGTGAGTAAAGGCATGCAAAAATAGTACAAGATGTGTGCTTTGCTTTTGATGATGTTGTGTGATGTCAAGTGATGTGAGCTGATGTCAAAAGTGCATGTGTGAGCAGTTTGCAGCTGAAGTAGGGTTTTCAACTTGGTGCTTGCAAAGGCTGTGTTCAAGCTAGGATTCAGGCTTGTGGAGTGAGTAAAGGCATGCAAATCAAAGTACAAGATGTGTGCTTTGCTTTTGATGATGTTGTGTGATGTCAAGTGATGTGAGCTGATGTCAAAAGTGCATGTGTGAGCAGTTTGCTGCTGAAGTAGGGTTTTCAACTTGGTGCTTGCAAAGGCTGTGTTCAAGCTAGGATTCAGGCTTGTGGAGTGAGTAAAGGCATCCAAAAAAAGTACAAGATGTGTGCTTTGCTTTTGATGATGTTGTGTGATGTCAAGTGATGTGAGCTGATGTCAAAAGTGCATGTGTGAGCAGTTTGCAGCTGAAGTAGGGTTTTCAACTTGGTGCTTGCAAAGGCTGTGTTCAAGCTAGGATTCAGGCTTGTGGAGTGAGTAAAGGCATCCAAAAATAATACAAGATGTGTGCTTTGCTTTTGATGATGTTGTGTGATGTCAAGTGATGTGAGCTGATGTCAAAAGTGCATGTGTGAGCAGTTTGCTGCTGAAGTAGGGTTTTCAACTTGGTGCTTGCAAAGGCTGTGTTCAAGCTAGGATTCAGGCTTGTGGAGTGAGTAAAGGCATCCAAAAATAATACAAGATGTGTGCTTTGCTTTTGATGATGTTGTGTGATGTCAAGTGATGTGAGCTGATGTCAAAAGTGCATGTGTGAGCAGTTTGCTGATGAAGTAGGGTTTTCAACTTGGTGCTTGCAAAGGCTGTGTTCAAGCTAGGATTCAGGCTTGTGGAGTGAGTAAAGGCATCCAAAAAAGTACATGATGTGTGCTTTGCTTTTGATGATGTTGTGTGATGTCAAGTGATGTGAGCTGATGTCAAAAGTGCATGTGTGAGCAATTTTCAGCTGAATTAGGGTTTTCAACTTGGTGCTTGCAAAGGCTGTGTTCAAGCTAGGATTCAGGCTTGTGGAGTGAGTAAAGGCATGCAAAAATAGTACAAGATGTGTGCTTTGCTTTTGATGATGTTGCGTGATGTCAAGTGATGTGAGCTGATGTCAAAAGTGCATGTGTGAGCAGTTTGCAGCTGAAGTAGGGTTTTCAATTTGGTGCTTGCAAAGGCTGTGTTCAAGCTAGGATTCAGGCTTGTGGAGTGAGTAAAGGCATCCAAAAATAATACAAGATGTGTGCTTTGCTTTTGATGATGTTGTGTGATGTCAAGTGATGTGAGCTGATGTCAAAAGTGCATGTGTGAGCAGTTTGCAGCTGAAGTAGGGTTTTCAACTTGGTGCTTGCAAAGGCTGTGTTCAAGCTAGGATTCAGGCTTGTGGAGTGAGTAAAGGCATCCAAAAATAGTACAAGATGTGTGCTTTGCTTTTGATGATGTTGTGTGATGTCAAGTGATGTGAGCTGATGTCAAAAGTGCATGTGTGAGCAGTTTGCTGCTGAAGTAGGGTTTTCAACTTGGTGCTTGCAAAGGCTGTGTTCAAGCTAGAATTCAGGCTTGTGGAGTGATTAGGGTTTAGGTAAAGGGTTAGTGGATTGGGTACAGACGCTGTGGGATCAAGTTAGCCCACTCCTGCGACCCAAGCAGGATGCGAACCCGGGTATACCGGTTCGCAAGGAGCATGCATACCATTAAGCTACCAGGACGCGTATCGGCCGAGCTTGGATTATTGGATGGTTGTACAGACAATGTGGGAAGTACCAGCGACCCAGGCAGCAGGCGGATTGTATTGTGCGTGTGGAAACGAACTTACAGACGACTAGTTTCGCCTTCTTCAAGGCTCATCAGGTCTCCATGGGCTAACTTGATCCCACAGCGTCTGTACCCAATCCTCTAACTTGATCCCACAGCGTCTGTACCCAATCCTTGTGCATCCCGCCAGCTGATGAGGCCAGTAAGCTCAGCCGAAACGCGTCCTGGTAGCTTAATGGTATGCATGCTCCTTGCGAACCGGTATACCCGGGTTCGCATCCTGCTTGGGTCGCTGGAGTGGGCTAACTTGATCCCACAGCGTCTGTACCCAATCCGCGTTCTTGCAGGTGCTTAACAGCACCCTGCCCAACATCAAAATCACTTGGCAGTATAGTCAGCACAGCATTGACTACATGGACATAACAGTCACCAAGTGTGAGGGTACTGGTGTCTCTGTGGGCCTGAAGGTTACAACCTATCAGAAGCCCCACAACCAGTACATGTATATCCCCTATTTCTCCTTCCACAGGAGGGGTGTTTTCAAAGGTTTCATCAAAGCCGAGCTACAGCGTTATGCTGTCACCAACACCCTCCCAGCTGATTTTGATCGCATGAAAGCGCTGTTTATGCAGCGCCTTGTTGATCGGGGATATCCTGTCAGCCAGCTGAAAAAGTGGTTTGCAGCAGTGGATCATGCATGCCGTGTTCGCCTGTTGCACTCCACCACCGGCCCCAAGCCCAAGGCTGGGATGGCCCCTGTGCTGGTCCTGCCCAATGGGCAGTTTGAAATGACTGCACAAGTTGCAGCAGTGCTGAATCGTGTATATGCAGCTCACAAGCATGAGGCAGATGTTGCTTCCATCTTTGGTGGCACTGACGCCAAGCTGATTGTTGCATACACCAAGAATCGCTCTATTGGAGCGCGCCTGATCAGGGCACGGCACTGAAACAGTGTGCTGATTGTCTGAAAATGTGGTTTGCATGCTTTACAGCATATCAGCAGGTGTTGACACCACCACTCCCACACTGACAGTCACTGCACATGTTATCTCTTGCATGCCAGTCCTATACTTGCATGCTGCGTGTGTTTTTCGAGCTTAGACCTGATGAGCCTTGAAGAAGGCGAAACTAGTCGTCTGTAAGTTCGTTCACTCCACACGCACAATACAATCCGCCTGCTGCCTGGGTCGCTGGTACTTCCCACATTGTCTGTACAACCACTCTTACACAAAGGACTGCAATTCTTTGGCATATAGGCACAGCCATGCTTCATCGCATGCCCGTCCCTGTTCACCCAATGTGATGGTGCCGTTGCAAGTGACTTGCACGCGGTACGTGGTGCCAATTGGGGGGAGTAAACGTGAATGAGGACAACAACAATATATGCACCCTTTTGAACATGCCAACTTAGCGCATGAGCTCCGTCTAGACCTGATGCGGTGGTGCCATTGCCAGCGGTTGGCACGTGGAACACGATGGTGCCGTAGTGTCTTTGTGTGTGTAACCATTCCCCCCCCCCCCCCCCCCGGGATGCAGCCGTATGGATTTCACATGGAATGCACATGAACCTCACATGAACATGACATGTAATTCACATGGACTTCACATGACTTCACATGGATTTCACATGACTTCACATGGACTTCACATGGATTTCACATGGACTTCACATGAATTTCACATGACTTCACAAGGATTTCACATGGATTTCACATGACTTCACATGGACTTCACATGGCTTTCACATGACTTCACATGGACTTCACATGGATTTCACATTGACTTCACATGGATTTCACATAGATTTCACATGGACTTCACATGGATTTCACATGACTTCACATGGATTTCACATGGATTTGGTGTGGTCTAACAGTTCAGCCAGCACATCACCCTCCACACACGCAAGCTGCAGTCGTGGGACCCAGTCACAAAGCAAATGCCTGACAGGACACATACACTCCTGGGAGGTGGGGGTGGGTGGGGTGGGGGGGGGGGGGGGGGGGGGGGGGGGGGGACAACAACTTGACTCCACCAAGTCAAACATGCTGAAATAACTGCCACATGCTGATGAACGAGGTCAATGTGCGTTGATCAGGAAACCCCAACAACTTTACGGCTCGTCGTGTGGCAGGACACACTGTGCAGCCGGCCGAAACACCCTTAGCTGGCTGCACCGGGAATGACAATAGTAGGGGACAAATCCGCAAAGCTTGATTGGGGTCCCAAGCCTTGGGTATCATCATGGGTTGCCTGTCATTGAGCTGTTACAACTTGCAATCATGAAGTCACATTCCAAACTTCCCATCAACTCCATCACAACTCGAACAAAATCCTTTTACAAATTTTGACACATGACCACTGCCATGAATATCCAGATTTATTGTACACTATCTGCCATTAGCTTGGAAGAAGGTGAATGGTCTTGCATAAACTGAGCATGTGCACCACTAGGTCCTTATCCCGAACACGCTGTTGTGTCACTCCGACTGCGTCGATTACAGGCACATTGACTTCACTCGCCGCATTGAAGGCATCATCGATAAGTTGGCAACGGGCCACCTGCACAACATGCACAAGCATGTGTCAGTGTATAGCAGCTTGCTAAATAGGCATCGCAACGTGACTACTAACCATGTTGGTCGATGCTCTCAACTTTCCACAATGCGCAATCATGCATGGTGCCCACACATCATGGAAGAGATGTTGACTCCGGCCCATTACTCACATGCACAATGTTGAGTGCTCCATGGAAGTCCGGCTCAAAATCAAACCCCCCCTTGAGGTCACATGCGTCTAGCACGACTCTCTGCAACGTCAGGCGAAGATGACAAAAACACATGCAGGAAATGTCACCTTGGGTTTGAGCACAACATCCACATTGTTGCATTGAGTTGAAGGCCCAACATACGCTTCCACCTTGTGAGTTGTGAGACATGCCACATGTTGCAACACTTATTATGTGGGGTTGATGCATCTAACAGTCGTGGTGCATGCGCTTATTCATCTGCTGTAGCGGGAGGCTGCATATGACGCCTGGATCGGTCTTGTGAGCATCCCGGTGCACAGTTTTGGATGCTGTTCTGTTACATGGTAGCGGAGACGGTCAGGCGGTCACCTCATGTTGATGAGATCTCAGGGTCAAACCTTAGCAGAGGTGTAGGTCAGCAGGCCGACGATGGACTGTTCGGACGCTGGATGCACTCTTTAAGGGGGAAGGATGGTATTGATTGGGGTCCCAGCAAACAGGGTTGGGGGCTGCTGGTCCGGCACTTTTGCACAAAACATGATGTATCATGCCTGGGGTAGTGCACCTGCCCAGCCAGAGGCCAATGGTTCTGGGCCCTAGGCAGTACCAGACCCTGCTGAACCCTGTTGTGCCCTGCTGCTGCTGGCTGGGTTGGGCTGAGAAACGAGTACACCAGTGGGTTCTGGCATTACAAACGTGTTTTTGGCACCAAAAACTGTCAACTGGCAAATCGTCGTCCAATTCTCAATGTTGAATTTGTCTCACCGAGACAATGCAGATCCAGGCTATCGTCATCCATGTAGAAGAATTCAACATCTAGGATCACACGGCACGCTTTTGGTCGGTTGTTTTTTATACCCATTAGTGTGTATTTTTTGGGGGGGAGGTTGTTACAAGTAGATATTGACAGCTAGCTGGTCCATCCGTACTCGTTTGTTGTCACCTCGGACTGATCATGCAGCAGTACTGCTAACTTCCGTTTGAGACCAGTGCAAGCGTCGACGGGGCATAACACTGTCAGAGGGTGTTTCTGGACATCAAAGCAGCGTGTTGCTTCTGCGTGCAGAGGCCTGTGAGCGATGGGAAGTGTGCAGCACAACAGGCATCACCACAGCAGCAGCTGGCACCACTGCAAATGGCCACCATGACTGTCGGGCTAAAAACCATGTGGGTAGCCTCAATATGCCCTCATATGTACCCAACCAAGTTTCGGCCACAGCAAACCCCTGGTGGCTGGGAGAGTCTAATACCATCCTTCCCCCTTAAGGGGGGAGGTATGTAGCGGGAGGCTGCATATGACGCCTGGATCGGTCTTGTGAGCATCCCGTGTACAGTTTTGGATGCTGTTCTGTTACATCTGCTTAACAGGCAAAAATTGCAACGAGCACCTAGACAGTGGGTTGACAAAAGCTGTGCTTTCTGCATGTTGCGTCGAGACCAACTTCAAACATGAGGAGAGGGGTCAAGGCAAATTGATGGCTTGCCACACATGCCTGATTCCAGCCCAACCCTTCCACCCAACCCTTCTGCCCAATCAACATAGCCTGATAATCCTGCACTCACTTGTACTAGGGGCGCTTTCTTCACCAACGATGCAATGAAGTCTCGTGGTAGTAGAGCTGCATACACCAAACAGAACATAAACAGCAGCGGCTTTGCCCTCTCACGAACACACAGCTTTCACAGAAAACACATCAACACACGTGCAAAGGTGGCAACCATATGACCACCCAATAGTAGTCCTCCGCACATGTTACTTTCTGCCATAGTGCACCAACACGTAGACACATACAACACAATACAATCCCTTTTGCCACTAAGGGCGCCAGCGCTTCGATGGGCGTCACATGTGACCCCCGCCCTGCACCTTAGTGCAAGCGCTGCTGCACCCGACCTGTCCTACCCCAGCCCTACCCACAGAGGGTATCTCCTTACCTGCATGGCGAAGGGTGACAGAACGCAGACTGAGGGCACAACTTCCATCAACCAGCCGCAGCACTGCATCCGCGCTGAACGACAAAACCCTGCCACCAGCACTAACAGCACCCCCGTCCATGCCCGGGGTTGCAGCACGTGCAGTATCAACGCAAGCAACTGGTCGACTGCAGTGTTGCAAGCTGATGTGTTGCAGGTGGCACCCAGCAGCAGCTAGCTGCAGCAGGAAGCCATCAGTGAGGCCATATACCCTCACCAGGCACAGGTCCGTCAGGCGCGCAACGACCTTTGCAGACGGTTGCCGGCTGCTGGGGCCTAGGGCTGCAGTATGCTGGCCACTTCCCCTGCTGCTGCTGATGCTGCTGCTGCTGTTGCTGCTGCTGCTGCTGCTGCTGCTGCTGTCATCACTGGAGCGGGCAGCATCGTGCACTAGGCGACCAGGCTGCATGTTGTGGCTCCCCGGCACAAGGCCCAGCAGTTGCAGCATCTGCGAGTCTGTGCAGCTTGTGGATGACCCCGACAGCTGCAGCGTTGACAACTGCCAACGCTTGGCAGGTAAGCTGATGCAGGCGACTGTTGGTGGGTTTGGCTGTGAGCCTGCTGATGGTGCGCTGTCATTTTAGCCCCGCTAAAGGGTCCCACACATTGTTGCAGCTGCAAGCTGGTGAGGTGCGGGCAGCCCTGAAGCACAACACGCACACCTGGAGGCAAGAGGTGGGTGCACGCAAAATGTGTGAGAGTGTATACACCAGAAGAGGATGCAGGTAATGATTGGTGGCTGGTTACATGGAAAACAACCCAAAGGGTTGTTGAACATAACTTGTGGGCAATGCGTCTTGCAGCGCCATGTGTCACCCTGATCCCCGTCTGCGCCCTCCAGGCACCACCACTGTTACTCCGCCCCCCTCTTTCTTGATGCTATTGAGTTGCAAGGAAGGCAACGGTATAGCACACTCCTATTACTGCAAAGCGAGACTGTGCAGTCAAGCAAACTGTGCAATAAAGTGAGATGTGCACAAAAGGGCGAACTATGCATCC
The DNA here is from genome assembly GCA_007449985.2 of Desmodesmus armatus. Taxonomy (NCBI): domain Eukaryota; kingdom Viridiplantae; phylum Chlorophyta; class Chlorophyceae; order Sphaeropleales; family Scenedesmaceae; genus Desmodesmus; species Desmodesmus armatus. The sequence continues at coordinate 14,738 of VIIQ02000791.1, forward strand.
AAAGCAACCTGTGGAGCTCGGCAACCCTCACATGGTGTGAACACGATGCTTTGGCCGCACCTGAGCTTGTGACTGTGCAGAGGGCCAAGCTGAGGCTCTGCAGGTGGCAGCAGCTGCTGGCCAGTTGGGCCAAACATCATCAGTCACACACGCACCTACACCTGCAAACATCGGGCGTGCAAGCGATTATGGTTTGATGACTGCTTTGGCTGCACACCCCTACTTCACTTTGCAAGACCGGAATGGTGTGTGCAGGAAAAGTGCAACTGTGTGTTCCCTCAGAAGGCCCGTTGTACCTCTGGTGACAACTGCTCACACTCTGTACCCAACCCAAGCATGCATGCTCAGCCCAGGGTAGCAGTGCCCCTCTCGACATACCTGCAGTAAAGCTGACCAGGTTGGGTGCTCCACGCAGCACGCTGCTGATGGCGCCAGCACTCCAGCCCCACCCTACAGCAAGCCGCAATAGACCCTGACCGACCACAGGCTGCACGGAAAGAGGCGGGCCGAAAGCAGCAGCAGCAGCAGCAGCAGCAGCAGGACACTGCCCTACGCTAGGCTGCAGACATGCTGCACTGCTGCAGGAGGTACCCTTGTCACTGCTGCTTGCAGTCGGACCTGATTCTTGCTGCTGGTGCGCTGCCATCTCTGCGAGTGCCACCTCAAGCTGCCTTGCACCCTCCCCCTCCCCAAGTGACTTGCAGCCTGCCACCCCCAGCCGCCTGAGGCTGCTGCAGGTCTGCAACAGGCTGGACAGGGTGGACACTGACAGGGCTGCAGCAGCAGGCACATCCAGCTCAGCCAGGCCTGACAGGGTATGGCAGAATCTGCAGCTGGCCTGCGCATGGGAAGGCTGTGCTGCCAGCCTCCCCTGCGTGCTGGTGCTGTGGTGAGCTGCATGCAGTGTGCTGCCTTGGTGCCCTGTTGAATGCTGCGCCGCTGCATGTCGCCTCCCAGCGTGTGAGCTAGCACCAGTGAAGCCATGAGCCGAGGACGGCTGGCCAGCCAACTGAGGCGCCACCGGCAGGCTGCTGTTGTGGCATGTGCTGCATGTGAACACTGCGTCAGCATTCAGGCGGCAAGCAAGCAGCACTACAGCAGCAGCAGCAGCAGCAGCAGCAAGAAGATATGGCAGCACCGTCAGACAGACGGCAGCCAGGGCAACAAGGACAGCATGTCAAACAAAGTCAGCAGTCCTCAACAGCACCAGCGAATGCGCAACCACAAGCTGGATTATACCAAGGTCTCAATGTGTGATGATCATGTCAAATGCCTGCATCACACTTGCTGACAGCAGGAATAACCCGGTGAGGTGCGCACTGAGAGACCCTGACATAAGTCTGTGCCTGGCGGCATTGACTTGCCGTATGCCATGTCCCCGGCTGCACATGACAGCAGCCACCCCACAAACCCAGCACAAGCGTTGTTGATAGCATGTTCCCTCACAACCCACCCGCCAGCCCTCCCCTACACATTCACACGTTCAACTACTTCCTGCCCCCATCATCACCGCTACCCACACCACCAACACCCACCCACCCACACTCCCCCAGGGGGACAGCCCTCCCCGGCGCAGGCTCACCTTCTAGGTGTGGCATGGCTCCCAAAGCAGCCTGGAACAGCCTGGCTGCATGCGCAAGCCCAGCTGCTAGCGCCGCACAGCCAGACACATCCAGCACGCGCAGCACGCACACAGCTGGCTGAGGAACACAACTGACACTGGCAGCGGCAGCAGAACCCGCAGCTGGCGCACCTGCCCCATGCACCAGCTGACCTGCCCTACCGTCACAGCTGCTGCTGCTGCCGCCAGGTTGTGGAGCAGCAGCAGGCGCTGCTGCCTGAGGTGTGTGCGGTTGCTGCAGCCCTTGTGAAAGGCGCAACCCGGCAGACATCCTTGCGCGCAGCGCCTCTACAGCCGTTGGAGCTGCATTTGCTGCCGCTGTTGTCGCTGCCGGAGCTGCTGTTGCCGGGTGTGTGCTGTCAGGCCTCCTCTGTGGCCAGGTCATGAATGTGATGCACCCCGCTGATGTGTCTGCTAAGCTGAGTGTCTTGAGGCTGCTGCACTGCACCAGGGTGGTGGCCAGCACATCATCACCAAGTGCCACCTGCCCTGACAGGTCAAGGTGGCACAGATCGCCCAACCACCTGGACTGGGGACCCTGCACGCCCTGCAGACAAATGGGCACGCACACCGCAGATGGTGCACGACAGGCACGCACCGCCAGCACAGCTGCACATCAGGCAGATTACCATGCACTGGTCCAACACCTCCAGCGCACAATGCCCCCATCCCCTTTTCCATAAAGGGGCGCAGCCCAACCCCCTCTACGGCAGCGATGGCGACATACCGGCTGACTGGCTTCTGTACATATCTTGAAATTGCTGATTGAAACAATGCAAGGGACCGGTCTATAACATTTGAAGTCAGATGAAGTCAAATGATGCAGCACCCACTCACCCTCCCATTCACGCAACGCCCAGCCCCCCGCCCACCCCACCACCAGCAGCAGCCGCACGCCGCAAGGCTTGCTCACCACAGAATCAAGGTGTGGCAGCTTGATGCAGCCAGCAGGCCCGGCAGAGACCACCAGGGCAGGCTCATTGTGCAGCAGTGCATCTCTCAGCAGGCGTGGGCACCCCCTGGAGCCTGAGGTGGCATCACAAGAGGCAGAGCCCAGGCGCTGGTAGCCACTGCCTGGGGACAGCTGAGGGGGCCAGGGGGCCAGCAGGCCGGGTATGCTGCCAGGGGGTGGGGGCAGCGGCAGCAGCAGCACCTGGCGGGCTCCAGTGTACACTGGCGCCTGCGGCTGGCCTTTGCTGTTGCCAGAAATACTGCTGCTGGTGCTGCTGCTGCTGCTGCTGCTGCTGCTGCTGCTGCTGGCAGCTGCGCCTGCAGCAGCTTGGCTGGTGCTACCAGTGGGGCCAGGATGCAGGCCCCACCAGAAGCGCAGATAGTGCAGCATGTGCCGCAGACCCGGCAGTGATGCCAGCCGCTCGTAATTCAGCGCCAAGCTGCTGCCACTGGCGCTGCTGCTGGCTGCTGGGGTCTGTCCAGCAGGGTTGAGCAGCAGCTGGTGGAGGGGCAGGCTGGTTGTCCTCTCTGCAGGGGGCAGATGGCCATGCAGGAGCTGCAACCCTGACTGGCTGCTGCTGGGCTGGGAGGGGCAGCCGGCGGGGACGCTGATGCCTGCAAGCTGGACTGTCCCCTGCCTGGCTCAGTGATAGTGATAGAGGCTGGCGGCTGCGTCTCAGTAGTGGTGGCAGCTGATGTTGTGGTGAGGCCTGCCTGGGTGCTGACCTGGCGGGCTACGACGTCACTGCTGGGTCCCAGTAGCACAGTGGAGCGGCCATCAGTGACAAGGCAGCTGGTCTGGCGCAACATCTCCTCGCCTGTATCATCAGTCCACAGGACAGCAGCAACAGCAACGTGCAGCAGTGTTTGTGGCATGCATGCCGGTGCACTTCACAGCAGGCTGATGTTCATGTTGAAGTTGGCTTCACTTGCAGGGCACCACAGAAGTGCATCACGTGTGCTGCCTGCTGTGGTGGCTGTGCTGACTGCATCAGCAGTGTGCTCAGCCTCATGAGCACAGGGTCGCTGTCATGCCATGCAAGCTGGTGTCTCTGTGACATGCAGTCCACCAACGTGACAAGAAATGCTGAGCAACCCCACTGTCAAGCACGCTGCTGCTGCTGCTGCTGCTGCTGCTGCTGCTGCTGCTGCTGCTGCTGCTGCTGCTGCTGCTGCTGCTGCTGCTGCTGCTGGTGTGCATGGTGTTTGCGCGGTGCGCAGCGTACCTGGTTGCCAGTACAATCCAAAGTCTGTTGACTGGCCGGGCCCCCTCTGGCCTGCGCCAGCTGCAGCACGTATGCCATTCCTACTGCTGCTGCTGTTGCCGCTGCTGTTGTTGGAAGAGATGGTTGTAGCCCCAGCAATGAATGCGGCTGCTGCGTCTGGCATTTCAAGCACTGACTGAAGCTCTGGGCTGAGCCCCGTGGCCGCATGTGGCCGGCCAGCTGTCCCTGCCGACAATGCCCGTCTTGGGGCAGCCGCTTCAGGTGCTGAGGCCTGGTGACGCTGCCAGGCTGACATGAGCAAGGCGTCTCTCCAAGTGCCTGTTGTCACTGCATGCAGCCGCTGGTCTGCTGCTGCCAACACGCTGTGAAGGGTGGAGGCCTGCTGAGGCCCATGGGCGGAGCTGTGCACAGCTGCATGCAGCGATACAAGGAGGGCACAATGATATGAATTATGTTGCTGCTGCCTAACAGGCAGAAAGCCAGGGGACACGGCGGTGGAGGACTCAACAGGTAACAGCAAGACAGGACAGCAGCACACCGTGTGCCACACACCTGCAACATGCAGCACCAGGCATCGCAGTCGCACACAGGTCTGTAACAGAGATACTGCATCACAGATCTCTAAACGCCTGATTATATGCACCAGAACCTGCTCAGGAAGCTGATCATTGCAGAAGTGATCTGGAGTTGCCACGTCAGGTTTCCTCATCCATCAGCATGTGCTGATCAAGCTCATGAAGATCAATGGTTATACTCATGCATGAGGTACCTTCAAGGGTAATGTATCCAGAGTGATCTCACGGGTTGTTGCGTCCTAGGTTTTCTCAGCTGATCGTCAGACATGTCAGCACTGGAAAATCGCTCGCCAGATACTTGCTGGATAGCCTTGTTTTCAAAGCGATATTGCGCTAAAGTGCGCCAGCAGCAAAGGCGTCATTCTCACCAGGCACTCTGTGCAGCACACGGTGAGTGTGTTGCTGCATCCTCCTCCTGCCTCTTATGCGCACATTGGTATCCACGTAATAGTGCTGGGGCGTTTGTGTATACTTCAGACTACAAACCCACTGCTTCAGCAACTGATTGCAAATGCTGCTGTTGGGACTGCCTACTGCTTGGTGACACAGGTGACCTGACCATGACTGGCGTGGTCTCCACCTACAAGGATTGCTTGAAGCGGCTTCAAGAGCTACATGACAGTTCTGGCTCGCCTGAAGCACAGGCGGCAACATTCACGCAGATCGCCACCAAGACCAACAGGCTGCTGCTGTCAACAGACCACCCTCCCAAGGCAACCTGAAAAAAAGCTTGTGCTGGACATGCAGGCAAGTGTGGTGCACGCGGTATACTCCGTGCTGCCAAGGAGTTTGTGCACTTTGACTGTAGGCACAAGTACTTGTACTTGTATGCAGGGTGGGGTACATGTATGCAGGGCGGCTGTGTGAAGCAGTTGCAGTGTGGGTTGGTCTGCAGCGGTACTGACAATCTACCAGCTGATGCTTGACACACTATTTTGGGTAGCTATTTTTTTCTGGTAAGAAAACTCTCTAGTGCAAGTAAGAAGTAAGACTCTCTTGTAGTAGTAGAACAAGTAAGACTCTCTTGTAAGTGAGTCCCCCCTGTGAAATGTGCCCAGCATCCGATAGCAACACTTTGGGCCTTGTCTTGGTGGCATGAGTTTCCGTGTTGGCTGAATTGTGCATGGTGAGTGGCGATTGCGGCAGGTGCGCCCCATGCTGTCACCGGCCCTTGACTAAAACAGAGTCACCTCAAGCCCCTCACTGAGGCAGCTGAGCTGCATGGCCCTTCTTTCACGCTGCTTCTGCTTGCCGCCGTGTTGCTTGCCTGAATGTGCAGGTACCCTACCATGCAGCTGCAGCCTGTAGCGCGGCAGCACACCCTGCTGTTGATTCGCCACAGCTGCATTTACAACACACAGCTGCAATCCTCATCCTGAAAGCTATCCTGCAGACAGCCCAGAGCGCAGGGTTGTTTCAGCTGCAGCTAGCAGCACAGGATACCAGCAGCACTCTGGCGGTCAGCATTTTGCAACAGCTGCAGGATGCAGGACTGATGCAGCAGCTGCCGCTGTCACTGAGGCATGCAACAGAGCACCTGCAGGACGCGCTAGCCACTAATGCAGACGGCAGTGCAATGCTGCATGGGGTGCTCGAGAGGGCCGCTGGTGTGCTGACCACCACAGATGTGGTGATCATGCTGCATCGCGAGCTGCCTTCGGTGCTGCAGGCGCATGCAGTGCTGGCACCAGCAGCCCTTCGCCTTGTGGCAGCAGCTATGAAGTACCTCACCCTCAACCTGCACATAGCCCAGCAGCAACAGCAACAGCAACAGCAGCCAGGGTGGCAGCAACAGCAGCAACAGCAGCGACAATCAGCTCGCAAAGTCTTGCTGGTCAATGGGGAAGCAGTGCTGCTGTCAGCTGAGAAGTTTGTGACAACCCTCGGGACGTTTGTGTCTGCTACTGGCAGCATCCCCGCTGCCCTGCAGGCAGTCCCACAGCTGCAGCAGCTGCTGGACAGCCCTGATTTGGTGCCTTTTCTGGCGCTGCGGGTGGTGGTGGTGGCCCAGGGCCTGCTGCTGCAGCAGCCACTGCAGGAGCTGCAGGCCGCTGCTGCAGCAGAGGATTCAAGTAGGCGCAGGGGGCGGCAGATGCAACGCACGCGCGAGAGGAGCAGCAGCAGCAGCGCCAGCACTGGCACCAGCAGCAGCAATGCCGACGCTTTAGCAGCGCAGAGGGATCTGCCTCTCACGCTGCTGCAGCAGCTGCAGGCGCAGCAGCGGCTGCCGCCCACCACGCCCTGTCAGCAGCAGCTTTTTGAGCTGTTGGGTGTGGATGCCATTACACTGGGGTGGGCAAGTCAGCGTCAGCGCGCGCCTCACTGCATCACATACCTCCAGTGGTTGCTGCGTCTATACCTGGACGTCATGCAGCAGCAGCAGCAGCAGCAGCAGCAGCAGCAGCAGCAGCAGCAGCAGCAGCAGCAGGGGCATGAGCAGCACGAGGGAGCAGCTATGCCATGGCAGCTGCATCTGCTGCTGCCGGCGGTGCTGCTGCCTTGTGCGGCTCGGCTGGGCAAGCCGGGCTCTGCAGCTGCAGCTACTCTGGGGCTGAGCATTGCAGATCAGGCACAGCTCTGCAGAGACATAGCAGCAGTGAGCTACACCTCACTTGATGTGTGGCAAGCCCGGCAGGGTGTTGGCAGCAGTAGGCGGAGCAGCACACTACCTGAGCAGCAGCTGTGCTTGGGTGAGCTCAGGAGCCTTCTGCTGCTGGTGCTGCATGAAGTGCTGCTTGCGATGTCATGGCAGCAGCAGCAGCACCCTGGGCCCTCTCTTGGCGCCGCAGCGTCAGCCGCTGCTGCTGCCGCTGGTGGTGGTTCTGCTATTACATCGGCAGCAGCTGCTGCAGGAGTCAGCACACTCAGCAGTTTGCCGGACGCGAGGTCCCCTGGGCAGCAGCAGGGTTGCCAGTCCAGTCAGGGCATAGATTCTCAATCTCGCGAGGACTGGAAGCATGCTGCTGCCGTGCTGATAGAAGCATTGTTGCTGCTGCTGCAGCAGCAGGAAGAGGCTGTCCCTTTGCAGCTGCAGCGCGCAATTGTAGCAGCACAGCAGCAGCTGCAGCAGCTGCAGCAGCAGCCCAAGGCCTCATCGGCTGGGCCAGCAGGGGAAAGTAGTGCCAGCTGTTGCAGTGCTGCTACGCCACAGCAGCAGCAGCAGCAGTGTAACAGCCAGGGTGGTGTGTTTGGCAGGGATGTCAGCAGTGCCCTCCCACCTGAGATGTCTGTTACTGCGCAGGCACCCGTCATTTTCGCCACCTGCGAGCACTTTGTGCGGCTGCAAGCAGCAGCAACAACAGCAGAGGGTTTGAGAGCAGTCACTAGCACCACTCACAGGGTGCTGACTCTTGTAGGGTCGGAGTGCAGCGGCACCACGAATGTCTGGGGGTTGGGGTGTTGACTGCAGCAGCTCAGGATGCAGGCCTGGGACAGGCAGGGGGGCAGCATTACTACAGCTTGCTGTGCAGCTTGATGAAGCTTTATCACTCCTACAGCCGGCAGTCAGTGCTGCAGGAGGGTGTGACGTGGACTCCCATGCACGCTGCCAAAGCGGTGCTGCGTGTGATGCATCTGGATGATGTCAAGGAGGGTTCCGGCCCCGCGCTCAAAGCGCTGCCCAGCGTGTTTCTCATCGGCCGCTGGTGCTTGCTGTGTGCAGATATCCTGTCAGCGCAGGCAGAAGATGGGCAGCTAGCACTGCAGGCAAGCGAGCAGCTTAGGCTGAGGTGCTACCTGAACGCTTACCTGGTCGGGGCTTGCTTTGCAGCAGAGACCTGGCTGCCTGCCTGCTCAGCGGAGCTGTCTGCGGCCGGGTATCCAGACCCCAGCATCTGGCTGCAGCAGCTGCAGGCGGCAAAGGCGGCAGCAGCGGCATTAGAGCAAGCAGAGGCTGAGGCTGTTGCTGCCCAGTGTGAGGCCCTTGTGCAGGAGCTGCGGGTCGTTGGTCGGACTAGCTGCTTGTTTGCCGTGCCAGTGTTTTGCAACAACCCGCGGTGCATGTCGCTGCATGGGGAGACGGAGATCAGCCTTGTGTCGGGGCGTGCCTGTGTGTGTGGTGGCTGCAGGGTGGCGCGGTACTGTGGGCGAGAGTGTCTGAGGCAGCTTTGGCAGCAGCACAAGCCGGTGTGCAAGGCCCTGGCAGCAGCAGCAGCAGCAGCAGCAGCTGCTGCTGCAGCGGGGGCCGGGGCGCCCACAGGGGATGCTGCTGCGCCTGATGCGCTGTAGAGTGTTCCGTCTGCATTTGTCATTGTGCATTTGTCATTATAATCCCCTGGTCATTTCTTGGTAGTGATATGACCTGGTGCACTGCTCGCATGAGAGCTGTTGCTGGCTCTGGTGACGCCCATCGTGTCTGTCCAGCAGACACTTTCCATGGTTGCTTTGTGATGGTTGCAGTTGTAGATTTGGTGCACACATCTAGCAGCGTCAAACAACCGTACAACCATCATGTTGCTCATGGCTATGCAATGCATCAGCCCAAGTGCATGCTGAGCGTCGCTGTAGGACTGGCTGCTATGGGTCTGACTTTGCACAAGCGTCGCACACTGTGCGACACAGTGTGTGAATCCGTTCAACTTGTGGTGGGCCAGACTGCATGTGTGCAAGTGGTGAATCAAGCCCTGACATGGAACTTTCTGGTTCAACTCTCGAAAGGAAAGTCTGATTTTCAATTCCTATCTGACACCAATGTTTTCCCCAGTAGTGTGTTGCAGCTAGCGTTCACGTTTGAATAGAAGTCTGCAAGGGTGTTGGTCACAGAATCCATGCTAGTAACGATCAAAAGGCCTTTGCAGCCCAGTGCCAACAGCCCTATGACAGCACATGCAGCCATCCTTGACAAGCCGTGTTTTCAGAACTGCTGCAACACTCCAATCAAAACACACTATGCAGCCCGGCAATAAGACATGGCCCGTAAGAAGCCAAGATTGCCACCAGCATGCTGCCACGCCTGTACCTGCTGCTCAAATCCAGGGTATGATGGAAACACCAGACATGGGGTGCTGCTGCTGCTGTTGCTGCTTGCTTGCGCTGAGGTTGTGCACTGCCTCAGCCAGTTGGGTGACGGCCTCTGCCAGCTGGTCCTGACGGGCTGCCAGGCTGTTCACCACCGCTGCAAAGTCAGCCTGCAGCCACACACACACACACACCACACACACACCACACACACACACACACACACACACACACACACACACACACACACACACACACACACACACACACACACACACCACACCACACACACACACACACACACACCACACACACACACACACACACACACACACACACACACACACACACACACCACACACACACACACACACACACACACACACACACACCACACACACACACACACCACACACACACACACACACACACACACACACACCACACACACACACACCACACACACACACACACACACACACACACACACACACACACACACACACACACACACACACCACACACACACACACCACACACACAACACACACCACACACACACACACACAACACACACACACACACACACACACACACACACACACACACACACACACACAACACACACACACACACACACACACACACACACACACACACACACACACACACACACACACACACACACACACACACACACACACACACACACACACACACACACACACACACACACACACACACCACACACACACACACACCACACACACACACACACACACACACACACACCACACACACACACAACCACACACACACACACACCACACACACACACCACACACACACACACACACACACACACACCACACACACACACACACACACACCACACACACACACACACACACACACACACACACACACACCACACACACACACACACACACACACACACACACACACACACACACACACACACACACACACACACACACCACACACACACACACACACACACACACACCACACACACCACACACACACACACACACACACACACACACACACACACACACACACACACACACACACACACACCACATGAACAAAGTGAGTGTAGCTTCCAGCACGTTTACCTTGTTGCAACATTCTAGGACCATGATGGTATGCATGTACAGATGAGACACGCTCCTTGATTGAGCGCTCTGCAGGACTAGATGCAGACAGCGCCAAGACATGCAGTTGCATCAAGTTTCAAACCTCATACATACACGTACCTGCTGGTCCTCAAACCTCCGGTGCAGGTCCACGTGCATCTTGGTCACGGATGCCTGCAACGCCTGCAAGGCAGGACACAAAGCGGTTCATCAAGCATGCGGTTGGCTGGTGCAGGTCACCTATGGCGCAACATTCTTGGGAAGATGCAAGCAGAGAGGGCCATCTACACCTGGGCACTAAGGGACAGGCCCCATCTGCATCGACTGCTGGCACATTGCACTGCAGGTGCCGGTACGTACTACTAAAAGCAACAGAAATACTACGCAAGCATAGATGCAGGGTCTATGCTGACACCAACACCAGGAGTGCAAATTTGCTGGCCATGCACCCACCCCCATCCGCTTCTATGTGGCAGGCGATTCCCTTCCCCTCACCTGCATGTGTTCGTCAATGTAGGCCTTGAACACATCCTCCCTCAGAGCTGAGCCTGTTACACCCATCACACCTCCACCTGCCGCAGCAGGCACCGTGCTGCTGCCGCCCATGCTGCTGCTGCCTGCGCCACCTGCAGTTGCTGCTCCCGCTATGGCTGCCGCCAGCTGGCTGCTGCCAACGTGCAGCTGGCCCGCAGCTGCAGCCCCGCCTGTGTTGACTGCCGCTGCTGCTGTACCAGCACCCCCAGCAGACTCCACCATCCTGCCTGATGGTCCAGTACCAACCATGCCATTAGCAGCTGCTGCTGCACGGCCACCTGCTGCATTGTCTGGCACGTTGCTGCTGTCGGGCGCTGTGCTGGGGCGGCTCCTGCTGCCAGCCGCCACCGGCACTGCTGCTGTGCTGTCGCTGGGCTTGCGCCGGTGGCTGCCAACGCCAGCTGGCGCGGCTGCCGCACTGCCAGCTGCGGCACCGCTGCTGCTTTTGACACCTGCTGCCCGTGGGGACCTGCTGCCCTTGGATGCTGCAGCAGCACTGTCAGACCCCCTGCTGCCAGCAGCAGTGGCAGCAGCAGACTTGGTGGGCACTGCCACGGGCGCTGCTCCCCCCGCTGAGCCCCTGGGGCTGCGTGGAATGCTCCTGCTGTCTGTGGCAGCACTGCTAGCTGCTGCGGGGGCCCTGCCATTAGCTGCTGAAGCAGCAGCGGCTGCAAGGCCAGTCTTGTCCGCCAGCCTGCTGATGGGGGTGGCGTCAGCTGCTGGGACGCCAAAGGGCGTGGTTTCTGCAGCACCCAGGTTGCCCATGTACGGCAGACCTGGTGTGAACATGGCTGGGCCGTTGTAGCCAGCAGCAGATACAGAAGAGTCTGCAGGAGTGGCAGCTGCTAGGCCGGCGTCAGGGGTGTGCAGGGCTGCTCCTGGCTTGGTTGCTGCTGCTGTTGCTGCTGCGGCGGCTGCTGCTGGTCCCGCTGAGTTGACATCGCTGTCTAGGGGTGAGAAGGCCCGCATGGGCGACATCACATGCAGGCCATAGTCCTGTTGGGCAGCAGCGAGGCAACAATGCCAGGGCACAACAACAGCAAGGAGGGTTGAACATGCAGCATGGTTGACCAGGGGTTGAGCATTGGGTCCAATAAAGCAGCAGCAGGGCATACACACAGAGCTGCAGGTGCATGCCCTGCCTCATTCAACTCCCACACGCAGCCTGTAACTCCCGCCCGCACACTCAAGTGTTGTGACCCAAGAAAAGATAGACCATCACTCCCCGCCCCTCCACATAACCCATTCATACCAGGGTGGTTGGGCATTGTCCCCCTCCACCTTGAGGTCCTTGCCAGTGTTCAGTCACAGGCACACATGTGAGCGTGCAAACCCGTGCAAAATGCAAGGCCCGTGAAAACAACGTGCAGCGCCAAGCAGAGAGTCATCCTGCACAAGTACCCACCGCATCAGCAGAGCTTGTGCCCGAGTGTGGGGTGCCGTTGTCGAAGCCGGGCACAATCAGCGGCGCCCTCTGTGGCTGCTGGGTGGCCGCTGCTGCTGCCAGTTTGGTACCGCCTCTGGCTGAAGGGACGCCCGCTGCTGCCGCTGCAGCGCTTCCACCTGCAGCTGCTGCAGCTGCTGCCCTGCCTCCCAAACCTACCGCAGCGCTGGACACGCTGCCAGGTGCAGCACTGCTAGGTGCTGCCTGGGTGCGGCTGCTGGGCGCTGCGCTGCCGCTGCTTGCTGGCCCCACACTGGCAGTTGCTGCTGCCGACCCATGGCTGGACTTCTTGTGTGACTTGGTGGGCACTGGTGCGTACTGCCAGCTCAGTGCAGTGACAGGCAGCTCGTCAGAGAACTGCTGTGCCGCCAGGGTGGTGCCAATGCGCCTCAGGTCATGCACCAGCACACGGCCCGTTCCTGTGCCCACAGCCACCTGGGAGCCGTCCCAGCGCATGCTCAGGGAGCACAGCGGCTGGCGCAGCTGAGACTCCCAGGCTACCTGCGGCACACGTGGAAGAGAGGCGCAACAGGGTATGGTTGAGCGCCGCTATCAGAGTTGCAGTTCGCAGGGATACGTGACTTGCTGAGGACAGTCCTATGCAGCGTACTGTATACCAGTGTTGCTATTGACACTGGGAGAGCACACAGGGCAAGCGCGCAAGTGCACGGCAAGACACCCTGGCGATTCCAAAGTGGTAGCAGGCACAGGTACGCACACAGCAGGCCACCCGCACAATCCTTCACCGGTCTGGCACGCATTGCAGCACAGCTTCTGTGAGGTAAGTGATGTAAATTAACTGCAGCAATGCAAACACAAGAGGGGCAAGCGTACCTGCCCTGTGCGCCTGTCAGTGCACACCAGCAAGCCGTCCCCCCCACAGCTGACCAGCAGGCTGTCGTTGGTGGGGCTGAAGATGCAGCCCGTCACTAAGGCCTATGCAGCAGTCGCAGCAGCACAAGCAGCAAAGTAACACACCGAGAGTCAAGAGCGACATGTGCAAGTCAGCCATTGATGTTTACCAAATCACTACAACTAAGCCCAGAAATGTACAATCAGGACTGCCTGCTACTGCCTGAGCTTACGCTCTTGTGTGGTGGACGTGCAAATGCTTCCACAGTCATTGCGCTTGCAACCCCAGACACTGCTGCTACTTCTGCCATCCAGGTGACCGTTTGGCCTTCAAAATGCCGCGTTGCGCTGCCAAGAGGAAGACTGCACTACCCTATGTGCCCTGGTGTAGCCTGGTGAGCCTTGCCCCAAACACACACCTCTAGCGCCTGAGTCTCTCCCCGCTGCACACTTACCCTGTGTACATTGTACTCCTGTGCGCCTTGCTGGATGTTGCTGACATCCCACACCAACAGCTGCCCACTGCCCTTGCCGCCACACAGCAGGGTGGATGCAAAGCCCAGGCAACCTGCACGAGGCCCTCTCGGCAGCAGTGTCCTGAACTTCTTGCCAGAGGGGTACTCCGACAGCACCACCTGGCCCGACGAACTGCGGCAACACACAGCAGCAGCAGTTCGCAGTTGCAGCAGCAGCAGCAGCAGCAGGAGCAGGCAGCTTGTTGGTTGCAGCTGCTTTGGCAGTTGGCAAGCTGTGCAGCACTCCTGCCGCTCCCGCTGTGGCAACTGACATACCAGGCAAAGATGTACAGCAGCCCTTCCAATCTATGCCGCCTGCCACTGCAGCAACATATTGCGCGTAGACACACAGACCCTGGCACCCAAGCCCAGCACATGCACTAAACGGAAGGCAGACTGCACGCAATCCGCCCATCAGCATCACAGCTTCGCCTCATGCTAATGTGCCAGGTGGGCCTTGGACATTGTGACATGGACACAGTGTGTGTGCGGGCAGTAGCTGGTGGATGGGTGTGCAGTCAACTGCAGCAAGGCGCAGCAGCTGAGTGCATGTCAGGCTTCTGCCCCACCTTGCTGCTGCCATCATAGGCCTTGCAAACCCTGTGCTGACAGCCACTGAGGTGATGCTGCCCCCGATCTGCGCGTCCATGGTGATGGTGCCCTGCTTGTATTGAATTGCGCGCCGTTGCGCAGGACATGCAGCAGCACAGCACACGCAGAGTGGGGTTGCCCTGCCGGTTGTTCTGCAACTGCTGTTGCAGATGCTGCTGTACCTTCCCTAGTGCTGCTCATAGACGCCAGCAGCAGTACTGAGGGCGAGTCTGGCACCACAACGCGTTCAATTAGGCATGCTGCTGCGCATATGTCTCGCATGCTGCGTACAAAGCAAACATGTTTGGCTCTGTGGGACAACAATCACGGTGTTGCTGACAGCCTGTCAGCCTGCGCTGCAGGCCTGTGCTGCGCTTTCAAAACTAACAGTGTGCTGTTCGCTGATCACTGCCCTGCTGCTCAGTCAGTGCTGCTCATCTGCTCTGCCATGACAGTACTAATCCCAAGACAGCCTGCCACGCTCCTGCTGCAGCACACTTGCTCACCTCATCCTTGAGTGACCAGACATGCACCAGGCCGTTCCTGCAGCCTCCTACCAGGCAGGTGTCGTCTGGTGCGAACTTGATGCACGTGATGGAGTCTGCGTCCTCCTGGGGGGTGCGTGGCACCAGCCCAACAGGGTCGCATCCTTTGTTGACAGCTGCACCTTTGCTGCTGTACAGGCTGACCTGGCCCTTCTCCCCAGCAACCACCAGCACCCTGTTGTTGTGGCTGAAGCCCACACCATACACAGGAGTGCCTTCGTTGATTTTGATCGCCTGCTGGGGCTCTGATGGTGCCCAAAGCTTCACCACAGGACCACAGCCTGCTGCTACCACCTCAAGGAGCCCCCATGGAACCCCAGACCCCATGGTGGCGGACGCTCCTATGCTTGGATAAAGCTATTTGAGTACGTTGGACGACTTTGCAGGCGAACAGGCCCTTCTGGCCGATGTTGCATTTTTGAATTGCACCTGCCAGATGTTGTTGAGGTGAAGAGCGTACTGCCACCTTGCCAGTCGTTGATCTTTGAAACTTCCTTACGAATGAGCAGAAGCCAAGCTGAGCTTAGCTGGTCGCGGCAACTGACAACTGCCATGACAGTGATCTCCACTTCAAACTGCTGCCAGTTCACAAGATAACCAGGTCACCTTGATGTACACGGGTTATAGAATGCCCCTTGCTTGCTGTCGTAATTGATTTCCTTGTCTAGCACCAGCTGTCCACACCAGGTGCAGCACAGGTGGCTTTGATTGGGCCCTTGCGCAGCATGCTGACCAAAGCACTGCCCACATCATGCTACTGCACTGTTGCGCACAGTACATAGGTAATAATGAGAAGTCAACCCAACACATAAGCTGAGCATCCTCAAGCTTGCCATGCGTCAGCTCTGCGGCTGCTGCTGCTCTTGCTGCTGCTGCTGTGGGCGCAGCACATACATGCGCACTTCAAAAAGCTCCTTGGGGAAGTTCTTCTGCTTGATGTTGAGCCTGAATGAAGCAGCACGCGCAATGGCCAGAGCAGGTTAACAGCACGCGCAATGGCCAGAGCAGGTTGATAGCCTTTTTGCAAGCTGACAGCTGAGTCACCAAGCGCATTGTTTGCAAAGCCGATAACTGTAGTGAAGTGAGTCTCACATGAATCAGCAGCCGGTAGATGACAGAGGATTCCTTCAGCAAGCAAGGAGCGACGTCATGCCCCCTGAGCAGCAACACCAATGCTGGGCGACCTGAGGTCTGTGCAGGCCCACAGTGATCCAATCCGGATGCAGGCAGCCGAGCATTGGGCCAAAGCATCAACAGCCCTAGCAGAGGATTGGCAGTATAGGAATAACTCACTGCACACTCATGCCGGCCTTCTTGAAGAGCTCCAGCATGTAGGCGTTGCTGCGTGTCAGGCTGTTGTCATCCTTGTCAACGATGAAGCCCTCCTTACAAATGTTCTCCTTCACCTGGGGTGGCAACAGGGGGAAGAGGGGGCGGCAGACGGGCAAGATGATCCGCCCATGGGGTTCAGGACGAGAGCCGCTCACGTGACAGACCTGTCTGTCATAGCAACGGCCACTGGGCATCTCATATGCGGCTGAGCCGCTTGACACCTGCTGCTGGGGGCCGAGCTCTCCAGCACGTTGCGTCGACAGCTGGGGGCGTGCAAATACACAAGCCCGCGCAAGCCTCGCACGGGCGTTCCCAACAATATGATGTCAACAGCAGGCACTACACTGGTTGCTGCCTCGCCCGGAAGCAGGGGCGATCCCTGACCCACCCACCACCATCCACAACATTTTCACCACCTGCCCTCCCCCTCACACTGCCCCTCACCATGATGATGCCGTCCTCCTTGAGCCCCGGTTTGCAGCGATCAAACAGCGCCACAGCGTCAACTGCAGCAGCATACATTACAGCACAACACAGATGCAAACACGTGGGCTAACTGCAGAGCCTGAAGCTGGTGCAGACAGCGCTGCAGACCAACCCCACACGCAATACAAACTGCTGACGGGTCGGAACAGTCTCGCATGCCACTCACACCCACACAGCACCTGGGGATGGCAGCAAGTGCTACTGGGTTTGGCTGCAACGCCAGGGCTGACACAGCAGGGCAACATGACGCTGACCCTGCTGGCAACACTGTGGTGTGGTGGGCACAAAGTGGCTGACAACGCTGTGCTGCCCCTCTGCGCCAGGTCAGTGTTGGTGCTGCCGACTCACCATCTGTCAGGTACAGCAGACACCACTGTATCCAGATGCAGTCATACCTGCAGAGCGACAGCAGGAGGAGCAGGAGGGTACTGGGTACGCTTGGCACCTGGCTCAAAAGTAGCCTGGTGGCTTGGTCAGGCAAGCAGCTGACTCGGCTGTCACTTCCCTGCGACGTGTGCCGTAGCTGACAGTCCGTTGGCAGCCGCTGTCATTGCTGGCAGTCGCTGTCATTGCTGTACAAGGTGTGTCCTGTCTGCAGGCAGCCCTTCAGCTGATCCCTGGCCAGCGGCTGGTGGGTTGTCCATTCTCCAGAGGGGTTCAGCGTGCTGCGGACACCAGTCATCTTACTGCCTCGTGCGCGTGACTCCCCCCTGTCAACAACCGCTCACCTAAAAGGACACACTAAGTCAGTCAGGGTTCAAGGCAGTCCCGCCACCCACCGTTGTGGCTGCGGGTCGAACTCCTGCAGGCCCTGGCACAGGCACAGCCCCAGGCTGTGGCCGCGAGGGAAGCCTCCCCTTAATACCGCTGCCCCCAGCTTGCGCTGCGCCTCGTCTAGCAGATGTTTGCTGGGCTCTAGCATGTCCACCGTGTGGAAGTGGTGCAGCAGCAGCTGCTCACTCACACGCCCAACGCCAGCACCACAGTCTGCAGGGGCAGGCGGGTGACAGGGGACGTGTTGTGTGCAAGAGCGTGCAAAACACAGGCAGGGATCCAGCATGAAGAACAACACAGTGTCAAAGCTGTGGCAATACATTCCACTCGTACTGGCAACAGTGCCAGACCACAAAGCTAGGTGCAGTACCACAGTATGTGCAACAGCAGCTATCCCCCCCCCCCCCCCCCCCCCGCCACCCCCCGCTACTGGCATTCCTCAGGTCCCTGCCTACTCTTCCTGCCCGGCAGGCTGGCAGCCTGCATGCTTGTCACCTTGCCGTGCTGTCACCACCCACCTACTACTGTGAGCTGCCGCTGCCCAGCTGCTGCTTGCTGCAGGTGCTGCTTCATCGCCTGCACAGCACCCAGCAGCAACAGCCAGCAGCAACAGGCAACAGCAAGGCAGCAAGGCAGCAGCAGAGGTGATGCAACAACCTCCACACTCCAGGCACAGTCAATGCAACATTCAGGCGACATGCATTGAAGGAGATGTCTGGCAGTGGCTGGCTAGATGAACCAACCTCTACCATCCCTCTGCACAGCACAGCACAGCACAGCGCAGCGCCCGTCACTCCTTCACTCACCCGCTGCAGCAGTGCCCTGCTGTCGCTGATGTCGTAGTCTGACACGTACCCAAAGCCCCCCAGTACCCCGTCATAGGAGGCCTCCTGCTGGTCCCAGTACTGCACTGCACCCTGGTACCAGTCCTTGTGGGTGCCGTCATTACCGCGCGCCTTGACCCACAGCTGCTCAGGGTCCTGGTACTCCTCCTGCAAGGGCAGGGCAGGGCCAAGGGCCAAGGGGCATGAAGCAGGGCAGGGAAAGAACCATGAAGGTGCGGGTGCAAGAAACGAGAAAGACCCCACGTGTGGTGATGTCAGGCAAGGTAGAAGTGCAACTCTTTGCAGACCCTCTGGAGCTGCGTGCCACAATCAGGCTGACTGTGCCTGGTAGCAGTGTCTGTCTAGCAGCCAATGCACTGCTAAGGTTGACATGCTAGCATCAATTTGGTAAGTGAAGGCCAGCCTGCACAAGCAGTTGACAGAGTCCCCCCCCTCTCCCCCTTCACGTACATGAGTTACCACTGGAGCCCAACTTCAAGCTGGGCAGCTGCTGAAGTTGAGCTAGCCCGAAGACACACAACAAGCCAGGCCAGCACCAATTTGACATGCCTGAAAGCTTGTAATGATCAACATACCTTCCCGCTTGCATCCGTGCCCTTGTGCACACCCCCAGCATGTGCCATCGCGCTGCTGCCACTACCGCTGCTGACTGCTGTTGCGCCTTGATGGATGCAGAGGTGCTGGTGCTGCTGTGGTGCCCACCGATTCCAATCCTGAACTGTTGATGTCACAAAACAGGTAACCAAGTGCAACCACACAGAAGACCTGCACAGACAGGATTTGATCAGCAGAGCAGAACAAAAAGCAAGCAGGGGTAAGACCCCCCACCAGGTAGAAGAAAGCCCTTACCTAATTTTTGGAGACAAATACATCCAAATCACGCCACAGCATGATGGTTACGCGACACTGCGGATTAGTAACCACCAGCCCTGCAGACCAAAGCGGGACAAGCTCCAAGCAAGCCAGCACTGATCTGCACCAGGAGCACGTTTCAGCATTCCAGGGGGTTTCCTGGGGATCTGCCGGCAGATCTACATAGCACGTCGACTGACAGCCATGGCCGCGTGCAGCGCCCATTCGGCCCACAATGGCGTTCATGGTCTCGTCAATAGACATGTGAGCACATCTCTCGTCCATCCGAGGGCCCTCAGACCAGCCTGTCGTGACCTTTTATCCGGAACCCCCCAGGTGCGTGATGGGGCCGCATACGAAGGCGTGTGGCATCCTTATGTGCGTATGGTACTTTATGCGTGACGCCTTGCCGATACGAAGCCCGGCAGAGCGACTGGCGCCACGTTGTCAACAGAAACAGAACTGCAGCAGCTGCAGCTTGGGCCTGATGTGTCCTGTCACTGCTCTGTAACCTGGTGTGAAGGCTGTATCATGATAGTAAGGCAGTTGAAATGAGTAGGGGCACCCATGCCGCTGGAATTGACACTGAGCAAGCAAACCCTTGCTGCTGTTGCAGGCACGGCAGTGGCCGGGTGCCAAGTGCAGCGCTGTCGCTGGCGATGGCCTGGGCAGGAGCAAAGATGACCTTGACATGCTGTTGGATGGCCGCACTGAAAAGTGAGTGGGGTGCTGCCGGTATAAAGATCAAGATCTGCAACATGGGTCATCAGCTTCGGGTCATGCTGTGGGCATCAGGTCATGTCATCAGATTTCGTCCCATCATCAGCACATGTGGCAATGCTCTGCATTAGCACATGTGCCAGTGCTGCAGATGCCAGTGACACAGTTCACATGGTTCGGCGCTGTGTGCATATTGCTCTGTCGCACTTAGGTGCGACCTGGTGGACAGCTTCTGCCGTGCAGCTGTGCAACAGCAGGCTTGGCCCCGCGAGAATGTGCGCAGCTACATGGAGCCACCAACAGTCAACAACAGCAAAGCAGCAGCAGCTGCTGCAAGGGCCACCTTCCCTGCTTGGATTGAGCTGATGCAGTCAGTGGACAGCACAGACGTCATTGACTGGTCGGACACAGAGAACGACGGCTGGGGCGTTGCCGCAGAGCAGCACAGCAGCGGCAACGGCAGATGCGGCAGCAGCAATGGCAGCAGCAGTCCACCTGCTGCAGCTGCTGCTGTTACAGCAGGGAAAGTGTCCAGGGGCGCCCTGTGGAGTGGAGCGCGCAGCAGCTGTGGGGTGGTGAGCGTGTGGGGCAGCTCAAGCAGCAGGAAGGGTGTGGCTGCGCGTGCAGTGGTAGTGATGCGCGCCGTCCCTACTGGCAAGCAGGTTGACACAGAGTGAGTAGCAGCGGGCACAGGTGATTGATGGGGTGGCTGAGGGCTGGAAGGGGGAGGGGGGCGTCGAGTTGCGAGCTAACTGAGCTCAGGTCAGCACTCCTTTTGTAGTAGAGTGTATCATGCAGGGAGATTGGGTTTGGGTGTTCTTCTGGGTTGGCATTTGATACAGTATATGGCAACCCAGCAGAACACCCAGAACCAAACTCCCTGCATGCCGGGCAACCCCATAGTCTGGGTATGAGTGTGCTCTAGGTATGTCATCCGTCAGGCTCACCCCTCCTGGCTTCCCAATTCCCTGTGCTTGCCTCCCCTGCCTGTCACAGGTCTGACGATGCCCCCCACTATGAGGGTGCTGACAGTGACACGCTGTTCCCCCCGGGGTCCCCGGAGATGGATGACCCTGGACACCCCACTGATGTAGCACAGCCTGACCTGCAGAGCAAGGTGCTGCGGCCTGAGGCCAAGCCCTACATGAACATACAGGTATGTAGTAAGCAGGGTAACAGCGGCATTCAGGCTTGCCGTTGGTGCCACTTGCCGTGTGCAGCAATGCAGTAAATCAGAGAGCAATATCAGCGGCCTGTGGGGTCTTCACTGTTTTGATGTGTCAGGAAGTGTTTGTGGTCAGCACCATTTGTTGCGGTTGCCGCCGCTCAAAGCGATGTTGTGTTGTGCTGCTGCTGCAGGGTGGCAGGTGGGTTGCCCCCTCCAAGGCCCAGGCAGAGCACATGATGCAGTCACTGTCAAACATGGGCCCAGACGAGGGCGTGTGAGGAGCAAAAATCAGTGCAAGGCGTACATCAAGGCCAGGGTGCCAACAGTACGCATAACTGCATCGGATGAAGCTGGTCACAGTTTGAGCTGGGCAGCATTTGCGTCAGCTATGGTTGAGTGCAGCGCTGTCATCAGCAGCCATCACAGTTGGTCTCAGAAGGCCTTTTGTACCGGCACACCCTTGACGCAGCAGACAGTAGTGGTTTTTGATTGCGGTCAAAAGCCACAAAGTCGTGGCAGCCCAATCTTTGGCTGCTCCAAGGCAATTTGCTGCCTTGTGAGGCTCTGACAGGCATGCCTGTCAAGCTCAAAGCCTGCTGGTGCCCCAGCACAGCAGGGGGGTGAGTACTTGTACTGTTTGTGGTGGTGAAGTGTGTTGTGTGTGTATTGCTTCTCTGTGGTGTTGTGCTGCAGTGGTGTCTTGTGGCATCGCAGGGTAACCAGGCGCCACTAGGCATCGCCAGTGAGCCACCATCACTTTTATGTAAGGCACAGCGTCTGTGCTGTGTCAGTTGTTCTTCGGGTGTTGCGTGGTGGCAGTTGTCCCAGTGCTGTTGGATGTGTAGTCCTCACACCCCACCCTGCGCATGGTCACAAGCCTGGTGCGCAGGGCATCCCATGCAACTGTGCCAAGGTTGGTGTGGTTGCAGCACACGCTACGCAGGGCAGCTTGCACTGTCTGACAGCCATAGCTGTCTGCCTGCATTGTATCAAATGTTGTTAAGCAGTGTTGAGTAGGGTTGCTTTTGTCTGACTGTGCCATGTTGCATGCGCCTTGGACACAGCAGCGGCCACAACCATGGTTGCATGCAGGGTGGCACTGTGGGGCCTGCTGATATATCTTGTCCAAAAGTCTGGGAAGACGTGGATCATCGTACATTGCAGTACACCATTTGCCCTCACAGGCAGATCTATACTGGCATGCCTGGCCCTGAGGGCGTCGCTGGCCCTTGAGTGCTATGTATGTGCGGGTGGTGTGTATTTACTCCTCATCATGCTGTGCCGCGTCTGTCTCCTCGACTGAGTAATGCCTGATGTATTGCTGCCGCCTTGCATCGATATTGTTACTGTGCATGCCACTCCGGACACTACTGAGTGCATGATGCTGTGTTTGGCCTTTTGCGGGTGTATGGGTGTGGACTGCTGGTACCCCGTGTTTGTGCCCCGCATGGCTTTTTACTTTTGTGGTGGAGCTGTGTAGCAAGGGGCTGAAAAGCACATTGTGACATGGCATACTGCAGCACTGTATGACAGAAACGACAGAAATGAACGACACCATCCCTCGCTGCTGCGAAATGGTATGCAAAATGACACACAACCTAAGCTTTGATGATTGTGGCCGCAACACTGTCAGGATGTTCCCGGCTTGACTTACAGCAATGCAGCCTGCGGTCTGCCCTGGGCACATGCACACATCATGTAAGCTACAAGGATCTGATTGGCAGTAATGCAGGCTGCAGTCTTGGGGGCTCACAGGTCCATTAAATATGCTGAT
The DNA here is from genome assembly GCA_007449985.2 of Desmodesmus armatus. NCBI lineage: Eukaryota > Viridiplantae > Chlorophyta > Chlorophyceae > Sphaeropleales > Scenedesmaceae > Desmodesmus > Desmodesmus armatus. The sequence goes on from VIIQ02000791.1 coordinate 37,659, forward strand.
ACGGTCAGTGATGAGGCTCAGGGGTAGCAAGGGTAACCCTTACTAACCCCTGCCCAGCTGTGAGTAGTGTCCTACCCCCCCTTACTACCCCTGATGAGGCTTTGGCCTGATCAAAAAACCCAAACAGTTGCATTAACGGCGTACATGCCAACATGCGACTCCCTGGAATCCAATGCTGCCTCTAGGGGTGTGGCCAGCATCGTCTGCTGCACAGCAGGCAGGCCAGCCTTTGTTCAATCAGGCCAAATCAATTCAAAGTCAACACCTGTAGCTATGAAGCTCAAGGCCAACCCAGCCTGAGGTGGGTCTGAGTGCAGCTGCCGCATTGCTCAGCCCATAGCATGGCTGTCTCTGCACTTGCCCTTCTCTACTGCTAGATTGACTGCTGTGGCTGAGCCCGTGCCATCTTGCTGTAAATGTGAAGCTACTCCTGGTCACCGAGGGTCTTCTGCTGCTGCTGTTGTCCTGGCTGCTGCTGCGGCTGCCAGTCACTGCCACTGCCGTACAGCCAGGCATCTGTGTACCGGTGCCACCTGCAGCCGTGATGGTGAAGGGAGGGAGGTGTGCATCTACTGAGCATCATGTGTGTCCATCCTGGCAGAAGCCTGCACCCAACCTAGGGTAACAAGCACCAGCCTACCACCAGCTTGAAGTTGGTGATCTGTACGACATCTGTACGCGCTCAAAACAGCTGAAAACAACCTGCCTCTCCCGTCCTGAATGCCAAGGCACGCTGGGTACAGCAGACTATCACACCCCAGCAACCATTGACATGACTGTCCCACCATGCAGTACTGAGCCCCAGGTCATTGTAGTACAATGAACAGGACAAAGCGCACCTGTAGAGCAGTCGTGGTGATGCTGCCAGCAGTGCCTCATGCAGGGGGTGGTCATGGGTGTGGCGCTGTGCAGCAGCCCATACAGCCACAGACCCCCCAGGCCTGCCAGCAGCCTTGAGGCCCCTCGTGTGTCACCCAGGAAGGAGGAGTAGGACAGCAGCTGCAGGGGCAGGCAGTGGAGGGAGGGATCAGCAGGGGCCGCCAGGGGCCCTCAGGGGCAAGGGTTAAGGGTTTAGAAAGGTGGGGGGGGGGGGGCGGAGGGGATCAAGTGTGTTTGTCAGCAGCTGCTGGCTTGGCGTGTGTGTGGGCAGCACACTGTGTCACACTGACTTTGCATTGCGAGGGCATGTAGACTGGTGTCGCTCGACAACAAAACAAGAGGCTGGAGCTATGCACCTGGTGGCTCGTATGTGTCTCAGCCACCTTGTACCTACCTGGCCGGCATCCCTCCTCATCTGTGTGACCATGGAGGCTGCCAGCGGCCCTAGCTGGATGCGGTCAGCCTGGCAGCAGGGGGACACAGCAGCAGCAGCAGCAGCAGCAACCGTCAGGCTGAGCAGCAGCAACAGCAGCACCAGCGGCATCAGTCGTTGGTTATGAACACTGCACGCAAGTTTGGGCCCTTATGATGGCTGCAGCTTTGCCTTTCTAGCCAACTATGTGCGGGTGTACGTACGTACAAGCCGGCAAACTGGCCACCAGACTGCAAGCATCGCTGCTGCTGTCTGCTCTCAGCAATGTTTGTGACCCTGCACAAAAGCACCCCCCCCCCCCCCCCCCCCTTCCCCAATCCCGTGTAACCGTCTCACCACAAAGGGCCTCATGCCCTCCTCCCCTGCAGCATCCCACATGGCCTGCAGCGAGGCACCCATGATGGACAGCACTGCTGTATCCAAAGCGCTGCCACCCTCACCAACAGCAGCACTCTCTCCTGAAATCCCTGCTGCTGCTGCTGCTTGTTGTGTGGTGCCATCACGTCCAGTCAGCTGATTGTCAGCAGCGGCGGCAGCGGCAGCTCTGAGAGCTTGGAACTGGTTGCTGTACACGCTCATTGTGCGCTGCATGGCAGTGGTGGCGGTCACTCCAGGACACCAGGGCTGCAGCAGGGACAACTCCTGCACACAGACACACGGCACACTGGCAGTGAACATGATGCCGCAGTGACCGGTAAGAATTGTGAGATCTACTGCAGCTACAACACAGGCCAAGTAGGGTCCAAGACTCTGAGAAAACGACAATACCCCCCTATTTTACTCTTGAGTACTATCAGAATGATCCTGAGAACTCTGAATAATCCCTGATTTTCCTAAGTCCCCAGCCTGCCACTCTGGCATTTTGCCCACTCCCTCCCACTCTGCCCACTCCAAGACACTCTAGCTGAATTTTCCAACTCCCCAGCCTGCCACTCTGGCATCCTGCCCACTCCCTCCCACTCTGCCCACTCCTAGACACTCCAGCTGATTTTGCCCAAGTCCCCAGCCTGCCACTCTGGCATTCTGCCCACTCCCTCCCACTCTGCCCACTCCAAGACACTCTAGCTGAATTCTCCCAAGTCCCCAGCCTGCCACTCTGGCATTCTGCCCACTCCCTCCCACTCTGCCCACTCCTAGACACTCCAGCTGATTTTGCCCAAGTCCCCAGCCTGCCACTCTGGCATTCTGCCCACTCCCTCCCACTCTGCCCACTCCAGGACACTCTAGCTCCAAACTGTCTCTGCTCTCCGGCATGTCCTGCTGTCAATAAATCTGAACCCTAGTACCTGCACCCCCTGCCCCCCCCCCCCCCAAGAAACCCTAAACTGTCCGTAAGGGCTTCGCCGAGCCAGAAACCCTAATCCAGACACCAAAACCCTAAGCCCTACCCAAAACCCTAATACCCCAGCCCTGCATCCTTTGATGGGGCTGGCGTGGACGGCTGTGGACCGTGGAGCCCTACGGCTCCACAGTACCCCACAGCCGTCCACTTCAGCCCCATCAAAGAAACCAGCGGGCTGGGGTATCAGGGTTTTGGGTAGGGCTTAGGGTTTTGGTGTCTGGATTAGGGTTTCTGGCTTGACTTCGCTTGCTGGTTTGTCTGCAACAACACTCGGCTCGCACTGAAGGATGAGCTACTGGGCGGCTGGTGGACTGCTAGAATGGCCCAGAGTGGGGGGAGTGGCCCAGAGTGGGCAGATGCAGGGGGGTAGGGGGGTGTCTGGTGGACTTGGCAAAATTTTGCCTTGGTTTGGGCTTGAACGGCTCAGAATTCTGGCCAATTCTGGGCCAAAGTCTGGCCCTGTACTCCGTGCATATTCTGGGTACTATCCTGGAGTAATCTAAGGGGGGGTTGTCCTCTTCTTAAGACTCTGTATTCATGGCTGCAAGCCTGGACAAGCGTTGTACCAGGCACAGACACCCTCCATACACAAACACCCAGCCCCCTTCCTGAACACTACACTATGTACCACTGACGGTCAGTGACACTTCCCCTGTCGCGACCGATCCAATGCAGGCAAGCACCTATCTGGCAGTAGGCTCAACAGTCACGACACCCCTTCACCCAGTCCCCCCCCCCCACCTGACAGAGCCACCCCCCGCACCTGTTTTGTGGTTGCCCCCACCTCCAGTGCCTCTGTCAGTCCCGCTGTGAGTCTGCCCAGGTGCCGCAGCAGCGCACAGAAACCAGCAAGGCTGAGGGCGGACCTGCAGGCAGGGGAGGCACAGACAGGCCAACAGACAGGATGTGCTTGCGGTACACGAGTGTTGAGCAGGCCTGTCCGGCTGACACGCCTGCTTGACAGCTCGGGCGGCGTGTATGCAGTGGCACTGCATACACGGACTGATCTCTAGATGGTGCATCCGTGATAGCAAGCCTGGCCTGCTGCCCAGCACCTCCCGGGCAGGGAGGGGGGTGAGTGGAAGCAGTTGGGAAACGCTGAGTAATTGCAGCAAGCCCCAGTGACAACACCATTGCACAACACACAATTCAGCCAGGGTGCAAACACAGCATCTTCCAGGAGCTTGAAGCCCAAGTGCATCCACATCACCCCCCCCCCCACACACACACACACCACCACCACCATCAGCCTGCAAACTGTGTACATCATGCTCTGTGCGACTGATCAACCTCGGCAGCCGCTGCACCTGGCCTACACCGCAACATTCCGTCAGGCACATGTCACCCCTCACCTGTTTGCTGCACTGTCCCCCACTGGCAGCAGTCTGTCCACCATGGGCACCACCCTGCTGCTGTAGCAGGGCACATAGCCACACACACCCCTCAATACAGACAGGGACTCAGGCGCCACACCTGCAGGCCAGCACAGCAACGAGTAACAGTTGGTTGCGCTTTGAAGGCGTGCAACAGGACATGCTGTTGAATGGGGGAGTGCGTTGGTGCAGCTGTTCTAGTCATGGTGTGGTGCTGTGTGCACGGACGTGTGAGGGGTATCTACTGGATGATGACAAGGCATGGGTGCATAGACATGTGGGTGGCACCCACGACAGTGCATGCTCTGTTTACAAATACAACTTTCCTGCACATATGACACCCCCCCCCACCAATTCCCCTGCCCCTGTCTCTGACTCTTGCCCCCCCCCCCCCTCTCCCCACTTCTTTCCCCCCGGCTCACCCCCCAGGTATTCCCCCAGCTGCTGTGCGTATGTGTTGCTCATGTGTTCCAGCAGGTCCCTGTTGTCAGGTGCGGGGTCTGTGAAGGTGAACATGTAGGAGGTGAGGGAGCCACCACCTGAGCCGGGGAAGCGCTCCCACCAGTACTGCTGGCAGCTGGACCTGGCAGGGTGTTGATGGGAGGGGGGGGGGGGGTGAAACAGAAATGGAGGGAGGCGGAGGTAGGGGTTGGTCAGAGCCACAGAGGGCATGTGGAAAGGGTCTGGGGGAGCGAGAGGCACACACAAAGAGTGCAAGGGGTGCAATGCTGTGAGAGTGGAGGTGCAGACTGGGCGACTGAAGCTGCCAATACATGACAGCCACCACTTTGAAACCACCAATTGCTTGTCAAGCGACCACAATGTACCACATTGAATGCCTGCAAAGCTTTGCGAGTGCCACTGGCAAAACCACAAGCAACAGGTCTTAAGACGGCAGCTGTTGATGTTGCTGACCTACTTCATCTGTCTCCAACTTACCACCCTGAGCTACAGTGCCCACAGCATAAATGCATCCAGCCACTCACTTGTCAATGGGCTCCTCCCCCACAGCATATCAGAGGCTGCTGCAGCAGCGGGCGTTGCACCAGTTGCTGCTGCTGCTGCTGTTGGCATCTCGACACAGCTTCCCACCAGCAGCATTGCTGCCTCAGGTGCTGCTGCCCCCCTGGCCTGAGCTGACAGGGGGCTGAAGCTGCCCAGGGCATCAACCACAACAGCAGCAGACACAACCATTGACGAGGGGTCTGCTGCTGCTGCTGCTGCTGTAGGGATGCTGGTGTTGCTACTGGTGGGTGCTGCTGCATTGGCTTCAAAGGCGGCCTGCCTGCCTCCAGCCCCACCAGCTCCCTCTGCTGCAACTACATTGCTGCTGCTGCTGCTGCTGCTGCTGCTGCTGCTGCTGCTGCTGTTGCTGCTGCTGCTGCTGCTGTGACTGTGCTGCTGCTGGCTGAGCTGCAGGTGTGCACAGTCATCATACACATGCAGGTGTTGGAAGGCCGTGTGCTCCAGCAGCACCCCACCCACCTCAACAAAACGCCTGGTCAAGGTATCACAAGGAGCAGGCATGTGGAAGATTGCAAAAGGTGAGTGTCAAAAGGGATCATTGAGACTTTGACTTGCCAAGCGGCCAGGGTTTCCCTTATAAGATGCAGGGCCATGTGCTTGATCAGAATGATCAAATGTCAACGGAGGCGCACCTCATTGTATGGCTCAATGCACCCTACCATGCCCTTCCGCACCACACACATGCCAGGATGGCATGTGTCCCTCTGCTGCTGCTGCTGCTGTTGCTCCTGCAGCTGCCAATCGCCACACACCAGTCGTCTCGTTGTGCCACCAGCGTTAGACCCCCCCCTCCACCCCACCCCCGCTTGACAGCGCACCTCTTCACAATGTCCAGTAGCAGCTTGGGGCTGACCCCCGCATCCATCACCCCTGTCAGGCTCAGCTCGGCCAGGCCCTCCACCCCCACACGCACAGCAGGGATGTGGGTCACTACCACCTGGCACACCTCAGCCTCACGCAACACACCCAGCTCCACAAGGACCTGTGTCACAGGCAGAGGCAGCACGAGCACCATGGGCAGTTGTCCTGTGATGAAAGCCTGCATCATCACCTGCACTGCTGAACTCACATTGCAAAGCTGTGTTGTATCTTGTTGAACAGTAACAGTATCTTGTTGCAGCAGATTGTGCGGCAGCACAAGGCAAGAGTTGCCGCATCTGTCTATGTTGAGGGTTACGATTCCATAATGTCCACAGGGCTATTACAGGGTTCGCACCTGCAGGTCTGCCTGGGTGCAGTTCCATTCCTGGTCACGGCCCACCAGCACGCCACGCTCAACAACTGCAACACGCAGCCCTTGCTGCTGCCGCTGCTGCTGCCGCTGCTGCTGCCGCTGCTGCTGCCGGTGCTTTTTTGTTGCAGCGCCGCTGCTGCTGCCAGTGGTTGTGTCATGCTGGGCCAGCAGCGCTGTTGCCAGCAGTATACCCAGTGTACCGCCCAGCACTACCACGTCATATTGAGCACTCGTAACTCCCTGCAGGCGGCAGGCACAGTACATAGACATGGGGTGTTTGCAAGGTGCATGCGTGTGAATATTTTGCGAGTGGAGCAGATTCGCTGTGTCAGTTCATGCGGCAAGACGCCAAGTTAGTTGCATCCATCGTACATGCTTGTGAGCTTCGTGCACAGGAGCACCCCACTGATGGGGTGCTCTTTGGCGACCCTCTCAGTGAAGCAAGGAGACGAAATTTGTTGATTGCGAGGACGGCTTGTCAGATGTTCTTATTCATGCTTTTGACGCTGTTCTGGAGGTGCCTGGTTTCTTTCCTGGTCCCCCATGAGCCTCTGGCTCCCTTGTGGGTTGCTCAGCTTTTGCTGAGCCAATTACTGTGACTGTAACTGTCACTGTATATTTGTGGTGGGTCTTATGCAAGCACAGAAACACTCTGCTGATGTTATTGCTGATGGTGGGGTGTGCTGCTAGCCTTGCTGCACAAAGCAAGCTGTGATGTGCAGCGTGCCGGCTTGCCGCACGCTAACGGCTCCGTCACAGTGACTGTCAAAGTCACTAAGTTGTACAGCTTTGCTCTGACCGACCTGCCTGACACATTTGAAGAGTGTCACTCACAGCAGGGGCGTGTCCTTGGTGTTGTGTGGCCACCTGAGGGGGCTGTGACGGGCCCTGAGTGCACAGCTTGCGCCATGCTGTGCTGGCCCGCTGCAGCACCTGAAGGTCTGCTGCAGGCAGCCTCAGGCCAGCAGATTGCTACAGCATGGGTGAGAGCACACAGTGTTGAAATGTTGCAGACGGTTTCGCTGTGACCCAATTCACAGAGCGCCTGATTGGCAACATATGCTGCATGTGCACAGTACAGCACTTGTGTTGCTGCAGGAAAAGTGCTGTGTCTGCAACAGGATGGCACAGAGCCAAATACCACGGAAATCATCATACCTGTTTCAGTGCTTCTACAGCGTCAGCGGCCCTGCAGCGTGTTCTGATCTGTCGTGCGACTGTTCCGGAACATTGAGATCTGCCCCGCTTGTGCAGGCAAACCGACCCTGCCTTTGAGAAGCTAAAGCTGAATGCTGACATGTGGCAGACTTTTCAAGACGCCGACACTCCCAATGTGAGCTTGCATGCAGCAGGCGAGCGTCGATTCACTTGTTTTGGATCAACCTTGGAGATTGCTTGGATGCTATATGCGATGACCAGGGACAACCCGGCGTACAAGAACGACCATATGATCTCAGTGCATGATGTATCCGGGCTCCAGCCCCGCAAGAGTCCAACTGCCGCTTTTAAACTGCAACTGCCAGGCTGGCAAAGAGACCCACAAGTACCGTAACGGAGCTCGGCTGCTGAGAACTCAGCTTTCGTACAAGGACCTTTCCAATTGCACAGTCACAGAAGACACCCAGCACAAATCTTCCCACAGGCACAGCCACCACACACGTCACCTGCAGCCCCAGGCACTGCTGCTATTCCTGCTGTACAGCAGCATGATGTACCCTGTTGATCGCCGCACAAGAGGGAACAGCAGCTCACCCACATCGCTTTGTGAAAACTCCTGCGCTGCCCGCAGCAACACTGGCCCCTGCTGCTGCATCCCATGCCGGCTGCATGTCAGCCCTTGCACAGCAACTGCAGCAGGTATACTGTCAACCGCCACCACGCTCGCCAACTGAAGTCAATGGGGTACCTTGTGTTTCTGCGACCTGCGCCGAGGTCAGATTGATGGCGGACACTTCACCAATGCGTAAGGGGTCGATCTTGCATGTGACTACATCTGTAATGTGTACTTTCTGTGAAACATAAAGATTGCACCACCATGGACACTGCACATGTTACAGAGCCAGCATCACTGATGTTGCATCTGCCGACAGTCGGCCAGTACCCGGCACTGATGAGCAGTTGCGATGAAAAAGGCGCAAGCCACACCCCAACCCGTAGTGAGCTCACATGCGGGTAAGCTACCGACGAGCCGTGAGCATCAACGCATTGCAGGCCAGCTGCTGAAGTTCCGTGAGCAGACGCCATAAGTGGAAGACGACAGCTGTGTGCACAAACAGCAAAACAGAACGCAGTATCCTGAAAAACGAGCAAACAACACACTTGACACGGCAAAGGCGGCATGCCCCCATGAAAGCACTGCCATTGAAAAGCACACCATGGGTACATGCCAGCAGGCCACAGACTCTGGGTCCGACCTGTTGCACAAGCCACACCCTGGTTCACTGAACTCGAAGCTGCTGCCAATGCTTGTGGACCTGGGGCAAGTGCTCCCCCCTGCGCATGCACGCATGCACAGGCGCCAGCACACATGTGCAGAAGACCGCACTGTAATGATGTGTGCAAAACATCACAGGACGCTTTGCAAGCAGTTGTGACTCCACAGCACATCATTCATGCTGACAGCGTACACTGTACAGCGGCAGCAACAGCAGCAGCTATGTAGGTGCAGGTGCGTCAGCAACAACAGCATATGCAGCAACAAAACTAAAGCACATGGCATGAAACACACGCCCTCACCGGGCGCCAACACAGCACTGGGCAGCAATACAGCCTGAAATGTGGCTTACCAAAACTATCTGAAATGTGCCACTGATAACATGTCACAAATAAGCTCTAGTAGGTTGCAAGGGAGAGTAGTGTGGGCAGAATGAAAAGCTGACAGAAGCCTTGCCACACGACGCAGTTCCACACGAGACCCGAAACCACCTGCTGCTGCAGCGTTGGTAGACTGACCACACCACAAGCATGCAAGCTTGGGTCACAAAGCTGCCCAGGGCTGAACCACTCTGACATGCCCTTTGGCCCAAGTAGGTCACATCATGGTGTGGAACAGCGGCGGTGCTGCCACTCGGCACAGTGCTCAAGCTCGCATGCATCATGCATACTTCAACCGTTACCCCGGCAGAACACCAATAGCGTAGCTGACAGGACATAACAGGGGAGTGTGCAAGGCTGGACTGCTGGGTGTGCTGCAGCGTGAACCACACAAGTGGGTGCCTACGAACATGTGCAGGTGGCCAGCACCCCAACAACACCACCATCACCCACAGAAACACCTCATAGCATGCATCAGCAGGCTGCCACACCACTTCCATGCCCGCTTCAGCAGAGTGGTATTCGTGAGCCAACAGGGGTGCCGTCACCGTCCGGTCGGCCTGTCGACCAACCGAAGGACACATATCTGCCTCAGGAGAGGCCCGGTCCCCCTCTGCCCCAAACATACTATGTAGCACACATATACAGGGGTGGGATGTGTTGTGTGTGCCAAACTGGGTCGCGGGGTGTGGAAGGTACTTACACACTGACACAGACAGCGTCACTGCAGGTTGCGTCCTGTAGCAGTGTCTCATGGTCTGGCTCAGGATCGAAGGCTGCCCCAGCCTCAGACGAACAGGTCCAGCAGACAGCCCCGGCTGAGATGTACCTTAAACCGACAAACGTTGCACCACACAGACAGCTGGTGATAACAGAATGAGACGCAAGCTGCTTAGCATTGCTCCATCAAACTGAGACACACTCCTAAAAAAGACGCAGGGACCTTGCTCAACTACTGTAAGTGTAACTGTAAAACAACACTAGGAAAACACAGGCCCACATGTGTTGCACTAGACCGTACGACACCCTTGCATAAACACACCTAAAGCACAACTTGGGTACGCAGCACCACGATGGGGCAGCAACAACAACAGTATCTATGCATGAATTAGACCCCCTTCCACTCCACACTGGGCATCACCCTTTGCAAAACCTGGACCTGTACCTCCCCAGGCAGCAGCAGAAGCAACAAAAGAGCGCCAACCGGCAGAGTCACCATTGGCAGCCAACACAAGAGAGCAGCACAAGGCAATCTGGTACTGCAATACACAGCCAGACGGGCCGCAGGGCCACCAAGAACTCATCAGACAGATAGATGATTGAAGCCTTCAAAAGAGTCCCAGCATAGGCAGTGCAAAAGGTGCAAAGGTGCAGAGCGGAGGGGGTGGCTGGCGTTCAGCTGAAACATGACCGCCCCCTGACCCAAACCTCGGCAAATTCCATTGCATTCTTGCAATTGAAGGATTGCACTGCTCAGCAGCGACTTTAACTGTCTGTATTCAACTCTGCTTGCAAACTGCAAAGAAGTCCAATTTGTGGAAGCGGCTGTCACACGCCCGCAACACAAAAGGGCACACAGCCTCCATCACCCTCCACCCACAGCAGCACAGCCCATCCAAACTTTGCAGTGGGAGCCATGATGTGCAAAAATCGACAAAATACGCATCTACGACACCACCATCTCCCATGTGCATCAGGGCTATGTGATGCAGTCTGGACCCCTTGCCCAGGAGGCCCTAAGCATTGCATTACATCCAGGACAGATCGGACGCAGACTGCACACATCCTTACATGTAGTGTGTCGGCCCCAGGCCCCCAATGTTGCTGACACACTCAGGTCTGCAGCTCTTGGCATCCCACAACTGCAGCAGCAGCTGGTGCAAGCATACTATGTCACCAGCGCTGCCGCGACAGCACGGCACACTGCATGATGCCAGGGCTGCTGCTGCAGCAACAGATGGCCTGACCGTAAACCCCTGAGTACTTCCAACCAAAAGCAATATTGACCTCGGCAGGTTGTAGTAACTAGAAAGCAACTGGACCAGCCGGGCAACACGGAATTCCAAGGGTGACTGCATCACGAGACACCCCGGCTTCAAGCAAAGCTCCCCCAAGGCCTGCAAGTCACATACAGCCAGCTGTACACTGCCACTGCCGTGGCCACTGGTACCTGGAATGCATATTGGGAAAGTCGTGCTAAGGCATGGCGCGGCATCCTGCAAATAAGGCCCCTCAAACCAAGACGCCGACACAACCATAGAAGCCCTTGCAAACCAAGACCTCCACCATCACTGACAAAAAGACAATCAAAACACCCATGCACAAGCATCTGTATTGCGAGGCGCCACCTGCAACCAGGGGGGCGAAGAAGCCACACTCAAAGCCAAATGCAAGCCCACGCTGCCACGCTGCAAAGACAAGATCCATACACAGAATGCCCAGAGACCACACAAAGGTGCAGGGCCTGGGTGGGCCACACAGCCCCTCTGCAAAGCAGTGCCAAAGGGGCACCAGAGGGGCCTACAGGGGCTTCAGGAGGGACAGATCTTCACACTCACAACCACAGCTGCCAACCTCAAGAGGGGACAGATGCCACTGATAACGCCCGTGAAACCAGATACGATACTGCACAGCTGCACACATGCACAGTGTGCAGCAGCACATTGCGACAACATCCGTGGGGCAGGGAAGGGGAACAGCAGGTGGGGCTACATGCGCGAACGACAGGGCTGACTGATCAGCCCACAACACCCTCACGAAGTAGGGCTCACAGTAAATGTATTAGCTGCAGACCCGCCATCCCTGCCTGGCCGGTCATGAGCTATCCTTGATTGAATCAACACAGCCTAGCAATACGAAGCGCAAGACTGCCTCAGTTTGAATCAGTGTACAAGCTGCACCACGTAGGGCCCTGATGCAGCACACCCCTTCCCTCCCACACCTCCCCGCCCTCCTTTCCAAGCATCCACACCACACCCAGAACCCATGCATGTAAGCATTGACAAGCTAGGAAAGACAAGCTCATGGTGAGGACATACCACGACCACATTGCACCTGAAAAACCAAAAGCAACAGTGCTGGACAAAAGCCTCCCCAGCACACACGCCCACATACCACAGCTGCAGAAAGTCATGACCATTGCGGAGCTATCCAACAGCATGAACGAAAAAAATTCGATACCGCAGCCTGCGCCCTCAACACCAGCAGCCGCGGCACCCCTGCCAGTAGCCCCTCATCCCGCCATGTGTCCCCCTCCGTTGCCCGCAGGCGTTGGTGTGCCGATCATGCTCTCCACTGAGAGGGGGTCCAGCCCCGGCAGAACCTCGAGGTCGAGCATGGTGGCATCCAGCCCTCCCCTGGAGTGCAGCTGCTGCTGGATGGGGTCCCCACCAGCAAGCAGTGAGTCCACCGCTGCAGCAGCAAGCTGAGAGCCTGACGGCACAGCGGCAACAGCAGCAGCAGCAGGCGGCGGCTGGGGAGGGGTGCCAGCCGTCGTGGCACCACCTGTGGAGCCTCCCTCGCCTGGAGACAGCACGCCACTCAACTGCTGCTGCTGCTGCTGCAGGGGCTGCAGATGGCCTGGCATCAGCATTGCTGCCTGCTGTTGCTGTTGCTGCTGAAGCATAGCAGCTTGCTGCTGCTGTTGCTGCATAGCCGCCTGCTGGTGCTGCTGCTGGATAGCAACCTGCTGCTGCTGAATAGCCGCCTGCTGCTGCTGGTGCATCATGGCATGCAGTGAGTTGCTGCTTTCAACTGCCTGCATGCCCATCCCATCCCCTGATACCGAATCTGGCCCAGCCATTGACCCAGCCCCTTGGAAACCACCGGCTGCTGCCATGGCAGAGCCTGCAGACACCTCCAACGCTGGAGCCTGGCTGCTGCTGTTCACAGACTGGGTAACAGACAGCGAGCGCTGCATCACTAACCCCCCCTGCGCCTGCAGCTGCTGCTGGTCACCCATCATGACGCCGCTACCAGCAGCAGCAGCGACGCCAGGCTGAACTACGAAGCTACCCTCACGCGGCACTGCAGCAACACCGGGAGGCAGCGGCGGCAGCCCAGCAGCAGCGCCCTGCTGCTGTTGCTGCTGCATCACCAGAGGCGGTGTGTTCTGCTGCTGCTGCTGCATGGGGTCCCCCTGCATGTGACCCTGCACTGACATCACGACCGAGGACTGTGCTGCTTTTGCTGCTGCTGCGTCCGCCTGCATTGCAGCACTGAACGCCACCGCCTGCTGCTGCTGCTGAATGTTGGCTGCCTGTACAGCCGCCATAGAGGCAGCAGCATGCTCGGCCTGCAGCTGAGCAGCAGCATGTGCGTGCATGTTGGCCGCCTGCTGCGCCGCAGCGGCAGCAGCAGCAGCCTGCTGCATCTGCTGCTCCACTGCCTGCTGCTGGTAGCTGGCCACCGCTGCTGCTGCTGTGGCAGCCTCTAGCTTAGCCACCTGCTGTGCCGCTGTTGCTGCTGCAACTGCTGCTTCCCTTTGCACCACACCCTGGTGGGGCCCCGACATTGCTGGTGCTGCTGCACCGGCCCCCATGCTGCCTGCTGGTTGGCCCCCTGACAGTGCAGAAACCGTGGGCACTGCAGGCTGTAGCACAGGAATCCCCGGTACAGGCTGCTGCTGCTGCTGCTGCTGCTGCTGCTGCTGCTCGGGTGACACCAACATGGCCTGCTGCATCGGCATCAACCCCTGCTGCTGCTGCTGCTGGTGCGCCTGCTGCAGGAGTGATGCACTGCTGCCGTGCAGTGGCTGCGGCGGTACAACCTGGCTGCTGCCAGCAGCAGAGGGCGCCATGAGAGGCATCTGCTGTGCTGCAGCGCCGGTCAGGCCCAGGTTTGGTGAGGTGGTGGGCATGCCGGGGGTTGCTCCGACCATCTGACCCTGCGCCACCCCTCCCAGGGGCACACCACCTGCAGAGCCACACAGCATGTGGAAGGATGGAGCAGGAGTGAGTGAGAGACATAGCCGATGATTCACAGGAGTTGGATTCAGGGTTGAGGTTTGCATACAGTCAGACAGAATGCCAGCAAACACAACACCGTGGTCATGCTGATGGCCAAACTGACAACGAAGAAGAAAGAGACTAGCAATTCACGCAATGCTGCTGCTGCTCCTGTAGCGTCTGACCAGCACACCCCACCCACCTGGCCCAACAGCTCCACCCATCAGCATAGCGCTAGAAGATGCTGTTGCTGCTGGCTGCTGCACCAGTGCAGGTGTTGCGAGGGCAGACATGCCAGGCATGGGGAGGCTGACGGGTGGTGGTGCCACACCCCCACCTAGCCCAGACGCCCCACTGGCAGCTGCCAGGCTGGTGAACACATCAGCAGGTACCTGGTAGATAAAAAAGGCAACACATAGGTGACTGTGGGCACAGCAGCAACGAGGCTTGATGAATGCCCTGCCTTCAGAGCTGCTGCCTGCCAGTGTGCTGGCTGACAAGAATTTGCTGCCACAAGTATGCACTGATACACTCTGACAGTGTCTTGCCTCAGGCCTGAGATCATGAACAGGCTGGCCATCTCTTGATTGAGAGTAAGCATGGATGTTGCAGATGTACTACCCAATGTTGGCAAGTACCCCACAACCCTTACCTGCTGCATGGCTCCAGTGGGGCAGTTGACGGGCATGAGTGCAGGGCTTACTGATGTTGCCACCATGCCCATGCCCACCCCACTGACCACCGCCTCAGTGGCGGCAGCAGTGGTGGTCAACGCCTCAGCATGAACCTGCAGGGGGGTGAACAGGGTTTGGGGTTGGGTTTAGAGCAGAGCCAGGTTGCAGGTTGACCATTCATATGCAGGCACAGGCACGACATCGGTAATGTGAGCAGAGAAACCCAAGCGACCATAAGCAAGGGGGTACTTGTAGGGGTCCGGAGTGCCATGTTTGAAGGCCGGGGCTTCTGCCCAGCACAACTGCTGCTCATACATGCATACGGCTTACACGGGTTCAGAGTCCTCACTTGCCACCCCTGCAAGCTTCACCCTCTCATGCCCCGTGACCAAACATGAGCAGAAAACACTTGGATAAGCATATATGTGTCTCCAGCCCTTCCTACCTGCAGGTGCACTGCCTTCTGCTGCAGCTCCTGTGCCTGTGCCACCACCTGGGCATGGACCACCAGGTGCTTCTGGGCCTCAGCCTCAGCACGCTGGGCAGCAGCAGACACCTGAGGGCAAAGAGCACGCAGCAGCAACAGCAGCAGCAGCAGCAGCAGCAGCAGCAGCAGCAGCAGCAGCAGCAGAGGCATCATGTCAGTGTGGATGGACGAATGGTACGGTGTAGAGTAGGGGGATTGTCCCCAAATATCGGCACTACACACCAAACATTGGCACTACACACCGCTCACCACACTGCCTTGCATTTTGCACGGAGAGAAACTCAATGAGACAACCCTCAAACTTTCGAACCACCCAGCCACGGCAAAAATGTCCTGCATGGTGCATGTACCAGTGTTCAGCACGTGCTTGTGATGCCAGCCCCGCACACGCGCACCTGTACTGCTGCAATGGCCTGTGCTTGGGCCTGTGCCTCCAGCTTCTGCACCTCGATCTGGGCATGCTTCACAACCTCCTCAGGAGGGATGATGGACTGCAGCAGCAGCAGCAGCAGCAGCAGCAGCAGCAGCAGCAGCAGCAGCAGCAGCAGCATTTGAACATCTTGATTAGTCATGCCTCCAAGTTGGCTGCAGCACTGCTTGCGGAGGCCAACACCACAGGACCCCGGCTGGCTGACGTGTGCTGACTTGCATGAAGGCCCTCCCACTAGCAGCAGCAACCGCTTGCATCATTCCATTGAACTAACCTTTCTGCCCCCCCCCCCCCCCCAGGTCCCCCTGTCTCACCGCTGGCTGCTGTATCTGTGCCACGGCCGTCTGCTTGACATCCTCTATCTTCTTCACAAGCTCCTCGTGCGTCTGGGCTATCACCTGAGGACGAAAGGGGGCAGGGCAGCGAGGTGTCAGCACAAGGGGAGCACAGGGACACATGTAGTGAAGCTCAGCATACCACGGACATGCCTGCAGGGTGGCTGGGACCAATGAAAGCAACTGGGCACAATTTGGTGCACAGGCCGCAAACGGAACGCTGAATGTGAACCCCTGCTATTCAAGGTAACCAGTGGCTAGCTGACTGTCAGCATGCCTTACAGCAATGGCCAGAGCAGCAGCACCCAATGCCCCCCTCTCCTTCCCCCAGCCATCCAACATACCTGTGCCGTGGCCTGCAGGCTTTGCACCTGGCTGGTGGCTGCGTGTGCCTTGGCCGCATGCACCTCAGCCGCTGCATGCAGTGAGGCTGCCTGCTGCGACACTGCCTGGGCAGCCTGGGCCACCTGCACAGCAGCCTGAGTGGTCACACCCACAGCAGACGGGACCTGCAGGACACACGTGAGCAGCACACATGGACCCAATGAATCGGCATGTTCCTTACCCTGATCTCCCCTGATCTCACATAACAGTCTGCACAACGCCTTGCTGAATCTGCCGACCTGATTGATACATGTGTACGCTGGCAGTTAGAATGAGTGCTGCTAAAGATGTGGAGCGTTGACACCCACCCAGGTCCCTCCTGGCCCGATGCTGCTGCTGCAGGCACCAGCATCACCACTCACCACAGCTGCTGCCCCCATCGCCTGGCTAGTCCCCATCATGCCATGATCCTCCACCATTAGGCCAGGGGAGGGGCCACCCATAGCGGGGCTGGTGCCCAGGGGTGACGGACCAGCTCCTGCGCTGCCGGCCATCTGCAGCAGACCCCCAGGCCCACCATCAGCAGAGGCGTGGCTGCGGGTCGGGACCGCAATCGGCAGCGTCATGGTCTGCGCAGCAGCGCCGCCCGCATTGGCAGCAGCAGCAGCAGCAGCTGCTGCTGCTGCTGCGGCGCCACCTCCGCTAGAGATGTCCACTGAAGCCTCTCTGACAGCCAGTGCCTGTAGGGAAGGCACGCTGCCTTGGAAGGGCACTCCAACAGCACTGCTGCCCCCGCCCAGCACATTGCCGCCACTCAGGGTGCTGTTGTGCATGCCGGACATTGAACCCCCTCCTGCGGCTGCTGCTGCTGCAGCAGCGGGCGGCACTGGCAGCGGCACTACTTTGACACCCTCTGGGAAGGGCAGGGCCTGAGCTGGCTCACCCTGCTGCTGCTGCTGCATGGCTGCTGCTGCTGCAGCTGATGTGCCTGGGGCGTTGCCCACTGACCCTGTGAAGCTGTCCATGGATCGCATCATGGGCATCCCTTGCTGCTGCTGCTGCTGCTGCTGTGAGTGAGACTGTGTTGCAGCAGCTGCTGCTGCTGCCATGCCCCCCTGCATCATCTGCTGCTGCTGTGATGTGAATGAGCCATGTGCGTGCATGCTGTTCAGCTGCTGCAGGTTGGGGCTGGTACCCATCAGAACATCCATGCCCCCACCACCTGCAGCAGCAGCAGCAGCAGCGGCATCGCGCTGCATGCTTGCTGCTGCCCCCATGGGGTCGGCCTGTAAGGCCCCAGCTTGGGGCATGGCTGTGTCTACCATGCCGCCACCTGTCCCAGCAGCAAGGCTTGGCAAGGGCCGCCCCTCACGCACCTGCAGCAGCAGCAGTGCAGCAGCACAAGGGGTCGGAGCGGTGAAGCGAAGTGATTGGGTTGATGCAGCATGCACTTTGGGTCTGCACCCATCAAACCTGTGGCACTACGCATTGTACCAGTTGATATATCTTACACCTGACCTCCTGCATGTCTCCAGAGATGTACCATTGAACCATGGAACATGCCAATGCTGCGCCGTTGAACCCTGCCGCCCGTGCCTGCTCCTGACCCAGGCCCTCATCACTCACCGCTGCCTCCATGTCCATCAGCTGCTGCCTCATCAGGGAGTTCTCCTGCCTCAGCCCCTCAGCCTGATGTGCTGAACCCTCCAGCTGAGACACGCGGTGCCGCAGGTGCTGCAGACAGACACAGCATAGAGGCGCACAGGGAGCAAGAAGACACACACCAACAACAGGTGAGTGATGCTGGCGCAGCAGTCAGGATAGCCCAGTCACACGTACGAGCACTGCCCAGGGCAGGGCAGCCTCAATTTCAGCTGCAGGGTGAGCAGGATGAACAAGGCTGAGGGTCCTCAGCCGAACCACAGCGCAAAACACAACCACACATACCAAGCAAGTGAAGGCTGCCTGCACAGTACCACTGGCAAGCAACAGTGCCATTGCAATTCCACACCACATGCAATGCCACTGTGTTACCCTGGTCATGCTATCTGCCGCCCTTCCAGCCCACTGCATGGCCTCCTCACCTTGATGGTCCTCTCCCGCTCCTCACAGAACTTGCGCACCTCCCCTGCCGCGATGCCCCTCACAATCTTGGCCAGTGTCAGCCTGCTGCCGTCGCCGCGCTTGCCCACCCCGCCCAGCAGTGGGCCCAGCAGCCTGCACTCGGTGTTGAGCCGCTTCTCATCGTCCTTGGTGGCTAGCCGGCCACTGAAGCGGCCCTGCAGGTGGGGCTTGCGCCTGCAGAATGGGGACAGGGTGAGGTGTGGAAGGTGCGGTTAGGCAGGGCGCGGGGACGATGAGAGGACACGAGCAGGCAGGCACCACTCTGACCTGCCAACGAGTCCTGTACACCTCATGCCCGCCACTCATACCCCTCATGCTTGCAGTAGCAGGTCAGCCCCCACTTACTGCTTGCGGCCGCCGCCCGCGTTGCTGCCTGTGTTGGCCCCGCTGCTGCGCAAGCTCTGCTGGCGCTGGTCCTGCTGCAGGGCGTTACCGGTCTCCAGGTTGCTGGTGTCCAACCCCACCGAACTCGACTGAGACGCAGACGGCTGCGGCTGCTGAGGCCAGGTGCCCATCGCACCCCCTGCCCCTGACAGCCCAACAGCACCTGCACACAGCAGCACCACAACCACACACGCACACACATAAGGGGCGGTGAGTGCAAGACCAGAGCTAGCCGTGGTTGCACAACACATACTGCGGAGATTGGGGTACCTAAAGGATGTTGAGTTGACATAACTAGGCACCCACCGCACAAATGCAAGCGTGCCCCATGTTTGATGTCACTGCCTGTGTTGCTGCTCACCTGCCGTCCCTGCTGCAGTTGCCCCTGGGTGGGGCAGAAGGTCAGGGCCACCTGTGCTGATTGTGTGCATCAGCAGCCCATTCACACAGCCTGACGCTGCTGCCGCCGCTGCTGCTGCTGCTGCCATGCTGTCGTCCTGCATGGCGGCTGCCTGGTGCATCAGCACATCAGGCGCCTGGTGTTCCAAGTAGCCGCCAGCACTGAAAAGCAAACATACACAAGCGTATTGCGACTGTGACTGTCCTGGTGACATGCAATGCTTGCTGCACACCGTGTGTCCACGAACAGACAATGTTGACAGTACCAAAACGAATGCGCAGCAGTACAGCCATGGCTATCACAGCACAACTGCAAGTCAAAGCAGATGCAGCAGGTCTACTGAAGTGTGTGATGTCGCCTTGGCTGCCTGTGCATTTGCATGCAACATCAGACGCAAGTGCCATCCGTGTGTGTACTGCTCCTGTGCTGTAGGTGACGCTTCTCAAGTGTGCTGAAGGCACTCACCCGTGTCCCAGGAGCAAGGCTCCAGGCATGCCCCCCACATCAGCAGCGAGGTGCTGCCCCCCTGCTGACAGCATCTGTGGCAGACCCTCGGGCGCAGCTGCACCTGGGTGTATGTCAACACCCGCAGGGTGTGCTGCGTGCATTGCTGCTGCTGCAGCAGCTGCTGCTGCTGCCTCCCCAGCAGTCTGCTGCTCGTGGTAGCTCTGCAACTGCGCAGCAGCAGCCATCGCCTGCTGGTGCTGGTGCTGCTCATACTGTTGCTGGTGCTGCTGCAACAACTGCTGCTGGTGCTGATGCTGCTGCTGGAGTTCTGCTTGGTAGTCTGCTGCTCCTGGACCCTGCTGCATCCAGGCTGCTGCTGCACTGCTGCTCCCTAGGGGGGCCGAGAGGTTGCTGTGAACCTGCATGCCACATTGCTCCTGCTCCACCTTGACAGCGCTGCCGACGTGCATAAGGGGGCCAAGACAGTCTCGCAGGTGCAAGACATACGGCTGCCTGCACTCAGTGCATCTTCACACCCTGCGCTTACGAACTATGACCCAACACTGTCCCACAGCAGCAGCTGCTGCTTGGCAGGCAGCAGCCCCGTTTGCCGGCTTTGCAAGCACTCCAGAACCTGTGAAAGGCACCACAACAACTGTAAGGACTGTCCTAGGCAGGAAAGGGGGCAGCACGCCTGCAGCCAAGCCAGCCTGCAGCCTTGGACTGATGAATCCAACATAAGCCGTGCACGGGCGTCAAAGCAATGCACGAGCCTGCGGGGTAAGGATTCTTGAACATGGCTGGGGCACCATGCCCGTTACCCCGCCCCGGGAGCAAACTCCCATACAGTCGATCGCAATAAAGAGTC
This sequence comes from Desmodesmus armatus, assembly GCA_007449985.2. Taxonomy (NCBI): domain Eukaryota; kingdom Viridiplantae; phylum Chlorophyta; class Chlorophyceae; order Sphaeropleales; family Scenedesmaceae; genus Desmodesmus; species Desmodesmus armatus. Next base: position 58,179 of record VIIQ02000791.1, read on the forward strand.
CCCACCTCCTCTGGGGCGTTCGATCACGGCTCCAACACCTCAAACGGGGTAGTATCCAGATGTATCGATTGTACGTTTTGCGTATGCCTCAAACAAGACCGTCCAGAGGTTGCTTCCTGACACTGAGCAGAAACACACGCAGTAAGTGTCCAAGTTCCGTGAGCTTTTGGAAATGAGCCTGCACGTCCATTCGCACATGCCGGTCTTGCTTGTTGGGTGCTTGTGCGGTTTACCAAAAACCCATAGTTCTTGCACGCGCAGGGTGGTGAGATAACTGGCTAGTGCTGTTCCCTGTTCAGACACTGCCTTGTCTGTGTCGCCTTACGCCCTGTGGACTGCCTATCGGGAGCAAACTGTCCGAGCCCCTTCACCTGCTGTTCCACGGCAACCCTGCCCTTCTCCTGCTGCCTGCACTCTAAAAGGCTGAACCTGTTATCCTGCTGCACATTTGAGTGTGGCAGTGGCCTTGGCCCTTAGGTAGGTCGGCTGTTCCTTGCTCTCTGTGCAAGATGCCAACCTGGATGCTTGGGGTTGCTGGGCCTCCTCTGCCTTTCACCTTTGGTTAGTTTGACTGGCAGACTTTCAACGTTATACCTATGTGGTGTGACGCTCTGCAGGCACTGCTGCTTGCCTGTCGGTGACCCCTGCCACTGCAACAGCAGCTCCGCCAACCCCCCTTCCCCAGCAGCAGTTGCCAGCCCGCCTGCTGAGCAACAGTTGCAGCAGGTGTCCCGCCAGCCATGGCCGCAGCCGCTGCTGATGGCGCAGGGCCCAGCAACAGAGCCCTGGTGCCTGTGGAGGGGGGTGAGGTCGATCTGCGTGTGCACCCCAGCGGCATTGTGCCACAGCTGCAGAACGTGGTGGCCACGGTTGACCTGGGCTGCAAGCTGGACCTGAAGGAGATTGCCCTGCAGGCCCGTAACGCAGAGTACAACCCAAAGGTGTGGGGTGCAGCAGCAGCAGCATTGGCTGTTTGCCGCCTCTCATGCACTCACCTGCCGTGCAGTATCTGCCAAAGATGCACGACAGCAGTAATGCTTACTTACAAACAAACCCACTGGCCGTCATGCAGCAGCATCGTGTACCGTACGCCCTCGAGTCGCCAGCAGCAGTAGTGCACTCCTGCTGCAGGCACCCTAGCTGCACAGGGTTGGTACCTGTAGGTGCTGGTGTGTATGCAATTGTTCTGACAGAACCCCATGCCCAGTAGTAGGGACGGTTGCAAAAAAGCTCCAGAGATGCACACCCCAACAGCAGTGGCTGCTGAAAAAGCTGACAGGTCTTGAACTTGATCTAGGATAGTAGTTGTAGCACCATGCACCCAAACGTGCATTGTGGTCATGACAGTGGTCAGCACATAGTTTTGATAAAGGGCTGCATGTCTTCCTGTTTGAGTGTTTGCGGCCACCTGTATGCAACCATGCATTCCACATCCTGGCCTGCCAGAAGGGATTGTGCACCCACCTGACATCCAGGATGCCTGCATAAATGTGGTGCTGATGGCTCCTGGACATCACTTGGATAACATCTGCATGGGGCCTTCAAATACCACTTGGGCAGGGTCACCCATGGTGTGTTTCAAGCGCCAGCGTGCGACAGGATATGCATTCCATCTGGTTGCCAGATTAGAGCCTACTGTCCATCCTGCTGATTCTATCAGCCCTGCTCGTCTTTGCTTGCATGGTGTTGCCACCTGTCCTGCAGCGTTTTGCTGCTGTGATCATGCGCATCCGTGAGCCAAAGACAACCGCGCTCATCTTTGCATCTGGCAAGATGGTGTGCACAGGCGCCAAGTCTGAGCAGGACTCAAAGCTGGCAGCAAAGAAGGTGTGTGGTCCAAGCAGCATGCAGCCACTGGATGACAGGGCGGCAGCAACCCGTCTCCATGTGACAGCGATACTGGATGCATGTGTCCAGGATGCTGGCATATGCCATGCGGCTCCAGCACACAAGTGCAGCACTGCTGCAAGTCAGCAGCGCTGATTGCGCATGGACAGGATCACAACCATCGAAATAACGGCAGTGCGCATCTTGTCATGGGTGGGCTGTCAAAGTGCACCTGGTGTGCTGAACACATGTGTGTGGCTGCTGGGTGTGGCTGCTGTGCATGCCTGCAGTACTGCCGCATTGTGCAGCGCACTGGCTTCCAGGACGTCAAGATGAAGGTGCGTGTCTGGCTGACGTCGATCCAACCATGCATTCTTGCTGCACACCACCCCCAAAGACGCTGACAGCAGCCGGCCAGCCTGTCGGCATTCTCCACTCCACACCAAGCCACAGCAGGATGCCGTCTTGATTGCTGGTGACGGTTGCACCGTTGTGTGTGCTTGTAACTGTGCCCTGGAAGATTGTGTCAGATTGTGTGTGCACCATTGTGCTTGCAGGAGTTCAAGATCCAGAACATCGTTGGGTCCTGTGACGTCAAGTTCCCCATCCGCTTGGAGGGACTGTGCATGGCGCACGGCTACTTCGCAACAGTGAGTGTGCTGGCTGCTGCACCGCCACAGGCTCAAACCAGCCTGGCATGATCCCCTTGCCATGGTCCTCAACTAGCTGGCATCTAGGGTGGCGCCACTTTCTGCTACAGCGTTGCCATTCCAGCCTGTCACAGACACAGCTGGGGCTCCTCCCTGGAGTAACGAAGGCTTTCTCGCAAATGCAATGCTTACAGCTGTTGTCCCCTCTCGCAGTGCTGTGTTGCCTGGGTGAATGTTACGCCAAGTACTGCTTGTGGGTATGCAGTATGGCATCCTGCGACTGGGTACACTGACTTTACTGGCCCCGCCGGCCGCACCTTTGACTCATGCGCTTGTGTGGCTGTATGTCTGCTGTCTGCAGTATGAGCCTGAGCTGTTTCCTGGCCTGATCTACCGCATGAAGGACCCCAAGATCGTGCTGCTCATCTTTGTGTCTGGCAAGGTGGTGCTCACAGGTGGGTGGTGGCTGTTGGGGCCCATGTCAAGCAGGGCATGTGGCTGCTGTAGGTGGAAAGAGGCAGGTGGTCAACTACGCTTGGTGGACTGATAGGTGTATAGACACAGGGAGTGCATCCAGCCAATGCATGAACCATCCAAGGATGTGACATTCCAAAGTTGCGTAGAAGTGCGTGGGAGCGCACATAAATTGCACATTCAGTCACAAGTAGTAAAAGGATGTTTGGGTAGATCCTCAGGCTTGCTGTGCACAAGCAGCACTAGGCAGCAGTCACTAGCAGCAGGTGAACTCACTCTCCGCTTACTTGAGTTGTCCGGCCTGTCATGCATGCTTGCTGTGCAGGTGCCAAGAAGCGTGAGGAGATCTACACCGCCTTTGAGAACATCTACCCAACACTCAAGGAGTACAAGAAGAGGGAGGCGGCAGAGGCAGCAGGACTGGGGCCACTGGCAAGCAAACCATCAGGTGTGATGGGCGGGTGGGCTGGCACCTTGGGGGGTTGATGATTGGATGCATTGCTTTGTGGATGATGTCACCACCGGATAGTAACACTGGTGGACTATGCCTTGGAAACTCACAACATCACTGCGTCTAGTTGGGTGTTGATCATGGTGGACGCTGCTACAACCATGCTCAAATGCTGCACCGGCCCTGTGTGTTGATATGTTGCTCGTGTGTGTCTGGCACGACACTGCTGTCTTGCAGATGCCCAGGCAGCCAAGGGCTTGCCAGCACCTGGCGACAACGCAGCAGCAGCAGGAGGCGACGGCAGCAGTGGCCAGCAGCAGGCAGGCAGCAGTGCAGCGGCGGCAGCAGCGGCTGGGCTTCAAGGGGAAGGCTCCATGCTGCCCCCACCAATGCGCCGCGGCAACATGCCACCTCCAGCAGCAGCAGCAGCAGCGGGCGGTGGCGGCAGCAGCATGATGCCTCCCCCGGCAGCCACACCCGCCAACGTGCCTCCCCCCACACCGCAGCACGCCCCCCCTGCCACCCCTGCCTACATGCCCCCCGCCACCCCTGGCTTCAACAACATGCCCCCTCCCACCCCAGGGTACCAGATGCCCAGCATGCCCTCCTACAAGGCACCAGGGCTGCCGGTGCCAGGCATGGCGCCACCCATGCCCCGCCAGCCAAAGCAGTAGCAGCAGCAGGAGCGGGCGCTGAAGGGCCGTGCATTCACCAGTTGACAATGTCTGCGGCGGCCCACGGGCAGCAGCACAGCTTTCACTGGATGCTGGTTGGCTGGTGGGCACTGCGCCAACAGCTGCAGGCCATGTGTGCTTGAAGAAGCATCTAGTCTTGGTCCCATGCAGTCAACGCGGCAGCAACACAGCTGCTGTGTGCATGCGGTAGCAGGCCGGTATGGAAGGTCTTGGCACTGCAGCAGCGGCGTTTGTTGTCGGCAGATGACGCCTTGGTGCTGCCGGCACCAGGCCGGTCTCGCGCCCTGTGCCATCGTGGTGTATGTGGGTATGTCAATTTGTCGCCAGCTGACGTGCACCCAGGGTGTGTGTTGGTGGGGAGGCGCGCAGGGCAGAGTATGTCGTTATATGTTGTGTTGGATCTTGTGTTGGATCCAGTGAGTTCTCGTCCTGTTGCTGCCTGGGGCCCGAGGCAATCAGGGCATCCAGGATTCAAGGTTGACGTTCGCGTCAGCCACCTGCAGGTTGTGCCATACTGCTGTGTACTACATGCATCGGGGGGAGGGAGCTCCCTCGAGGGGTCAATGTGTGATCTGCACAGTCATGTTCCAGTTGCTGTGAGCATGCTCACTGCACCAAATCATTCTTTTCTGCTAGCTGCACAGAATTTTGTGCAGCGCAGCAACATTCAACACACAAGTAGTTATGTATGCTTCGGGTACCTGATCTGATTGTTGATTGCTGATGCCATGGCTGGTTCAAGGGTGTTGGGCTGTAGGGTAGGGTGCGTTGGCATGGAGGTAGGCCTGGGTGGTTGCATCTGCGGGTATATGTGCCAGTGTGTTAGCACAGGGACTACTGTGTATGTGCGTTCCTGAATGTGAGGAGGTGTCAGGGGTCCAAGGCTTGGACTTCAAGCATCAGGGCAGTGTTGTGTTTACTTTGATCGCGTGCCACAGGCAGTTTGGCAGGGTAACAGGTTCAAGCTTCTGTCAAGAGGAGTGACACAACTGTCAGGTTTACCATCTGCAGCAGATGATCTGGCTTACGTAGAGAGGGTCTCTTTATGCACCAAGATTGGTTGGCTGTGTTGCATGGACAGCCTGGCATAACCTTCTGCAAACTGTTTGCTGGCACTTGATTGGATACCCACTCGAAACCAGCTTCTGCCTTGGCACACAGGATATCTGCAAGACACCCTCCCACCTGTCGGTCTTAGTCAACGGACGGGTTGACCAAATTCCCTGTGCACTGCAGTGTTCATTGTTCCTCGAGCACGGACGCGGCATCGTTGGTGATCATAGTTGCTATCCCTACTAGTCTGCTGTTGCCGCCGGGGTGGTGTGTTCTCTTCGGGAGGCCTTCTAGACAACTCTGTCGACAGCAGCCCACCCCATTCACCATGCAGTCCACATTGGTGCACGGATCCAGCACAAAGGCGTTCAGCAATGCTCAGCACAGCCAGTCTCGCCGGCGATGCGTGGCAGTCCGTGCTGAAGCAGTAGCCATCCCAACTGGCTTCAAGAAGGTATGCCCTAGTGGGCTGACACTGCCCATCAGCACGTTGTAGATAGAACCTGGAAGCTCAAGAGTTGAAGAGTGTGCATTAACATGGGGTTCGTGCAGTAGGCCCCAGCATCAGCAGTGATTGCTGCCAGCAGCACCCCAGCAGCAGCAAAGGCTCTATGCATATGACAGCCAACTGCACGTGGCAAGCATGTTCAAGCACGTTATCATCATCTCAACATAAATTTTTATAAGTACAGCTTTTCTAGTCTGATCACCACCAGATCCTTCTGTAAGCAACGCACGGGGACAGTGGGTGCCCGCTGCGCCGCTCTTGTGTCTGAGTGAGCTTTCCCGCTGCTGCTACTTCCTAATGCCGCAGGTTGAGCCCAAGGGTGACCGTGTCTTGGTGAAGGTTGCTGATCAGGAGCAGAAGACCAAGGGAGGCATCTTGCTACCAGTCGCAGCACAGAAGCGCCCAACATCAGGTCAGCTGCGGTGCTCACCCCCTGTAGCAGCTAGGCAGCCTGCAAACCGCAACAGCAGACAGAGCGCTTGCATACTGGACAAGTTGATGTGCACCCCAGCAACAGCACCGCACCAGCCATGCCAGGGGTTTGGGGCCTTGCGATCATGGGGTGGCAGTGGTCCATGATTGTTCCATGCTGGCTGCTGTGTATGTGACCCTGCTTTTGTGCATAATTGACGATCTGGCAATTGATTAGCAGCAGTGGGCTGTCTGGATGTTGCCATCCGTTGTGTTGTAGCAGCACACTGCCAGCGTCCTGGTTGGCCCCATGTACACAGTGTTGCCGATGATTAAATGAGAATAATAGGTGAAGTCCGACCACCTCCGGGTGGTTTGAGGATAACTTTTTGCTGAGGCAACCTGTGTGCGTGATGGATGGGGTTTGGGTAGTACCCTTATCGGTGTTGGCTGCGTGTATTGACGGCATGTCCTTGGCTCTCCAGCCAGTACAGTTGTTGCCCCTGCAGTTATGCATTGAGCCAGTCAGACCACTCAATTCCGTGTTGATGACTGTGGTGCCGTGCTGTGCTGTGCTGTGCTTTGCCGTTGCCTGAATGTCAGGTGATGTTGTGTCGCTGGGTGATGGCCGCCTGCCGGATGGCAGCGTGCGCTCATTCTTCCTGAAGGAGGGACAAACGGTGAGGGAGGGGCAGCAGCAATTGGGGGAAGAGGGGGTAGCGACGGCTGACAGGCTGGCTGGAGTGACGGCAGTTGAGGTGGGAGGGGGGGGGTGTTGAGACTCCCAAAAGCTGAGCAACTGTGGGTTGTGATGTGTGCTTGCAGGTCGGTAGCTGGCGTTCCCCTCTTTGCTTCCACCCGCAGTCACTGACTGTCTTGTGACGCATTGTTATGCTGGTCGCAGGTTCTGTACAGCAAGTTTGGTTTCATGTACACCGACATCAAGATGGGTGACGAGGAGTTCATCCTCATCAGGGAGGATGACATCATCGGTGAGCAACAGCACACCGGGCAGCACACATGGAATTCTGTTGTGGCGGGGGCTGCGGATAGGTGTGAGGTGTGACAAGGCTGACAGACAAGAACAGCTTTGAGTGGGCACTCGACAGTTTTGTTTGATTTGTTTGAGTGGGTGCCATTCACAACTGTGTGTACAGTCATCGCTTGGATCATCATGACTGCACCTTCTTTGGCGGGGAAGGGGATGTTCAACTCGAATTTCAGCAGGCAAGCCTGCATGAGTTCCGTGGATTTGTGAGGCACATCCACCCACCCACTTGCCTCAAGCACCGCTACTCACACCTTCCACATCCACCTGCGCACCCCCGCCCCTACTCCATCCCCTGCAGGCACGCTGCCCCGCTCGTCTGCTGTTGCTGATGACATCCCTGAGATGCAGCCGCTGGCTGACCGTGTGCTGGTGGAGGTGGAGGACACAGCTGACGTCACCATAGGGGGCGTGGTGCTGCCGGACAGCGCCAAGGAGCGGCCACTGAGGTGTGTGTAGGGGGGGGGGGCAGTAACTTTGGGGGAGGGGGGGGCGAACCGGTGGGGGTGGAAGTTTATGGGGTGTTGGTGTGGGAATACGGAGTGCTAGGATTTTCATGGGGAGGCGTGGTGCTGCCTGACAGTGCCAAGGAGCGGCCGCTCAGGTGGGTAGCAGCGGCATCAGGGTGGTTTGTTGGTGTGCGGTGAGGTGGATGCTAGGCGCTGCATTGGGAGGCGGGATGTTGGCAGGCAGCTCTGAGGAGCGGCTACTCAGGTGGGTGACAACTGCACTGCAGGGAGGGTCGACAGAGGGGTGGGTAGGGGTCTGTGTGTGTTTGAGTGTTAGTGCTGGGTCAGGTGGGTGCTAGGAGTTGCATAGGGAGGCGCGGTGCCAGACAGCGCAATGAAGTGGCCACACTGTGTGGGTGGCAGCAACATCAGGCGGGTTGGTGGTGTGGGGTAAGTGGGTGTTAAGAGTGGCATTGGAAGGCGGGATGTTGGCAGACAGCGCTAAGGAGCGGCCACGCAGGTCCGGGACAACTGCAATAGAGGGACGGATGACCGAGGAATGGATTGGGGTGTGTCTCTATCACGGGGTGTTAGGGTTGGTTCAGGAGGTGGGTGCTAGGAGGCGTGGTGCTGCCAGACAGCGCTCAAGAACGGCCACACAGGATTGATGACAGTGCCAGCATGTACATGGTGTAGGGCTCCTAGTGTGGGACTAGGCATTGGTGGCTTGGAAGGCGGATGACAGCAGCTGTTGTGGGAGGAGGGGTGTGGTTCGTTTAGAGACCTTGGCGGGGAGGTAACCCCCCATCATGCCTCTACATCAATCATACCTCCCCTCCTCACTGCTGCTGTCTTCTGCCGTACTTTGAAGCTGTCAATCAAATGGCTGTTTAGTACCGTGGCACAGGCAGCTTCAGGTGGTGGTCATGGAGTATGGGGAGTAATTCCATTTCTTCCATTCCATTTTGATGACAAGGGGCACTGTTATAACAGTGGCATAAGTATGCCTGGAATATTGTCATGAGTTGTGGTGGAGGTGCACTGAGCAGCACAGGAGGATCTGCTGTGGGTACTTTGATGCCTCCAGCCACCTCCTGCTCACGTCTGGTTGGCAGGACATAGTGTGTGACGGCAATGCTGATGCCACACCGTGCCGTGACGGTCACAGCATGTGCTTCAAAGCTCTTGCATGTTGAGACATGTGCTGTATACTGATGCTGTGTGATATGTTGCTGCTGTTGCTCCTGTGTTGCAGCGGCACTGTTGTGCGCACTGGTCCAGGCAAGTACGACAAGGAGGGTGAGGGGCAGAGGAAGGCCATGACAGTCAAGCCTGGAGACAAGGTGAGGGAGGGGAGACAGGCAGCGCCCTAGCAAAACCCTCGACTGGCCAGTGCTGGATGATCAGGGAGGTGGGGGAAGGTGGATACGTCTCCATTCTGCAAACGAGCACACCTCATGGCTTTTGAACTCTGCTTCAAGCTGCACGTGGACAGGAGCCTTGCAACACACGGCACACGCTACAGCAAAGCAGGGTAGCGGAGCACGATGCTTCTGAACAGGTTTGGCAAAGTTCTCTACTACTGTGAGTCCTGTACACAGCCATTGGCCACCCGTGGCAGCACTGCTCCTGCCTGCCAACTTGCCCACTCGCATGTGCGCTCCTATGCTGACCCCCCCCCCTTTCTTCTGCCGCAATACTCTCAGGTGCTGTACTTCAAGTATGCTGGTGACAACATGGAGACACCTACAGGTGCAAAGTACATCGTGCTCAGGGAGGATGACATCTTGTCACGACTCACTGACAAGCCAGCCGCAGCAGCAGCAGCATCTGCAGCACCAGCAGCAGCAGCACCCGCCGCAGAAGCAGCGCCAGCAGCCACACCCGTTGCAGAAGCAGCAGCAGCAGCAGCAGAGTCGAACTAATGCTCAGGGTCTACTTATCGCCTTAGGAAGTGGGAGGACTGACCATGTAACATCCGTGGGAGGCTGTACAACTGGCAGATGGGGGGGCTTCAGTTGTGGGCTTGACCAGGGCAAACCTGCAGTCCGCAGGGTTCACTTTGCACTGTAGCTCAGCACAGTGTGAGCACTCACAAAAGCAACAGCAGGCATCACAGTGCAGGCTGCACGTGGGCCCTGAAAGTACACTGATGCTGCTCCCTTGCACAGAAGCAGTGCTGTCAGTGGGCTGCAGCAGCCTTGGTAGCCAGCAGGGCCTTGGCTGGGCTTACCGGACATACCGGGCTGACTGACCCAGGCTAGGAGCTTGTATGTTTTGCTTGATAATGGCAGCAGCGGCTTCGCTTTGGTGATGCTGGCAGCGGCACTGGTGCAATTGGTCAAGGCTTGGTTCTGGCAGCAGCGGTAGCAGTGGTTGTGGCCGCCATGCGCACCTCTAAGACAGTTGCGCAACACTGCACTACTGCAACATGGAACAGGGCAGGGTCGGCAGTGTGAAATGTCTCGACAACAACAAGCTTGTTAACAGAGAATTGTTGGGGGCTTGAAATTGCATTCGCAGCTGGCCGCAGCTGCCGTGTGTTGCGCGGGCAGGTCGGTCGTCGGTCGGTCGCGTCCATGCAAGCAGCGCACAAATCCAATATGCGCGTCTTCAAGGTTCAGCTGTTCAGCTGCAATTTAAGCGGTGCATTTAGGGCTAATCAAGCGGCGCTGCTAGCCCACTCTCATCCAGGTATTGCTGCCAGAAGCTGCTGCTGAACGCAACAGCTTCCTTTGATCTCCTAGGACACTTTCGTCGCTTTTATACAAACGTTCGTGTGAATAGCGAAAAAGAGTTCATGCTGGCTTGATTTGATGTCCGCAAGATGGCAGGTGAGGCGCCCACACCTGACGAATATGCGCCATCCTTACTGGACCTGTCGCACATCTGCCTGCTGGCGGTGCTGCAGTGCTGTGCAGCTAGAGACCCGCGCAGCTTGTTCAACGCCGCCAGGGCGCACAGCAAGCTGCACAAGGCTGTGATGTCGATGCACAGCATCCACCTTGATATGCGTAAGCTCACAACAAGGGTGGCCCAACAGCAGCAGCTGAACCGTGCGCTGCATTATATGAGCAAGCATGGTCAGCACATCCAAAGCATCACTCTACGGAATCATCAAGCCTTTTCAAACAGCGTGCGGCAGCTGCCTACCAGCTTGCACCTCAGCAGCTTGCAGCTTGAGGGGTATCGCCTTCAGCTGCGGCCAGGCAGTGGCTTGCAGGGTTTGCTGGGGTCAGCAGCCGGGCTGTCAGCCCTCAAGCAGCTGCGGCTCAGCAAGTGCGAATAACTCAGCAGGACACGGCTGGCAGCAGCAATGGCACTGCTGCCTGCTGGGCTAGAGCACCTCGGCCTTCATGATATCGGCTTGAAAAAAAAGGGCTATGCCTGCTTCCACACTACCGTACTGCAGCAGCTGCAGCAGCTGACCTACCTGGAGCTTTTTTGGGTCCGCCTGCAAGGCCCTGACCCACCGAGCAACGCACTGCAACCTTTGTCGGCCCTGACTCGGCTGGTGGACCTGCGTGTCCAGGCAGCCTTCAGGTTGAGGGAGCTTGGCGTCACGCATGGCATCACCGCGGGAATGCTGGCAGGCGCACGGCACCTAACGCGCCTCAATTTGTCACGCTGCTGTATCGAGTAAGGTGTTCTGGCTAGCAAGCCTTGCAGGGGCCCTGCTGCAGCACCTGGACTTGCAGCCTCCCTGTGGACTGGTTGGCGTTGCAGCAGGGGTGGCTCAACTGCTGTCCTACCTGCAGCCCCTGCAGCAGCTGACGCACCTGAAGCTGCTTGATGTGCTGCAGGCTCCTCTGGCTCCGAGCTGCAAGCGGCTTGCCACAGTACCAGTTGAAGCCTACTCAGCCCTGACATTCAGCAGCAAGCTGCAGCAATTGATTGTCCCCTCACTGCCAGCAGGAGGCTGGCAGCACCTCTTCCCTGCTGGCAGGCAGCTGCCATTCCTGCAGGGTTCGACTGTTTTGGGTGACTCAAATTGCGGCCAGCAGTCAGGCACCGCTCCTGTCCCAGCTCCGGAAGGCAGTCGCCTTGTCAGCTGCTGCCCCAACCTGCGGTCCCTAGACCTGCAGGACTTGCAGTCCAGTGCAGAGCTGCTGGCCCCCCTGCAGGGGCTGAGCAGGCTGCACACTCTGATCTTGGCTGACGACGGATCTACAATGGAAGGGTTGGAGGTGGTGCTGCAGCTGACACAACTGAAAGAGCTTGCTCTGCTTGTCCCCAACACCACAGAGGAGCTGCCACTGCTACAACTGACACAGCTGAAGCACTTGACGTACTTGGAGTATCTAGGCCCGCTGGATGGTGTTGTGGGGACGGAGTTTGGTGTTGAGATCGAAGTAGGTTACCATTGGGTGTGGGACTGCCAGCACCGGCCTCCTTGCTGAGCTGTGCGTTCATTCCGGATGTGCTCGGCACTGCTTTACATCATGTGTTCGCACAAAAGTGAAGCCCACCAATATCAGCTCCTTCAAACCAACATGTGTAGCGTAGGCGGTGTGAATTCATTCCCCAGTCTGTTGGTTGCCAACCATGCATGATGCATGGGTTTGAATCCGTTGAAGTGACCGTAACCAGTGGAAGTTCCACACACTATGATGCATGCTGTCAATATGCTACACAACCCCTAGCACTTTGAAAGCCCTCCAACTGCTGAAATGCAGTGCTGCTGCGCCTATTGCTGCTTTTGTTGTCAATGCTGTCATTGCTGCCGCCGTGGTGTTGTGTGAAAGGGACCTGGTGATGAGTCTGCCACAGTGTGGCGCCATGTCCTTCAACGCCATCTTCAACACAGCGACCCACAGGTGGCACAGCAGGCAGCTGCAGCACTAGCAGAGATGGACTCAATATCGTCAGCAGCAAGATGTCACATGCGTGCTGAGAGAGGCAGCATGTACCTAGCAGTCGCAGCGGTGGCGGTAGCAGCAGCAGCCTGGTGGTCAGTAGGGTCAGGGTTAACCCATATAACGTTGGGCTCACTGGGCTGACTTGCTGGGAGGTATTGCGGATGTGACACCTGGGTAACTGCCACCCACTGCAACCGGATTGTAGCACCAACGGCCTTGGTGGTAATGCCGGCAGGTGCAATTGGCCTAGGCCCTTTGCTATGTTGATGAATGATGGTAAGGATCAAGAATGGCAAGGCTTGCATGGTTCCTGGGTCGATACTTCCTGGCACCGTGCCTGTAGGCCCTACACTACGGTAGTCCCAGCTTTTTTTGGGACTACGGTAGTCCCAGCTTTTTTAAATCATCGGCACTGTCCTACTGTTTCTCTGGTCCTGGTGCGGGCACCTGCTGGTTCTTGTGTTTTGTGCCTAGGCACTGTGGCTGGGTACTGCCTCAACACCATGTGTGTGCACAACGCTGAAGCCCACCGATTTGAGCTTCCTTGTCTATTGTTCCATCCCTAGTGTGATTTGTCCCCCAGTGTGTTGGGTGCATGCATGTTTTGAAACTTTTGAAATCACCTGGTTTCAACACTATGATGCAGCCTGCACGGCGTAGTCAGTGTCACCAGCATATTCACTACGTAAGAGTGTGACTACTGCAGGGCAAGTGACTCGAGCAATTCATAACAATGAAGGCGTGATCGTTACTGGCCCAAAGCGAAAAACGACGCGTTTCGCCTCTTTATTGACGGGATTGTGTAGATTATGACATTAAACAATTTTTTGAAAGTATTTTGTAAGGTTTCCCGCTGCCTGTGCTGAGGCAATGGCAGGACAGCAGTACCAGCAAGGGACACAGGCCTGCTGCGTACCATGCAGGGCTGCTGCAGCATGCTGCACGTGCTCATTATGTTCTTCGATGTCCATACTGCTGCACTGATCGCCCAGCAGGCCTTGCTGCTGACACGTGCATTAACACTGGCCACTGCCAACAGCACCCCTGCCATCGAGCAGTACCCATCCAACACGCAGCAGCGTGGTGCCCTGTGATATTAAAAGCTACATATCATGACAGCGTTGGAAGCCGGCAGGGCAGTCGCTTGGCCTTTGTTGCTAGTTCAGCTGATCACCATCGCAAGATTGCTCGCTTCTGGCGCATGTTGTGGCGACAATCGCCAAGGCAGGATCTAACATGATAGTATAGCATGTGAGGATCATGAAAGAAGATCAAACGTCACGGCAGGAGGCTGCTGTCAGTGCCGGGATGGTCATGAAGTAAACATCAGTCACTAGTGGCACGAAGGTAAATTAGGGTAAAGCCCGATAATGTTAACCAGTGCAATTTCGACATATTGTCGATCATACATTCTTGTACTTTTGACCTGAAGTCGATTTTACAGGCCACCAGCAAACTCAACAACCCAGATCAACAGCACAGTCTGCCAGGCACACAGCCGCTGTTTCCTGTGCCTGATATGGCCCCCACGTGTGATTCCGCACAATCGCAATAGAGATCAACGTAGATAGCAGCCATGGATGATGATGAGCAGCTCTGCTTTGCAGATGTAGAGGATGATGAGGATGAAGCTGACATAAGGCCAGAGCTACTACAGGAGTACAGGCACCTGTATGCACAGCACAGGGAGGACAGGCAACAGCATGAGGAAGAAGTGCTCCAGTCGAGGGCCAGGCACAGTGTAGCAACAGGCCCAGGCAGGGGGCGTGCAGCCCCACGACGTGCTGCTGGTGAACCAGCTCAGTCACAGCGCAGGCAGCGTCGGCGGTACACAAGCAGCCTTGCAGATGCAGCAGGCAGTCACAGCTTTGGGGCTGTTGGTGAAGAGGCCATGGATGCTGCTGAAGTGCCACAGGGGCTAGAAGCAGAGGACGATGTGATAGATGTACAGCGCTTTGTAGCACAGCTAGCTGCAGAGGCAGCAGCAGCAGCAGCAGCAGAAACTGAACCAGGCTTTGTGTCAGAGGGAGAAGAGCCCAGTGAATGGAGCCAACGCAGTGCGCGTGCAGAAGCAGGATGGCGTCAGCAAGCACCACTCCTGGGTGCAGCGGTGCTGCAGGCGGCAGCTGCGCCGGACCCCCAGCAGATCTGCAGTGTGTGTAGCACAGAGCAAGGGTGCACAGTGCGGTATGTGTGGAGCCAACCAGTTGCTTACATGTTTGCATGCGGAAGCAGCAGCCAGGCGTCAACAGCTACGCAGTCCATCGTGAGGCATGTGCTGAGTATGCACCCTACAGTCATTCTCTTGTGTGTCTGTTGTCTGCAGGTGTTGGTCTTGCTCACCAGCTGCAGGGTGTGCTCTGCTGTGTAGTGCTTGCGACCAGGCAGCACATCAGCACCTGCACCTGCACAAACGGCAGCAGTATGAGGACAGCTGCTGGAAGGAGATGCCAAGGGCTGACCCTGTGGCGGGTGGGTCGTGGTTGCTGCTGGTCAGCACACATTGGTGTGCTGCGACATCCTGTAACTGAATGCTTGTGCGCGCTGCAGGTTACTTCCTGTGCATACCCGGCGAGTGCCGACACTGCCACGGCACCGACATTGGCAGCGCAGCAGTGAGGACGCAGGCCATGGACTACATCACCAGGGGTGCGCAACCAGCATTATGCATCCTTTGCAACTGCTTGTGCCTGCTGCCTAGTGACGTAGCATCCAGGCCCACCCAAACTCTTGCATGGGGTTACTATGTGTGGATGTTCTGGCCGCAGATGGAGTGGTGCAGGCCAAGCGGGCTGCGTTCCAGTGCCTCAACCCAACTTGCGGCAAACATGTCTGGCAGCGGCCTCAGGACTTCATCAGCATGGGGGCTTGGCCAGCATCGCTGGATTACGACCACTGCAGGTAAAGGCGCCGTCTAACATAGCACCTGGAGTGCTTGCCGTCAAGGTGCGGCGTAGCATTGGACGTCGCTCAAGGGTGTACTGTAATGCCGCAGGACCATCGTGGCTCAAGACGTCCTGCAGCTGTACGACTGCTTGAAGCTCAGCAGCCCTACACTGTCCTTGGCTGCTTTCTGCAAGGCAATCTCAGAGTCAGCATGGCGCAACAATCTGCAGCAGGTCGGTGATCGGCTTTGGGAGGGGGTGTGCGGCCCCGCGGGGTGGGGGGGGGGAGATCAGCTTTCGCTCCATCCGCATTTCACTAGCACACCGGCACTGCTTGGCTGTGCGCACCATCAACCAACTAGGGCTGCAATAGATGTTGGCGCCAAGACAACCCAGGGTGCTGTGCTTGTTGCATGCTGCAGCCGTTGCGCGCCATCAGCACCAGCGCCTTCAGCCGCGCTGCTTCTGAGTTCAGCAACTGTCAGCTGGACCTGCGGCTGGGCGTGCAGCTCCTGGATGACCTGGTGTGCCCTGCATGCAGTGGTGGCAACTGTGCATACCACATTGACGGCAACATGAAGCTCTTCATCTGGCAGCGGCAACGGGCTGCTGCTGGCCTAGAGGCTCTACTGCTGCGGACTGCCCACCCACTGCTGAACCAGCGGCCGCCGCTGCGGCTGCTGCTGCATCGCCCTCGGGTGCCGCTACTGGCCTGGAGGGCTCTGCTGCTGCTGACTGCCCACCCATTGCTGAACCAGCTGCCGCCGCCGCGGCCGCTGCATCGTCCCCGGGGTGCTGCTGCTGGCTGGGCGGCACCAGATGCGCTGGCCGCTGTTGCAGGTGGGGGTGGAATCTGTGCCTGCAAGTAAACAATCCACCTGCCCTCAGTGTCATTGCAGCTGATTGAGGCCGCCAAAGGTCTTGCAGGTGAGATCGCATGAAGCAGAGAACACTTTGCGCAACCATTTGCGTAACCAGCCGCAGCATCAATGATATCAATGACAACTCATGCCTACAGCCTGATTGAGTAAACTCATGCCTGTTAGTGCTGCTTGGCCTCGTCGCTGATCCTGCCATCCCTCCCACATTCTAGCCCCAACATCGTGACACCATTGCAAAACAGTGATGCTGCAACATCTCACGCCTAGTGTTGGAGCAGCATGGCCCATGCCACCCACCCGGATGGCATCCCGCACAAATTGGCCATCGGCCAGTACTGCCATCTCCATGAAGCTCCTCTTGCTGCCAGGGACAAGGCCTGCCGCGGCTGGCCCGCGAGCGCCAATCACAGTGAAGATGCGCGTGCCGGCCAGGCGCTTATCTTGCACCTTCACTGGCAGATATACGCCTTCGCTGGCCTTGCTGCCGATCTGGTCCTCGTTGGTGAGCAACTTGCTGGGGATCACTCCTGACAGCTGGATGGTGACGCTGCACTCCATGGCTTTCATCAAGTCGTTCATCTGCAAGACATCAGCAAAGGCATGCGGCGGCGCAACGTCAATGTGATGCTGGGCCAATGCACCCAAGGCTGGTGTGAGGTCCAAGTGAGGTAGAACAACGTCCTTGCAACCTTCAAATAGGCGCTGACTACCAGGACTGATGCTGGGAAGCTTGCATCAGGTGGCAGCGCCTGCGTCCCGGCAGCATCCCATGCACTGCGTCTGTCACTGGGTGCCAAAGCAGCTTGCAGAGGTCCTACTAGCTGTGCATCACTGTTCGTGCTGCTGCTGTGGCGCGCACCTGTTTGCTGTAGAGGACCTCGTTCAGGTGGCTTTTGTAGTTGTAGGCTGCTTTTCTGTTGACACCTTTGGGGGGCTGGCCAACACCACAGTAGAAATGGTCTGCCTCTTCCGCTGCCCCTTCTGGTGCCTCCTCTGCTGGCTGCTGCTGCTGCTGCTGCTTGTTCTTGGTCCTCTTCCGCTGGAACAAGCCCTCAGGAACTTCTTGCAGGCATTTTCTGCACTGGACACTCCTGTGAGCACCAAGAGGGAGGGGGTGTGTCAGTGCTTGGGTGGTTGGGTTGATGCTGCTTGCTTTTGTTGTGCACACTCAGCCTGTTCGGCCTGAGTGATCATGCATACCTGCCATAGAGTGGGTGCTTGCATTGTTGGCCAGTCTCTGGGTCTATGTATGGACGCTCCTTGCTCTTGAAGTTGGTTACAGTCCCATCTTCCTCTGGCACAGTCCGGTTCTGGCTGTTCTGGTTGGAAGGTTGCAGGGGGCCGTCAACTGCTGCATCTGACGGATCTGTGACTGAAGACATCGCAGAATAAGGTAGCTGCTTGTGCCAGCTGCTGCTGTGTGTCACATAGACAGAAGTGCCTGATGGTGGTGATCTGGTTTGTTCAAAAGCGGAGCTGAGCAGATGAGCTGACAGCTGACTGATCCAGGAGAACCCATCAACGATAAAGCAAAGTGCAAGGGCTGATGCGATCTGGCCGGCTGTTGTTGAGCTTTTGTTTTGAAAAGCTGCCGTTTGTTGACTTTGCTGGGTGCCTGAATTATCGGCAAAGTCCCCTATATCACTACGTGAATCTTCGGACATACACCGTATATGCACTCATCTGTATCCTCGACCTTTTCCCTATAATACATACATGCCAGGGTTGACATCAGTACACACGTTATTAAATATGCAAAAAGTTTGGGGCGTCTTCGAGATTTCAAACGCACCCATCGCGGTATCAATCGGATTTCCGGCGCGGAGAAATTCGCGTTCAACCACACCAAAGGCCCATGTTGATCACGCCATCATTGTTATGTGTGTAGCTGCTGTGGTGGTGACCAGCGGCAACTGGCAGTTGTGGCAGCGGCTGACTTGGGCGGCAAATTGCGCTGCATAATAATAATAATAATGATTCGTACTATGCATAGGGACTATGACGACCATGCTCAAGCAGATGAATGTGCTGATGTTACACAGTCAGCGAAACGACCACACAGCTCCCAAACAACCAACACAGCAGCCACTAGCACTCCGCATGACAACATGAACAAGTGATCAACAACAAATGATCAACACTAAAATTGTAGGGACTAGGCTGCAAGCAGTATTCAAGGGTCAGCACACAACGATGCACGCCAATGCACGAGCAGATGCAGTGACAATCTCATGAGAGCAACAGCTCTCACCAGACAATGCACACACATGATGCAGCGAGGTAAGCATCAACACCACACAAATGCATGCAGGGGTGAGACAGGCTGAGGAGCCATTGGCCATCTCGCCTTCTCGTCAGCACCGGCACCACTTGTTCGCAGCATGCCACTGCACACAGCCAGCCGGGCTGTGCACAGCGACACGCCTCAAGCGTGTGCGCCTACATCTCTTGCCAGAGATGTGTGCTGTGGAGGCCGGGCCCTCCGCGTGTCCCCCGGTTATGCTCAACATTCAACGTCCCCCCTGTCACTTAGACACACAACTCCACACCAGCTCCACATCACAAACACACCCTTGCAGCCCCCATCGCCCCCACATGTTCAGCCCTGTGGCTTGCACACTTCACGCAAACATCTGCATGGTTGCCGTGTCATAGAAGACAGCGGTGCAAGCCTGCATTGCCCTCGGTGCCTTCTGTTGAGCGGTGAAAGCTCCCTTCCTCCATAAGGTTTGACCGTTGGGCTTCTTTCGGCTGGATGGAGTACGTACAAGTAGGCATGACCTTTCCACTGGACGATTGTTGTGGACTGACCCATGGTTGTCGCTTGGCCAGTCTTGCGCACCCTTGAGGGCGCGAGTGCGCACTCACGCACGCCGTCTCATTGTCAGCAGGCTCTCCTCTTTTTGGTTTCCAGCAGGCTTTCTTGGGATTGGGAGAGACGGCCGGTCCTTGCAAGTCATCGAGTACTGCATCTCTGCGTCAACACCCTAGTATGAATGCGGCAGCAACAAGGAAAGACAGACAGCAGCAGAGGCAGCAAGATCACAAATGTGTTGGTGAGCAGCAGGCTTCTCAGCAGGCGGGAAATGCTCCACCGCATGCCCTGCGGCAAGGGGAGCAGAGGGCAGTACAGGTACCTCCGCATAGGGGGGGTGCGCTGCGGCAAGGGGGGTGGGGAGGCAGTACAGGTACCTCCGCATAGGGGGGGTGGGAGAAGGCATTACAGTACCTCCGCATAGGGGGGGTGCGCTGCAGCAGGGGGGGGGGGAGGCAGTACAGGTACCTCCGCATAGGGGGGGTGCGCTGCGGCAGGGGGGGTGGGGAGAAGGCATTACAGGTACCTCCGCATAGGGGGGGGGGGTGCGCTGCAGCAGGGGGGGAGAAGGCAGTACAGGTACCTCCGCATAGGGGAGGTGCGCTGCGGCGGGGGGGGGGGAGAAGGCAGTACAGGTACCTCCGCATAGGGGAGGTGCGCTGCGGCAAGGGGGTGGGGAGAAGGCAGTACAGTTACCTCCGCATAGGGGAGGTGCGCTGCAGCAGGGGGGAGGGGATAGAAGGCAGTACAGGTACCTCCGCATAGGGAAGGTGCGCTGCGGCAGGGGGGGGGGGGGAAGGCAGTACAGGTACCTCCGCATAGGGGGGGGCGCTGCGGCAGGGGGGGTGGGAGAAGGCATTACAGGTACTTCCGCATAGGGGGGGGGGGTGCGCTGCAGCAGGGGGGGAGAAGGCAGTCCAGGTACTCCGCATAGGGGAGGTGCGCTGCGGCGGGGGGGGGGGGGGGGGGGGGAGAAGGCAGTACAGTACCTCCGCATAGGGGAGGTGCGCTGCGGCAAGGGGGGTGGGAGAAGGCAGTACAGTTACCTCCGCATAGGGGAGGTGCGCTGCAGCAGGGGGGAGGGGACAGAAGGCAGTACAGGTACCTCCGCATAGGGAAGGTGCGCTGCGGCAGGGGGGGGGGAAGGCAGTACAGGTACCTCCGCATAGGGGAGGTGCGCTGCAGCAGGGGGGAGGGGACAGAAGGCAGTCCAGGTACCTCCGCATAGGGGAGGTGCGCTGCGGCGGGGGGGGGGGGGGGGGGGAGAGGCAGTACAGGTACCTCCGCATAGGGGAGGTGCGCTGCGGCAAGGGGGGTGGGGAGAAGGCAGTACAGTTACCTCCGCATAGGGGAGGTGCGCTGCAGCAGGGGGAGGGGACAGAAGGCAGTACAGGTACCTCCGCATAGGGAAGGTGCGCTGCGGCAGGGGGGGGGGAAGGCAGTACAGGTACCTCAGCATAGGGGAGGTGCGCTGCAGCAGGGGGGAGGGGACAGAAGGCAGTCCAGGTACCTCCGCATAGGGGAGGTGCGCTGCGGCAGGGGGGGGGTGAGAAGGCAGTACAGGTACCTCCGCATAGGGGAGGTGCGCTGCGGCAGGGGGGGGGGGGGGAGAAGGCAGTCCAGGTACCTCCGCATAGGGGAGGTGCGCTGCGGCAGGGGGGGGGGAAGGCAGTCCAGGTACCTCCGCATAGGGGAGGTGCGCTGCGGCAGGGGGGGGGGGGGTGAGAAGGCAGTACAGGTACCTCCGCACAGGGGAGGTGCGCTGTGGCAGGCGGGGGGGAGAAGGCAGTACAGGTACTTAAGAATCCCATACACACGCACACACATAGCAATGACATGGACAAACACCAGCCCGCCTGCTCAGCAGCGTCCAACTGCGGCACCAAAAGCCCGCATCACAAGGCATTGGAGACACCAGCCCACATGCTCAGCAGCATTTAGCGAAACAGACACGAAGCCCTGACATAACCCAACCCACCTGCAACAGCCTGTAGTTTAGCTCCAGTGTTGTACATCATTCAGCATCACCCACACCTCTAGAAGCCTCCACATTCTTTTGCAAGCTGCACACTGTCCCTGACAGTGGAGAAGCAGGCATCCCAATTCCACCTTGGGGGGAGAAGGCACCGTGTAGGGTACAGGGACCCGGAACACCTCGAACAAACCTGCGCAACAGTGAAAATGACAGGGACAACAAAGAGAGCCCTCAGCGACGTGCTGAGGGCGTGCACCAAAGAGGACACAGGTACACACACACACTCACACCCAACGGCACATCGCCGACCAGAATGGGCTGGGGCTTGCTCATGATCTGGCATGTGCACCAACGAGGACACAGCATACACACACACAAATCACAAACAAGCTCACCTGCATGGGGGAAGGGTAGTGGGAACGTAGTGTAAGATGGCCGGTCCTTGCAAGTCATCCAGATCATCTCTGCGGGGATGCGATAAACACATCTTCTGTGCAAGAGGCAGCAGCAAGGCAAGCACAGGCAGCAGCAGAGGCAGCAAGAGCACAACAAAGGGGATGTGAGAAGCAGGCTACTCAGCAGGCGGGAAATGTGGGCGCTGTGGCAGGAGGGGGGGGCAGTACATGTGGGTCTGAACAGCAGAACAACTTGACAGCAAGACGCAATTGCTGCTGCACATGGCATGAGCAACGACCAGGGTGAACCTCTGCATATGCTGTTGTTGTAATAACCAAACTCTATGTGTCGGTTCAACTGTGCCGAAAGCCTGGCTCAAGGGAGCTGAGGGCACCTTCCATGTCCAGCTGCTGCTGCTGCTGCAGTGCTGTGAGGTGTTCGCAAAAGGCGCTGCGCTGCTCGCATATTTCACTGATCACCTGTGGATTGCATGTCGGTGCTTGAAGCTGCGCCTGGGTCCGTAAAAAGGTGCCCTTCGCGAGTTCCCTCTGCAACCTTGGATGGAGGCAAAATCAGCGCCTGCCGCTGTGCTGGTATGCTGATGTGTTACAACATGATAAGGTGAATATTTACAGGTGTAAAGAGGTGAGCCAGCTGGTTCAAGGCGAAGACGGAGGTGCGGCCTAGGCTAGGATCCATCCATTCCGGTGACAAGGACTGGACGCCATGCAAAGGCTTTGGTGACAAAATATGATACATATTGACTCCATTGATGCCATGCCACCTCGTTTTGGCAGTCCAAGCAGGGGTCGGAAGCTTTACCCCCCACCAACCCTGTCACCTCCTCCTGAACCTCCTGGGCAGGGTGCAGCAAGTGACATGCCTATCATCCTTTGCTTACCGACCTGGTCAAGACTTTATTTGGTCACTGTCTTAACGCGCACAGTTCAGTTCGCGGCCTGGCCTAGAAGCTGCCTGTGTCGTGCTCAGACAGCAGCACTGATTTGCACTGTACTGCAAATCTGCTCTCCTTATGTCACGGCATCACCGCGTGCTGTTATATCAGCATTTCAACTTAACTAGCATCGTCTCAGCATAAATCTGTCCTCCCAAGAGTTGATGGCACAACACAGTTGGGGGTGGTGACCATATTAGCGCCGGACTCCCTCCACTAAAAAGCTTTAGAGGCGGCACGCACGGGAGGCTGTGCCAGGGCGTGGAAACAACTCAATAGGTGCCTTGATAGGATGGGTAAATTGTGCAGGGCGTTAGCACAGTGTGCTGCACATGGTGGGGGCTGCAGAGGATTAGTCACGTGCCGGCATATGACTGATGGAGATCAGCTTGGCAGGATGCGCACATGTCTGCTTTCACCGCAAACGCATGGATTAGTGACAACTCCATGCATTTGAATACTCTGCGACTGTATCTCGTTCAATGGCTGGCAGCCCTCTTGCGATCGATGGCAGGCCAGACGCCACCAGCTCAATATAGTCCTTCCACAGTGCGCTTGCCACTCAATGGTCAGAGTTAACGTTTGGATAAACACTTTGGGCACGTCAGTGCGTGCGCGCAGCAGCAGATCGCAGTCAGCCGCAACAGCAGCAGCAATCGATGCAGCCGGGCCCGGGGTTACTTGCCCCAGCGCGATAGTGTGTTGTGCAACCGCACTGCTGTAGATCTGTGGTAGCATCTGTCAGAGCAGCAGCTTGCAGCAGTTCCCAGCAGTCAGCTGCAACAGCAGCAGCAATCGATGCAGCGGTGCCCCGGGTTACCTGCACCCAGGGTGACAGTGTGCTGTGCAACCACTCTGCTGTAGGTCTGTGCCAGATTTTTTGAGATACAGCAGCAGCTTGCAGTTGTCACCCAACCAGCACAGCTGTGCAGCAATTTCCCTGCAGTGTGGGTGCTACACATACCCAGTACTGTCGTAAGGAGCACTGCTTGGAAAAATCATCTACCCCCACCTCCTTTTATTCTCCAATGCCTGTGGCCTTGACACCCTCCCCCCCCCCTTTTTGTTCCTGTGAGGCAGCCAACTGCCTACCTGCTCACACCCCGTCCAAGGCACCCCAAGCGGTCTCCCCACCCAGTGAAGCACTTCCAGGCATTGTACGCAGTACTTCTGTGATTTGCTTGCAGCCTGGTGGTCTGAGATACTGCTTTCATGAGCTTAAAATGTGCAAGTTGATTGCAGGACTGTAGTCCAACTGTGTGTGGGTGTGTGCTGGCAACCCCGTTGGTCGAGTTTTGACGGTCAAGGTGGTCACTCCACATGGTGCCAAACAGCTGCTGGGAAGCTTCCTTTGTGATTAATTGTTATATGATATATATGCAACATGTGAGCGTTCCCAAGCAATTCAGTGCAAAATCCTTTTTAGCTTTTTTATTTTTAGTGGTGCACCATATTAGCACACGAATGGCTAGCAGCTTGCAGTTGTCACCCGACCAGCACAGCTGTGCAGCAGTTTCCCTACAGTCTGGGTGCTACACATACCTAGTACTGTCGTAAGCAGCACTGCTTTAATCAGACCTAGATGGAGCGGTTACCAGTTGATTTATTTAGGGTGGCTCCTGTGGAGTTGGTGTGTGGGGTTTGCAGGGTGTGGATGTGCCTGCCTGCTTGCAGAGGTGCTGCTACAGGGTGGTGTTTGCAATGTGCAAAGTGTTGTCTATAGGTTGACACGTCTTTCCTCGGAGAAGGATTCCGCAGGATCCTTCGGAGTGACTGGGGTGGCCAAAAAAAAAGAGCAAAAGAGTAACACCGTTGCAACCGTGCTCAACGGCCTCCTGTCTTTCGGCAACGCAAGCCGAAAGCCAGCATATGAGTGTGCAAAAACGCCAAGTAAAACTATGGAACGCAAACGAGGGAGGCAACGGGCACAGGGTGAGGGCTTCAGTTCCAAGTTCGACCCCCCGAGGGACGCTGCGACAGTCCTGATGTGGCACGACTGCCCTGACCTTGATTTTATACTTAAGTCCTGTGACTTCGCTGAACTCAGGTTGTAGCAAGGAAGACGCCGGCCAAAGGTTCAAAACGTAACCAAGCAAAGAATCATCAACAGGTGGTCCCTCATTCACAATCAACGGTGCTAACTGTTGCCAAGGAAAATTGCATACTTGGGGCATTGCTGCAAGTGCATCTTCACCATGTGTCTGTCAACTCCAGCTGGGGCCATTCATCGACCCATGATGGGGGGGGGGGGTGAGGGGGGGAGACCCCCCCCCCCCCCCCCCCACCTCCCCCCTCCACAAAAGAGGCAGTGCCACCCGGCTAGACGCTGCGTCGGCATCAAAAGCAACGCCAGCGGGAGGCGCCATGCATTGACTTCTTGAGGGGGGAGTGTGAGGGGGGTCTCCCCCCTCCACAAAAGAGGCAGTGCCACGGCTTGTAGCTGCGTCAGCATCAAAGCAATGCCAGAGGGAGGAGGACCCAAGTCCCTGCTGGCGTGTACACCTCGTCCACGCAGCACACAGGGGTGCATTCACACAGCCATTCACACAGCCAGCACTATCAGAGTCCTGCCCTAGTGACTGTGTGCTGACTGCAGCAGCAGACCATCACTGCTACCCTGGCCCGAGACACAACAGCACTGCAGGAGCAACAAGTGTACGGTACACAACACCAACCACCACAGCACTGCACCCCCAGGACCAAACCAGCAGCAACCACACCACAACAGGGAAGGCACCCACCAGAAAAAGGGGGGGGGGCCCCTGCCTGGCGGGCCTGCCAGCAGATGCATCACTAGGGGAGCATTCGAAACCCCCACCGCGGCCTGTTCGACGGGTGTAGCGCAGGAGCGCCGTTTGTAATACAAAGAGCATGCCGGGCGACTTGCACAGTGGGAGTTGGCGATGCCTTGTTATAACAGCTGTTACAACAACTGCCACTTCTGGACAGGGCACCGGATGCTCCTGGTGAGTATTGATATGTCATCAGAGCTGGCATGTTCCCGTTTTAGCCCCCGCTTATTTCGTGTTCAGGAGACTGCAGGCAAAACGCGTTTTCGGAACTGGACGCCTGCTGCACTCATCGCAATTTGAAGGCACTTTGACGTTGTGGATTTGAAAAAGCTTTCCCTTCAATACATACAGATCCACTGACGTACATTTGTTACAGCAACTGCCACGATTTTGGACAGCCCTGTGCCCGCATCTGGGGCATGAAAGGTTGCAACAATAGCATCGCAAAGCGTTTGGTGCATGCAGTATTGGCAGAGTGCTGCTGCACACTGCGATCGATTGTCTGCTGCTGTCCTCGGCTCACCATCTACTATTCTGACACGATACATTGTAGTCCTATTGGTCTTGATCCCGAATCCTGGTTTTCAGGCGGGTACGGGCCTCACAGCGAAATCGCTACGGATTTGCTTTTTTTGCTCATGTTCAGATTGTACTGGTAACCGTAAAAATTATCTGCCCCCGCCTCCTTTTGATTTATTTGCCTGTGGCCCTTGACACCCTCCCCCCCTCTGTTTTGTCCCTGTGCGGCAGCCAGCTGCCCACCTGCTCACACCCCATCCAAGGCACCGCAAGCGGGGTGCACCCAGTGAAGCACTTTCAGGCATTGTACGCAGTACTTGTGAGATTTGCTTGCAGCCTGGTGGTCCGAGATACTGTTTTCATGTGCTTGAAATACGCAAGTTGACTCCAGGACTGCTAGTCTGACTGTGTGTGGGTGTGTGCTGGCGACCCCGTTAGTGGAATTTTCGACGGTCAAGGTGGTCACTCCACATGGTGCCAAGAAGCATCTGGGAAGCATCATGTGTGATTGATTGTTATGAAATGAAATCAAGGGGTCTTCCGACTGGGCTCGAAGGAGTGAGCACTCCATTGTGCGAGGAGGGGTCAGCCCAGAAGAAGCGGGGGGACCCCAGGGGGGTGCGCTTCGCGCACCCCCTTTCCCCCTGCGTTCACCACTCAGCCTAGGTGACCCAGTGTAGCAATGCCTTTAAACTGCTCGCACCCCCCTTTTCCCCCGCTGTCACCACTCAACCCAGGTAACCCAGTGCAGCCGAGCTTGAGGACTGCTCAACAGGATTGCACAGCCCAAGGGGTAGGGGGAAGCGCACCCCCCTGGGGTCCCCCCGCTTTCACCACTCAACCTAGGTGACCCACTGCTTCCAGGTCCCGGCGGTTGCTAACACACGTCTACAGTGCCACGTTTGTGAAATTGCTCAATGATGTATGCACTTCCTAGCACCCACGGTGGAAAGAAACCTGCATGCCGTCGGGCCTAGAACAAATGGGACCGTCCAAACGAATGGAGAATGCGGTCTGTTGGATGGAACGGCCCAGGGGCAATGCAGAAGGACAGTCCTTGCGCCCAGCTTCGGTCAGCGAGTATCGGACATCATCAATTGCGTACAACGGGCAATGCCGTAAATACTGAGAATACACAAGGATTTTCCCCCAACAATTACACTCGACAGCCATCTCTCCACCAAATGCCACCCCGTTCACCACATTCTGCCACAAATTAGGAGCATGTTCCCAGCTCCCCTAATATTCCGGCCCACCAGCGAATGCAGCCACCACGCACACCTTCATCATATCCAACCAAATGGTACAGTGGGTCACCTAGGTTGAGCCGCCTGCACGGGCATACGGGGGTGGCAGAGAGCAGGGGGAGGGCGGTGCAGGGGTTCCCAGTAAGGTGGGTGGGCTTCGCCCACCTCCTTTAACCTGCAATCACCACTCAACCTCAGGGACATAGTGCAGCAGTGGTGTCAACCTCTTGAGCAGCACAGCAATCCGGGGGTAAATCCATTGGGATCCCCCCGCAGCACCGCCCCCCCCCCCCCCCCCCCCCCCAGCACGGGTCAATCTCACTGACCTATGCAGCAGTGACAGATATCTGGTGATCGACCTTACAAGCTATCTAGTGTTGCACAGGGCGACTGCAGACGGCAGCATGGTCTGCTGTCTGATGGTGGGAATCCGGCCATGGATGGGCAATCACTAAGTAGCATGAGGCATGCACAGCGGTCGCCATGCTTTGCCAAAGTAGGTAGCCATATATGCCGTTCGTTTGAGGACTTTGAAGACCGGCAGTGCACTGCACGTGCGATGGTCGACCTTCGGAATGTCGTTGGCCGATGTGAGCAACCTGCCCTCTTAATCCACCAAACATTATGTATTTCAATGATCATACCAACGCGCACACAGTGCAGGCGTATTGCGCTCGTTGGCTCGACAGCAGCAGCAAGCATCGCGAGTTCAATCGGTTTCTGCTCCCCGCACAGAGTTGATGGGCGCTCCGCGAAACTTTCCGTACGGTCTCCGTGATTTGTCCAACATACGTTTGGTTTCGTTGGGCGTTCGTTTGGCATCTGCTCTTTCGTAAATTCATCCCTTCCGCCCTGAACCATGGCCATGGGCGGGTGACGACCACAGGCTCTTCGGAGTTCCTCCTTCGAGTATATATATGCAACACGGGGCTCCCGTTCCGTCCGCAGACCCGTCGAAGGAAGGGGGTGAGGCAGGTTCGTTGCCAGTGTTTGCTGCTGTTGTCAAACTGTTTTTATGTTTGTTCACCTGCATTCTCCAGACATGCACCCCAATACTTATTTTACAGTGTAGCTTGTTGCACTGAATATTTCAAGCTAGGGGGCTTGCCGCCCCCCTTGCCCCCTGCTGTCTTATCCAGTGCTGCTGCACTGAAATGAATGCAGCCATTTGCTTTTTATGAGGCAGGGGATACCGATGGCAGCAGCAGCACACGCAGTACTGGTGGCGGGGGTCCAGGGGGGCAGTCAGCCCCCCTGCCTTGCATGTTCAGGTGTTGGTGCAACCAGGGATTTTACTTGTGTCCAGGGCGGGGGTTCAGGGGGGCAGTCAGCCCCCCTGCCTTGTATGCAACAGGTACAGCAGCAGCAGCAGCATCACAGTAGCAGTGTTGGTGGCGGGGGTCCAGGGGGGCAGTCAGCCCCCCTGCCTTGCATGGTCAGGTGTTGGTGCAACCAGGGGTTTTACTTGTGTCCAGGGCGGGGGTCCAGGGGGGCAGTCAGCCCCCTGCCTTGTATGCAACAGGTACAGCAGCAGCAGCAGCAGCAGCAGCAGCAGCATCACAGTAGCAGTGTTGGTGGCGGGGATCCAGGGGGGCAGTCAGCCCCCCTGCCTTGCATGCTCAGGTGTTGGTGCAACCAGGGGTTTTACTTGTGTCCAGGGCGGGGGTCCAGGGGGGCAGTCAGCCCCCCTGCCTTGTATGCAACTGGTACAGCAGCAGCAGCAGCAGCATCACAGTAGCAGTGTTGGTGGCGGGGTCCAGGGGGGCAGTCAGCCCCCCTGCCTTGCATGGTCAGGTGTTGGTGCAGACAGGGATTTTACTTGTGTCCAGGGCGGGGTCCAGGGGGCAGTCAGCCCCCCTGCCTTGTATGCAAAAGGTACAGCAGCAGCAGCAGCAGCACAGTAGCAGTGTTGGTGGCGGGGGTCCAGGGGGGCAGTCAGCCCCCCTGCCTTGCAGGTTCATGTTCTACAGCAACCAAGGGCTGTATTGTGGGGTGGGGGGGGGGGACCAAAGGAATCAGCCGAATTGTAATTGTGCCGCCACCGGCCTGCCCATACTGCTGCTCGCAAATGCTTCCTACCTTGGCATACAATCACTGTATGGACGCATCGTATCAAGCGACTGGCCTAAACACAAAGGCTGTCGGTCACACCATTTCGAACGCGTTTTCGAACTCGAAACTCGCAACGGTATTACACAAAATTTTGACCGAAAAGTCACTCCTGGTTTCTCACTCTTTTTCCGGGCCACAGGCTCTCCGAAGGATTCTCCTTCTCCGAGGACAACATGCGAATTCATAAGGAAATGCACAGCGTCAGCCAGCTGGTCAGCAGACCACCAGTCCCCATGCAGCATCAGAGTCACTGCTGCACTGAGCGGTCTGTCTGTGCAAAACTGCTGCGACTCAAGAACATGGTTTTGGGGCATGTGATGCAGGTTTTGGTAGGCGCAGAGAATTTTGCACAGCAGCAGCAGCAGCAACACAGTAGCAGTATTCGTGGCGGGGGCCCAGGGGGCAGTCAGCCCCCCTGCCTTGTGTACAACAGACGCTGCAGCAGCAGCACAGCACAATGGCAGTGCTGGTGGCGGGGGGCCCAGGGGGGCAGTCAGCCCCCCTGCCTTGCAGATTCATGTCTCCAGCAACCAGAGCTGTGTGCATGCAATACAGCAACTTGCAGCAGTACCGTGCTAGTGGCGGGGGGTCCAGGGGGGCAGTCAGCCCCCTGCCTTGTGGCCAACAGGCACAGCAGCAGCAGCAGCAGCAACACAGTAGCAGTATTCGTGGCGGGGGCCCAGGGGGCAGTCAGCCCCCCTGCCTTGTGTACAACAGACGCTGCAGCAGCAGCACAGCACAATAGCAGTGCTGGTGGCGGGGGCCCAGGGGGGCAGTCAGCCCCCCTGCCTTGCAGATTTATGTCTCCAGCAACCAGAGCTGTGTATGTGTTGGTTGTTGGCAATAGCGCTCAAAATTGTCATCGTTACGTTGCAATTGTCTTCCAACAGGTTGCGGCCATTGCATTCTACCGGCCTGCCCTGACTGCTGCTCGCAATTGCTTCCTAGCTTGGAATACAATCACTGTATGGACGCATCGTATCAAGCGACTGGCCCAAACGCAAAGGCTGTCGGTCACACCATTTCGAACGCGTTTTCGAACTCGAAGTTCGCAACGGTATTACACAAAAAGTCACTCCTGGTTTCTCACTCTTTTGCCGAGCCACAGGCTCTCCGAAGGATTCTCCTTCTCCGAGGACATTTCAGTGATTCCAAGCAATTCTGTGCAAAAGACGTGAACATGATCTTGCTAATCATTGGTTGCAAGATCATGACTCCCCTGTCTTGGCGATCACAGGTGTGAGATTCATCATTTTATGAACACAGGCCTTCTGAGGCCGTGCAAAGGAGCGCTATAATATGCCGAACGCAGTTTGATAGCTTAGAGCAGCAGCATGGCCGCATCGCGGTCGCCAAACGGTTGGCAACAGCCGCAGAAAATGGGCGTGTTTCTGCTGTTGTGACGCGCAATGCCGTTTCAAATGCGTGGAAAGCTGTGTTCAGGGAGAGAACAGCGACGGGGACGTTCAGGCACCCAGGATTAGTAACCTGCACTGCAGGCACAACTTCCACAATGTGGATAGCAGCCGTGAATACAAGTGAACAGTTTGCATGCGCAATTATCATACTACGAAACGTTGAGAGGAGGGTAGGAACAGCAACATCGGCGACAGCAGACTGGGCAATCAGTCACCCGCGGGTTTGGTCACCAGCACAGTTTCGCATTGGCCAGCAAGCAAACAAAAGATAAGTGAGCATGATCTTGCTAATCATTGGTTGCAAGATTTAACTTTCACGTCTTGTGACATAGAAAACGAATTAGCTTTTTGTTCTGAAAGAGTGACGTGCTGCTCCCGGCCTATCCGTGCGGCTGCTGGGCCGGCGGTGCACACCAGTGTATACCGCAGCATAATAGCTACTTTTTGATGCCAGGATGCCTGCGAACAGGCCAGGCTGGCGCTCGGACCGGCAGGTGGACATCCGTCGATCGCTGGTGCCGTGGCACATGCTGCTAAGGTTGCTTGGCTGTCAAGCCAGATCGGCTGTAGTGATGCACAAGTATTACAATTTTTACTGCTTGACACCCGTTTGCTCGCGGTCAGGCACGTTGACGCCGGGTGACAGCAGCCCATCTCCGTCGATGGCAGGTGCCTGCCCGTGGCCCATGCTGGTGGGCTGCTAAGGTTGCTTGGATGTAGTAACTGCATACGTAGTTTTACATATATACATAAGCCGCGGAAGCTGCATGCCCTTTGACGTCGGTTGATGCAATTCACGACAGTAAGGTCATTAGGTCGTGAGCACCAAATCCTGCTCAGCTGCTTTGGCAGTTCTTGTGCATGGCAGCATTGCTTGGTGGCCATTCACCTAGTCATCTCACCACATCAACAACTGAGGGTGAACACCTGACAGTGGCGCCAGCATGACATGTTTGCAAGGTGGTCTGCACCACCTTGAATTATGTGCACACAACATCGACTGGGATGCTGCAGGTGTCACCCTTACTGTATAAAATATGCAGTGCAGTATGGCCTGCTGCAATCCCTAAGTCGGGCCCACCTAAACTTCTCAGCCTGCCTGCAATCAGTACGCAAGCCTGGTGGCAGTCATGCCATGCAAGTGCAGCTGCACACATGTCGCTGACAGAGTGCATGCTGACTGTCCTGGGCAGCATTCAAATAACATTCTTGCTGATGTTGCAGGCTGTCAGGTCATGGCTGGAACATATGTTGGGTCACAGAGGTGACAAGATTCAACATCCATGTCTTGTTGCCGTTAAACCACAAACCCTGAAGGCAGAGTCCTGGCCTTAGGCACCCTGAATGCAGGGAAAACACAGATTCGAATCTTGCCCCTCCCACTAATTAGCTTTTTTATTTTTAGTGGTGCACCATATTAGGGCCAGAGCGAGTGTATTCCAGCACTGTGCAGCCCAGCTGCTGCCTCAGGCAGTCACAATCAGCAGTAGCTACAACATAAATCAATGCAACACTGCATAGTGCTCACACCATGACACCACTGCTGTTGCACAGCTGCAATCCAGTTGCAAGGATTACATCAGCCAGTGCCACAACACACACCAGGGACACACTGCCCCAGTCCGCTGTACCATGTACCCAAGCAATGCCAGCGTCACATCATCAGCATATCTGTATCTGTCTCTGTTCATCATCACACACCAGTCACACACACGACCCCCACACCCCGTCCGCACTTCACGCGTTGCCAGCGCCCTGGCCTGCCCCGATGTACCGCAGCAGGATGCCATCATTGCCAAGGATGAAGCCATTGCCACCACCTGGGGGACACAGGAAAGCAGCAGCAACAGCAGTCAGTACAGTAGCTCTTACAGCTCGACACCACAACATTCACCAGCTGTGTTGCACCAACGCCCTGTGGTGGGAAAGTGTGGAGCACATCAGTTGTATGCCTGTATGACCCTTCACGGCATACAAGGCTGACTGCCATGATACATCGTACAGTACTCAACCACTGCTGCTTGACCCACCACTGCGTCCCGCTCTACGATGGCGCTGCCACCCCATTGTCTGACTGACGCCACTTCCCACCAAACAAGGCTGTCTGCCGCACCTGTGAACTTGATTGCGTACAGGTTTCCTGCCACCCCATTGTCTGTTGCCTTGTCACGCTTCCATGACTTGCCACCGTCTGTGCTCTTGAACAGGCTGCCGCTGCCGCCACAGGCGAAGGCTGTGTTCTGGTCGTAGAACCTGCAGGATGAAGCACATGCACAAGGAACAGGGTGCGGGGTCATAACATGCCCCGGCCAAATATAGACCCCCATCAGCAACACCAACGATCCCTCTGCCCAAGACAGCTTGGATACTGCTGCATGTTCCCATTGGCCAATAGTCCCTGCCCCTGCTCTAGCTCCTGACAGTACGCAATGCGTCATGGAGTGTTATCCCCATCGGCTGAAACCCAGACGCCCTCCCCCCCCTCGTGACCTCATCACACGTTTCCAGCCCAATCCCTGCCTGGGCCCTGGAGCACATGCTTGGTCTCCCACCCCTGCGCTCAGTGTCTGATAACCCTTCAGCTGATCATGCCCTGTGCACCACTTACCCAACGTCCAGGATCCCGAAGCCGCGGCTGTTGAGTGATGCCGACTGGTATGCCTCGTCGTTGATCCCTGGCTCCTTGTTGATGAGCACCTCACCACCCCGGTGCTGACCCATATCTGGTTGTTGGGGGTAAAACCCATGTTCTGCAGGCGGCGGGCTGCGGGGCGGTTGTGGGGCTGCCAGTACTCCTGTGGAAGCGGTGAAGAGAGGGGGGGGATCATGAGGTTGGGCGTGTGTGTGTTTGGGAGGGGGATTCGTCCGGGGTACTACTATTGGTGGAGTACTGCCTGTGTGAGCGGCCAAAACTTGCGCAACATGCAGAAGTACTACTTATGTGCCTAGTAGGCACCCTGTCAGCTACTCCACAACTGTCGCCACCACTCATTGCTGCTTCCCGTCCTGGCAAACACCCACACCCTGCACAGGAATGATGAGCCCGCACAGTGAAGGACCAACCAACCATGCAACACCCGCCACAACCAAGTATGCAACACCCGCACCATCTCTCCCCCCCCGAGGAGAACCTAGACCCCCCCTTTCCCCTCACCTGTCCTGCTGTCCATGTCATGAAGAAGTTGCCGCGGCTGGACACTGCCACATAGTCACCAGTGGGGCTGCGGGCTATGTTGCTGAAGCTGCCCTCGTAATATGACGCACCACTGATACCTGGGGGTTGACCCGGGGGGGGGGGGGGGACACAGTGTGTGTTGAGTTTGTGGTCAAGGAGGGAGCAGGTGCAGAATGGCAGAGTAATACACCACTGCCTTGGTTGATGTTATATGTGATCAAACGCACAGCTAGCCTCATATGAAACTTACAAACCTGCCATCCCAGCAAGAGTGACCGCCAGTGTGACTCACCGCTGGACACTGTCCTGTTGAGTGTTGCATCCACTGTCTCCAGCACTGCAGCGCTCCATGTGTAGGCCCGGTTGTTAGTCACGTAGATGGCACCCTGATCGGTGGTCAGCTCAGCCTGCCCAGGCTCTCCAGAGAGGGCACTGATCAAAATGGGGGCACCTGTGGTGGGGTGTAAGAGCAGAGTGGTGGCAGCAATTGTGCAAGCTGTCAGTGCGAGCAGTCAGTGTGACAGGTGCTGGTGTTGCTAAAATGCTGCATCTGCGAATGAAAGTCATGAAGAATGAGAGATGTTGTAGACAAGAAAGATGTTGTAGACAGACGCTGACTGTGTCAACATCCAACTAAAGGAAGTTCATCACTGGCCTCCCTCTTCACATGCCTGACAGCGACCAGCTCAACCTGCAGTGTCTTACGCTCCCCCCTTTTGCCCCCCCCCCCCCCCAATTCACAAGAACCACCATCACCACCACTCAGCAGACACCGACACAACTCCCACCTTCCCTCTGCACCCGTCATTCATCCCCCTCCCCCCCCTCCCCACCTGGCAGCTTAGCGCTGAGTGGGATGCGCTCCCAGCTCTTGCCTCCGTCCCCTGTGTGCAGCAGGATGGCGGGCTTGCCAACAATCCACCCCTCATCACCAGCAAAGCTGATGGACTGGAACCTGGAGGCAGACAGATGTAGAAGGGGGGGGGGGGGGGTAAGGGGGGGGGGGGGGGGCTGTGAGCAGAGATTGCTGTAGACCTGTGCGCAGTGGGTACACGGAGATGCATCAACACTTCAAAAGCTGAAACCAATTCAAGAACAGTGTCTCCTGACATATGAAAGTGACATGTCTACACAACAGTGTGTGCGCTGGACCCCGCATGCCAACATCCCCGCCCCTTTGCTTCCTGAGCCCTTGGCTTTCCTTGCCCCCCCCCCCCCCCCCCCCCCCCCGCCCTCCTGCACCCACCTGTAGTTGGATCCCTCATCCTTTGCTGCCTCAATGTCGCATGGCTGCCAACATTTTGGATGCAACCAGCTCAAAATCAACGTGTCCTGACATGTGTCTGCATGTGTCTGCGAAACAGGGTGTGTGTGCTGATGCGCACAGCTGCATACTGATACCCCCCCCCCCAAAAAAAATTTGCACCCTGCAGGATCACCTGTAGTTGAATCCCTCATCCTTTGCTGCCTCAATGTCGCGTGCCTCCCAGGTCTTTCCACCATCAAACGTCTCAAGCAGCGTCTGACGGGTACCCAGCAGGAAACCTGAGGACATCATGGGGCAGGGATGGGGGGGGGGGGGTAATGATTGTGACTACGGAGTAGTGGTGGCACAATCCAACAGCAACGCCAGCACTGACAGGGCAACTATTGCCCATGATGACACGCCCAAAATGTGGTGCATCAGCTTGTATTGCTCTGTCATGTGTACACGTCAGTCTTCCTTCAAGTGTCTTACACACTGCAGGACCTCTCCGCTTGGCCCCTCTCCTCCATATCAACACATACACCCACCCACCCATGCTTTGCCACCCCACTGCTATGATCATCGAGACAGTTCAACATTCGTTGCCCTGCTTCAGTCAGGGGTGATCAAGATGTAAGGCCATGGTCACCACTGACAGCAGCTGAAGACTGGAGTGCAGCCTGCCAGGTTTGATTGAGCTAGCAGTCAATCAAACCCGGCAGGCTGCACTGCAGTCTTCAGCTGCAAACAATGGTGACCTCGGTAGGGCAGTTTACCCTGGAATCAGCTGCATGAGAGTTCATTGAACAGCAGTGAGTGGGCAGATGCACCAAGAGCCACACAGTGAAAGACCCAGTGACCCAGCACGGGACATGCTTTGCATGCCTCGACTGCTGCAACTGCTCTTGCACCAGGGTGCAGCCATCACCCACCAGGCACAGATGGGAAGGGTTGATGCCTGGCTGATTTGTGAGCCCCCCCCCCCCCCCCCCTGCCAGCAAGGTGCTGGACAACGAACGGATCCTGCACATGCGGTTCCCCAGCTACACTCACCGTCCAATACCTCAACCCCGGCCCACGTCCCCCCCCCCCTCCCTTACCAGCATTCCAGGGGTCCAGCATGCAGAAACAACGACAGGGCCCCTCAATCCATGCTGCCACACTGTGTACACACACATGCACGCCACACCTGCATGCTGTGCCATCACTGTGCAGGGAACAGCCTGGCAGGCTGACCAGCAGCACCAAGCTTCAGTCAGCAATGTTCACCACTCAACGTGCAGTGATCATCATCATCACTGACTGCAGCTAGGGACTGTTGATCAGCCTGCTAGACTTGACCCTGCTGTTCAGTGCAGGCCAGTGTAACTGTCGCACCGATCACCGCAGACATTCAGTCTATGTTTGACCCCCCCCCCTGCACATGCAGGACCCCCCCCCCCCCCCCCCCCCCCACCCCCACCCCCACCCCCACCCCCACAACAAGATTACTAGAACATTACCCCCCCCCCCCTTCCCATGCGCACAGTCTTCAAACCGCCCCCTCCTCTCACCGTGATTGGGGTCTGTTCCTGTGAATCCAATGTCTAGCAGCACCACACCCTGGTCAACAGGCAGGTCAACCTGCACAGGGGGGAGGGGGGGGGCGCACATGGGCAGCACAGCACACACACAGACACACAGACCGATGGTGAGGCACTGACGATGCAGAATGACTGCAAAATTGTGGAGCATGAATGTGCAGCATGCTGTTTGTGGAAGCACGCCTGACTGCAGGATTTCTCAGCAATGTGCTTGCCTGCTCATGGTCACGGCCGCAGGAGAAGTGTGTTGTTGGCTTCTGATGACGCCAATCAGTGCAAATTTACCCCACCCACAGGCAGCAACAGCCCACAAACAAAATGGCGACACTGCCTAAGTCGACTCTATGGCTCTAAGACTCCAAGACTTCGAGTGATAAACTTGTTGCCCTGTAGTGTCCATACTCACAGCCAACAGCCACACACCCAAAAGTGGCATGCTTCTATCCTGACACTCTGATACACCTGGCAGCAAGCTGGGCCCGCAGCATAGACCAACAAGGGGCCAGTGGATGTCGCAGCACGCGGTCTGGGCCGCTAAGTTTGATGTGCTGAGTTGGCTGCAAGTGATCACAAAGTTCATCTGAGTTCATCTGAGCTCATCTTACATCTCGATGAGCTGATAGGATGCCAGCAGGCTGGGGGAGCAGCTGCTGGGCCCCAGCAGCTGGCCTCTGCTGATGCAACACCCCAGGCAGCTGCAGCAGCTACTACTGCTGCTGCTAGAGCTGGAGCTGCTATGGTGCAAGTCTCAACGTACTCAGCTTGCGATCATCGATGAGGTTAGGGAGTTTGATGGAGGACATCGTCAGACGATGTACTCCTCAAAATGCCTTAGCTCATCAATGGGTTCAAGCTGAGTAAGTTGAGACTTGCAGTACAGCAGCCCCAGCTCCAGCTCCAGCAGCAACAGCAACAGCACAGGCCTTGGCTGTTGCATCACCCCAACTGGCAAAGAGGCCACAGAAGCAGCATCATATCAGTTTTTACCCACCACCCGTGCGGGGGTGGACAACCTCTCCATCCAAAAGTTGGGGAGGTCGCCCACCCAGCAGGTGTTGGGTAGGGACTGCATAAACCCTAGCCAACTGCGGCCAGCTTACTGATCATTGAACACTTCCAGACTAATCATTGAACACTTTCAGACTGGGGTGTGCATCACACCGGCCCATGCACTGAGACACTCAGTCAAAAACACACAAGCAATAGCGGCAGCACACATGCTGCTTTTTACTGCTGGCTCCTTTAAAGGCACAAGGTCTGCACCCCTGATGGAATGCTTGGATTGTATGCATCTGCGGTGAACAAGCCCCCCCCCCCCCACCCTTTTGCACCACCCCGGCGCCTCACCCCCTTGCCGACCCCCCCCCCCCGAACTATGAGCAATTTAGAGCCACAATGCCCGGCCAACTTGGTGTTGGAGCGTCCTGCACTGATTGACGGCAGACCCACATGTGTCAAACAAAAACCGCTTTTGCAGCAACCTGCTGTTGCACATAGGTCCCCCTGGCTGCCCCCCTGGTGCAGGTGGGTGCCCCAATACCTCTTGCAAATAAAGACCGTACTGATCTGCCACCTTCTGCACCACTGCAGCAGCATGTCTCCCACCTCTCTTCACAACCTTTAGGTCCAAAACTCCTGGCAATGCACCCCTGCCTTCACACACAACAAACACTCGATAGGCAACAAACACACACACATTGCCTCTGGCCCCTGGCAGTTGGGTTTGCCTGATTGCGCTGTGTGTGGCCAGCCGTGTGGGAGTCGTCCGCCCCCCCCCTCCCCTGGTAAAAACAACACCCAACAAACACAACAAACATCCAAACTCCAACCCGCACGGCTGCGCCCAGCATCGGTGTCCCCTTGTTACACCCCAAGACGGCCGGTATGTCATCACCCACATCTTTGCTACAGCCAAACTGACACCCATCCTGGACAACTTGGCCCCCAACCTAGTGGAGGACACAGTCCCAGCCAACTGTGGGCCCCTTACTAGGATGGGAACAAAGTGTTGTGGGGCTGTATGTCTGGCTGTACGCATGGGTTTGCAGCACTGCTGTTCCGGCAAGACAGCTTTCTCGGCCGGGGGGGGGGGGGGGGGGGGGTTGTTGGCTGCCCACCAGCACACAGCACCACACTCCACACACACACCAGACATACCGTTCACCCAGGAACACAGCCAGTGCATCACCAACCCTCCAGCCCCTCCTGTCCCTCCCCCACCCACCCACCCCCACCACCACCGATGCTGCCTCGCGTGCTTGCAGCATGCCCACATTTTTCACCAGTCCCCTTGCAATGCACTCACACACCCCTCCAACCCCCCACCACAGCCAAGCTCAGCCAACAAGGTCTCCCCCCCCCCCCTGCGCACGCTGCACCCCCCCCCCCCCCACACACACACACGTCACTGTTGCTTGCCTGTCTAGTAGGACAGTCTTAGTGAGCTTGCATGTATCCAAGTAGTCCCTCTGTCGACACACACACCACCACCACTACCTCCAAAGCCTCCTCACCTTCTCCCAGTCTGCTGACAGCACCTTGTTGGCTGCCCAGGCCGGTTGTGTGGCTGCCAGGGGTGCCAAACCGGCTGCTGCTCCCAGCGCAATGCTGCTGTTGATCAGCTGGCGGCGGGATAGCTCTGCGGCGCTACCCTCCTCGCCTGCTGCTGCTGCTGCACGCACGACCAGGCTGCTGCGGGGGCGCACTGCTGGGGCAACACTGGAGGCAGTGAAGGCTGTGATGGGACAGCAGGGCAGGGGGGGGGGGGGGGGAGAAGGGAGGGGGGGGGGGGGAGCGCGGGAAGTAAGGGAAAGAAGGATTGGGTGGGGCAGTGTGGCACCTGGAACATTCCGTGACTGCCATGTGTTTTAGCCAGCTGATGTGCAGCGGAGGTGTGGGTGGCATCAGCATCTATGTCAGCGATTGCTCATTCATAGAGGTCTGACCCTGCTGGAGAGGGAGAGTGACGTCCCCGTTTTGACAAGCACCCAAACAGCAGATGATGGGGTTCAGATGAGACCACGCTATTCAGACTGTTTGAATGCACATGCAGGGGTGGTCGACCACCACAGGGCAGCAGCACCAGTGAGTTGTCCAGCTGAACGTGTGATGCTGCCTGAAAGCTACTCAATTACTTGTGTACAACCTATCCACCACAAAAACAATTCAACCGAAAGCTGCAGCGGCCCGTGTGGCAATATCACTACTGGACTCTGGCTGGAGAATCGAGGGCCACGAAATGCTGACCAGAAGCCCGCATGCTTGGCTTGCGCACCTTTGGAACGCTGTGACGCCGCCAGTTCGCGTCCCTTCACACCGAATTTCATCGTGTGCGCCATGCTGTGCAAGATGCTGCAAATGCGGAGGTGATCCTGCTGTGTGGGTGGAGCTCGGCAACAATGAACAACTGGCGCAGACTGTTGAATGTCAAGCTGATGTGTGGGGGGGATGCACGTGCAACTGCCACTCAGCCAAGCAAAAAACTGACAGGGTGTCAGCAGCAGGGTCTGGAAACTGGCATGTTCCACTCAGAGACACAACACCGGATGGGTAGCCAACTTGTCAGGGATTCACCAGAAGTCATAACTGCCTTTGCACCCCTAGACGTCCAAGGGCTCCAGCAAGACAGTAGATCATCTGTCTGTATTTTCTGTTCTGTATGCTCCATAGGCCTGGCTGCTTGACATCTGGGTACACCCTAGGACATTTGTACAGCTGTATTTCGCTGCCTTGGTCCCGCCCTTGGACTGGCCATCACACAGGAGGCACACAGGTGAGGCACAAGGCCTCCTGGGCAGCGTCTGGAGGGCTGCATGGCGTTCGTGTATGTGCATCAACTGATCAACACAAACAGCAGCCACCTTATGATGACCTGGCGGCCATACCTGGCTTACATGCAAGCACTGCAGCAGCACCGCAGTCGTGGCTCATGTCCCGTGTGCCATGCCTCCACATGATGAGCACTGCTTGCACACATTCCTTGTGCAGGGGTTTTTTTCTGCTCTGCACCAGTCAGCCAGCAGCACCAGCAGGAGTGCGCAGCTGCAGGCTTGAAATCAGCACTGGTTGGCAGCAGCTGGTGGTGCACCACCCCAGCACAGTGTCGCGCTGCTGCGCACCAGTCCACCCCAGCCCTCCCCAACCCCCGAGCCAGCCCTCCCTCAGCGCTGCATCACCACCCCTGAGCAGTAGTCCAGCAGCAGTCAGCCATGTCTCGTGGGCTCAAGTTCTGCCCTGAGACCAACGACCTGCTGTACCCCGTGAGAACAAGGCGCTGCGCAAACTGGAGTACTACTGCAAAAACTGCCCCTACGTGGAGACAGCAACAGCACAGGTACGAGGGGAGGCAGGGGGTGGTGGAGTGCCAGGGTCTGATGTCGCAGCTGCAGGTGTGGTGCGATGGGGTTGTTTGTGTGCAACTGCAGTGCAAACAGCCCCAGCACAGGTGCTAGGGGTGCGGGGTTCGGGGGGTGGGTGAGTGCCAAGGTCTGCTGTTGCAGCTGCAGGTGTGTTGTGATGTGGTTGTTTGTGTGCAGCGGCAATGGAGACAGCCCCAGCAGAGATACAAGGGAGGCGTGGGGACAGGGTGATGGAGTGTTAGGGCCTGCTGTTGCGAGCTGCAGTTGGGGTGTCTTATGA
Source organism: Desmodesmus armatus (assembly GCA_007449985.2). NCBI lineage: Eukaryota > Viridiplantae > Chlorophyta > Chlorophyceae > Sphaeropleales > Scenedesmaceae > Desmodesmus > Desmodesmus armatus. Next base: position 99,241 of record VIIQ02000791.1, read on the forward strand.
TTGCTGCGCCTTTCATGTTGTGCAGCTGCAACTGGGCTAGCTAATGAACAGGCAGGGGGCAGGCTGGCAGCCCAATGTGTGGTGTGTGCCTTGACCCTCAGTCATCAAACATGCAGACACAAAACCACCGCGGACCCATCAGTCATGACAGCATTCACAGTGCCCAGGGGTAGCGCACAGCATTCATGTCAGGGCCCCAGAACCCCCCACCCCTCCCCCTTGCCGTTCCTGCCCCTTGCTAGCTGCAGGACCAGTGTGTGTATGTGAGTGAGCTGAAGCACGATGCCAAGGAGCAGACGGTGGTGCTGCAGGACGTGACGGCTGACCCCACCCTGCCACGCACACAGGAGGTGACATGCCCACAGTGCCAACACAATGAGGCAGTCTTCTTCTCAGCAAGCTCAGAACAGGTGGGACTTATGCACTGCTTCAGCATTGCCAGGCTCTCAGTCTGGGTTTCAACATGTGGTCGTCAGTGTGCGAACCTGACTGCCGGCGGCTGGAGGCTAAGCCTCACTAGTGAGAAATGGCCAATACGGCAGGGCATCGGGTTGCACTGCGTTTTGGCACAGCAAGGATGGGCGCAGCAGCTGACAGCTATGTGCAGTGCTGATGCTGTCATGGCTGCTGCTGCCTCCACTGCTGTACGCAGGGCATGACGTTATACTTCAACTGCATGAAGTGTCAGCACAGGTGGCGGGACTATGTGTGATTGTTCATGGATGATTCATTCAGCGCAGCAGTCACACCATGCGCCACGCACCAAGATCGCCGCAATGCTGTGACGGGTGACCGTGACATCCTCCCCAGCCGCTGCTATCTTGCTGGCCAGCCCGGCTGTGAACAGCGAGGCCCTGGCACAGCTTGATGTGGCAGTGTGGGAGCAGCAGCTGCGCCATGCGTCCTGCAGTTGTCAGCACAGCAGTGCCACATCGCAATGTCAGCAGCCTGGCAGTATGGCAGCACCAGCTGCAGCTGAGGCGCTGAAGTTTTTAGTGGGACCACCGTGACGTGCAGGGGGCTGTCGCTCATGGGGGTGTGCGGCAGCTGCCACCTACATGCGGACTTTTGCACTGTAGGGATTTTTGGGCTTTTGCCCTGGTCAGCAGTGGTTACTTAGGGCTGTTCCCTTTTGGGGGTTGCTGTTACTTTCTTGGCTTGAGAAATTATGGTCTTTGTTCAGTTTTGTTGGTGGTTTTTGCTGGTGTCATTCTTGAGTCTTGGAGGGTTTGGCTTTGACTTCGATCTGTGACCTCAGGACCCTCCCCTGTTTATGTCATTTCTGTCAGCAGTGCATTGTGTGCACGTCGACCGTTGCGCAGCTGATGTGCAATTTTACATAGTGACACAGCTGGTGCAAACACTGCCGCTCGGCCATCCCAAAACCGTATGCGCACCAGTGCCACACCATCCCAGGTATAACAGCTGCACACAGCACCTCAAACGGAGACGATGGTGCAGGCGATTCAGACAGCCGGGTAGATTCGGCCTTTGTCCCCATGATGCCCAAGCAGTACAGGCCATGCATGACTGTGAGGCCTGGACACTCTGTATGCATGTTGAACAAACTACCTGCCACAGCTCTCCGTTCCAGCCTTGAAGGCTCATTGAGCGTAACAAGCAGTGACACCCGATACCACAACTGCACGCAGGAAGAAGCGCAACGCCTGAGACATGGCAAGCTCAGCAGCACTATGAAGCATCTGGAACGCACAGCAAGCGAACTGCAACTCAAAGCATGCTCGGTGTCAACCCGCACGCTTGATGCCACACACAAGCAACGAATACTCATCTGCAACTCCCAACATGACCTGACATGTGATTCACCTTGCGGAAGGCATGCATGATGCTTACAACCCCAAAACATCAGCCCGGTTAAAAGTTGTCCAACTGATGATCAACCACTGCAGACCTGACCGTGATTCATGTTCTGTGTAGCTGGTGTAGCCCCCATGAGCCTCTGGCTCCCTTGTGGGTTGCTCAGCTTTTTGCTGAGCCAATTACTGTAACTGTAAATGTACCACCCTGGTCACTCTTGGTACTTCTTGAGCTCCAGGTGGGTCAGCTGCTGCCTATAGGGCCCAGCTTCAATGATAGCCGCACTCACAGGGATGCCAGGCCGCCTGAAATAAGAGGTGCTGTGGACGGTCAGGTGCTCCAGGCTGGGCAGGGCCGCAAGCTGCTTGGACAGCAGCTTGGTGGCAGCCGCTGAGTGACCAGCTGGCTTCGTCACATAGACCACGGTGGTGTTGTCTGGCTTGAGTGATCCCTTCAGGATCAGCTCCTGCGGCAAAAAGATTGGGGTGTGCAAGGCGAAGTAGCAGCAGCAGCACACAACATGTTTCTGCAACATCATCGAAACATGTTTGGTCATGCAAACCCGGTTTGTTGAACATAGTATGCCCCAATGTCGCTCTCAACGTCACATGCTGTCCAGTCTGACATCTTGAATATGGCCAGGTGACAGATGGCTTACAGAATTTGTTGCTTACAGACTCTGCAACCGTTGCAACTCTACAGAAGCCGACTTAGCCTAAAAGCGCAAGCTGTGTGCTTCTATGTTTGAGTTTAGTGCATATGGTTTCAGGATGGTCATGTGGGCAGTCGCTGGCCATACATCCACAGGTTTACTCACCTTCAGGCCAGTCAGTGGATCCAGCACAGCCGCCAACTGCTGGGTGGTAGCGTCCAAGTTCCCAGCCCCTATGTGCAGCTTGGTGATGCCAGTGAGCTTTGAGACAGCTGCCAGCACAACCCCCACACTGGGCTCTCCAGCATCGTTGTCCTCAAAATCAGGCCGACAAGGGGTAGGCTGCTCCAGCCACCCACTGCTGCTACAGCTGCACCCACGCTGTCGTATCCAAGCGTCACAGCTGTCAAGGCGCCCCGCGGTGCAATGAGGGCCGCAGACAGGCTCCTGAGCTGCTGGGCCGAGGCTGAGCTGTCCCATATGGTAAGGTCCTGCAGACAAGGCAGTGACGGGTTTGTGACAGAGGTGCATGCATGTCGTCAGATTCAGACTCTGCTGCGGCGGCACTAGATGGCGGTTGGGGTTGAGTTGCAAAGCATGTGGGCGCTTCCAAAGGAGCCGCCTACCCCACCCTGCATGCATGCTAGTGCGCAAGCTACATCCACTTCCATGGCATCTTGGCATGCCATGCACCAGTGGTGACACAGTGCCCCACAGGCGTGGCCGGTGCTCTAATACGACAGGCAGAGGAAGGGGAACCCCCGATGCGTTGACTGCCACCTTGTGTTGCAACATGGCGGAAAGCATGTGTTCTCTGTTATCAAACTCTGACTCTGACTCGCACGATTGTCAGTTCGAGCCAGCAACAACCACCGCCACAGCAAAGCGAATCCCTCTCTACCTGCAGGCACGTGAGTGCCGTCAGGGGCTCCAGTGTTGGTGCTGACAGGGGCCCCGTCAGCAGGCCACCCAGACTCCTTCGGTCTGCGTCCAGCACCAACTTGGTGAGGGCGGGGGGTAGGACATCACCAGCGCGGATGGCGAGCTCTGCCATGTGGAGGGCCCAGCTGCTGGGCTTCAGCTCCTGCAGTGAGCAAATCGACAATCACAGCCAAACAACACAAAATTGTTGTTCAGACACAAGTTACGCATTTACTTGTCAGTCACTGAACTTGAAATTCTCTGCTGTTCAACAGACTGAGTCACTCGGAGTCGGCAAGCTGTCAAGGATGCGAGCCTTGTGGTGTTGCTGCGTCGGCAATGCAGCTGTACACATTGCACCAGGCTAGTGATCAATACAGGCACATTTGAACCTGCGGCAGCCATCCGATGGCTACAGTGTAAGAGCCTGCACCATGGCCACTCTCCCCCACCTTGAGAGCTGTCAAGTGTCCTAGCTCCATGGGCGGCTGTGGAGTGCTGGGGTACACTGACCCAAACATAGCGGCGGCAGGGCTGTCGACGCTGATGCTGCCGGCAGCAAAGCCAAACTCGCCCATCATCGCCCCCATCTCCCCCATGCCTGCCTCGAGCATAACACTTCTGTGGCCTCATCATGCAAGCCTAGCCGCACCCTCAGCTGTAGAGATGTGAGCTGTGCTGGCAGATGTTGCAGGCTTGCATGACTCATCAGCATGAAGCAGGGTCCCCAGCCAGACATCAAAAGGTCACAGCTGCAAAGGTTGGGCATGTGCTGCATGATGGCCAGGATGAAAGCAGGGCCCTCTTTGCCGCAAAGAGGCAGAGGCGAGAGGCTCTCACATGACTCCAGGTGCAGCACCAGATGGGTCAGGTCTGTGAGTGCTGCTAGGCTGCTGCCTGCATTCTGTACATCCGCTGAAGAGCCGAAGCCTGCAAGGTTGAAAGAACCATTCAGCTTCTGAAGCTGCTGAGCGCTGGAGGCCAGGGTGGGCAGCAGGTCTGCTAGTGCTGACCTAGCAGGCCCGGGGCCGTATGGCTTAGCTGTGTAGGAGCACTCCAACTCACGCACAATGCTGCCGTTGCGGCGCAGCCAGGCTGCCTGGGCGCTGCTGCGTGCTGTAAGGGTGTCGTTCCCTGCCCTGTAACCTGCAGGGTCAAGCTTGATGACAAGAACCCCTCTGCAACACCCAGTCACAACAGCTGCGACTGCTTTGCTGCTACACAGCAGTGCACAGATGCTGGACTGCTTGCTGGCAAGGTCCCCATGCTTCAGCACGATGCCCAGCAGCTCGCGCCACTCGTGTGCAGCAGCATCTGCAGACGTGCCAGCTGGCGCAGCTGCTACAGCGGTTGCATCGGCCCTTGTTAAGGCTTGTTTCTTAGCTGCGATTGAATTAATGGTGTCTGACATCCTGTGTGTGTGGCTGTGTGTGTGGGAACAAACACACTGTGGCGCAGCAAGAGGAAGCACAGCAGCAGTAGGTAGTGTCTGTGTCGTGGCAACGACTGTGTGCTGCATTGAACAAGCAAGCCGTAGGAATTGTCTGATGCATCGGAAAAACGAACGATGAAACGGACATTAGGTCTTCTCACCATGTGTTGCAGCGTTCGCTTTGCGCTGTGTGGTGCTGCTGTCGCGCTGTGCAGGCGATCTTGCTTCCTGCGTGTGTGAAATGGTAAATAAAGTAAATTGCTACGAAGCAGTTTCGACCTGCAGTCCGTATGCGAAGGTCGGACCCGCAAAGCCTGTTACCTCGTGGGTGTCGAACTGCCACCTAAAGATGACAGTTTTACGTGCTATTGCCATTGCATGCATGGATGGCAGCGCTCTAAACTACAAGCTGTTGAAATGTAATGTGGCTAGTTTCACTACACTGTACCTTAGGAGGTGTGCCTCCCCACCCAAAGCCCCTGCAACAGCATAGTGCCCCACCGTGCTAGACCTACCAGCAGTGCGGCACAACCCCCTTGTGCAAGATTACTACTGTCCCATCGACGATATACCTCACCCAGTCTGCAGGGGCCAGAAAGGCTTTCTAGCAGCTATGACTGTTGTGTATTGCTGCTTGGGGTAAGGTCAACACACACTTTCTTATTTGTGTTGCCTACTTCAACCCTTCCCCGCTTCCACCATTCACACATCCGATGTGTGAATAGTGTGTGACACACCCCCACCCCATAAAACATCACAAAGTGCAAGCAGTCAGCTGATTTTCAGGAGGCAAGTGTGTGTATGTGAGTGAGCTGAAGCACGATGCCAAGGAGCAGACGGTGGTGCTGCAGGACGTGACAGCAGACCCCACCCTGCCTCGCACACAGGAGGTGACATGCCCACAGTGCCAACGCAATGAGGCAGTGTTCTTCTCAGCAAGCTCGGAACAGGTGGGACTATGCGCTAGCTGCAGCGTTGCCATGCACTTTTCTTCTTATCACCTGGGGAAGGGGGAATAGGGAGGCTGCGCTGCTTGGTGATGGTGCCTGTGGTGCCAGCAGCATTTGCACTGTGCACACACTCAGGCAGCGCACATGGCATGTGGGTGGAGCCTGTGAGGGGGGGGGGAGGGGGGGAGGTGTTGCCTGCTGTGCTGCACGGTGACCCCAAATATCAAGAGGTGGTTGTACCCCACCGTATAGCTATGTACTGTGCGTGTGCTGCTCTGTGATGCGCTCTCTGTTACTGCGCTGTATGCCTGACCCCTGCCTCCTGTTGCTGCACTGCTGCTGCTGTACGCAGGGCATGACGTTATACTTCAACTGCATGAAGTGTCAGCACAGGTGGCGGGACTGTGTGAGGGAGATGCAGCATCCGTCCCACAAGCGCAGCAGCCACACCCTCTTGCGACCTACCCAACTTCGCCTTGGTGCCAGAAGCAGTGACAGCCAATCCAGCAGCTGCTTCTCTTGGTGGCCACCTGGGCTGCAGTACCGTTACTGCCACTACTGTTACTGCCTTTACTGGTATTACACGGTGGAGGCGATGCCTGAACACCATGTAGGGAACCAACGAGGCTCATGGGGTATTACTGAGGTCCTGGCACAGTTATAGTGTGGCAGCAGCAGTTGCACCGCATGTCCCGCTCCGTCAGCACCCTGGCAGTGTGGGGGCACCAGCTGCTGTTGAGGGGCTGCAGAGTGTGGTGTGACCACCATGACATGCAGGGGGCCTTTCATGTGGGGGTGTGCAGCAGCTCCCACCTATGTGCTGTGCCTTGAGCACAATTGGTATGCTGAGTTTGTGACCAATGGCATTGTTTTGTTGGTTTGCTGGATCCATGTTTGGCTTGTGTTTGCTGGTCTTGCTGGTGGAGGTTTGTTGGTTCATTTTCCCCGGTATGGCGTGTTTGAGAAAGATTCAAGCTTTTGACCTCAACACTTGGGCCCTTGTCCAACAAGATCCTGGCAGTGTACTACACAGCGGCCGTACACATAGGGGCGCTGGATGGATCAATGCATTGTACAACAATGTCACTCGCAGGTGGGAACATGTGAGCAGGTAACCAATAAGCCTCCTCCACCAACGTTCTGCAACAGAATTCATCTCAGACACACATACGTGTGAGCAACCTGAGCAAAGTGATCATGAGCGCTGAGGCACAAGTGGGAGGTGCTCCTCAACAAAAAAGCAAACACTGACACTGCCACAAGGCACCAACATATCCCCTGCAGACACAAGCCTCATAGTATGATTCACCCCTTCTGCAGTCAGACGTGCCATCAGCGGCACTAAGGAAAATGGCTCAACGCTTCACAAGCAACTGTTCACAGCAGCAACTGTCTCATCCCGTATACCAGCTGTAGCTGAAGTGCTCGGTACAGTGTAGCAGTAGTACTGCCCTGCGCACTACACTGCTTTCCGCTAAGAACCCGCACTGGGCCTGCCATTGCCTTCACCAACCAAATGCCATCACCTGTCACTACACATGATGCACGTGTTCGGAAAGCAGCAGGCAGGGGGGGGGGGGCAGTAGCAGTCCGCCTACCCCATGCCGTGAATGGCTGGAACAAGGTGCATGTCTTGAACAGCAGCAGTGATTCAGTCACTGCTGCTGTGCTGGGCAGAAACACAGAGCCTCACAGAACACACCACATTCGCACCAACAGCTGCAAAGGGTCCCATAACCAGAAGCGTCCAGCCTTAGGCTGGCAGCGGCCGGCTTACCCTATCAAAGGTGAACGGTGTTCATATGCATGCATGCAAGCCATGGCCGCCGTCGTGCATCGGATTGCCGGCGTGCAGCAGCAACAAACCATACAGTTAGAGAGCACTGACCCAGTGCAGGCATGGCATTGCCAACGGCCAACTCAAGGCACAAAGGCCAGTTTCACACTTGCAATGAATCATGTCGCACAGCACAAGTTTTTAAACACCAGCTGCAGATTTATAGCCAGGACGGCAGACCGCCCAGCATGTCACCCAGACTGCCTGGTAGTTCAAAGCAACATGCCATGGTGGCACTAGCAGCTCCCAGTTGTCAGCAACCAAGGGTTTTGATGAGGAGACAGCGGCACAACACTCAGGGGCCCTGCTCCTTGCAGTGGGAAGGGTTCTATGCCGTAACAACTCAGTTGGCAGCGAATACTTGCCTAGTGTTCACATACACACAGCTTAGTGACACTAGAAGAGACACACACGATAACTATGCTCAGCCAGGTCATTTGTGGCCACAGCAGCCAGTAACATGTGTGACATGCAAAACCCTGCCATCCCAGTCGCTGGCACAAGCACCACCAGGTTGGCTTCCAACCCCTTGTCTTGCAGTGTGTGAGTTCATGTCAACTGGAGTTGTGCAGTGGAAGCCAAGGGGCACTGCCCCCGGGGTAGCTGCCCGGCAGCCTGGCAGGTTCACAACACCACAACCAACAGCCAGCAAGGCAGTGCTACTGCACCAGCGGCGCTTGTCAGACCGCGCACCAGCCACTAGCCATCATGCAGCAGCAGCTGCAGTACATGCCAGACAAAGGGGTGCAGCACGGCTGTCACTACGCAGGTGGCCATCAGATACAATTACAACCAGCTGAGGGCATACTGAGGGTTCGATTCACATGGCAGTGAGTCAGAAACACTACTGTGTACATAACCCTACCCAACCCCTTTGCCAATGGAATGACCTCAACAGTTGCTGTGCTGTTGTGCATATTTCTCTGTAGGGGTCCTGTGCATGCCATGTGCCCCAAACTCGCGACCCCACGCCTTGACAGCAGCAACCGTGTCAACATACCATTCCTTCAGGGCTGGAGCCAGGTTGACAAAACACCAACCCACAAAGACAAGGTTGATCACAAACACAAGCACCGTGATGGCTATGCGCAGCCCATTGGCTGTGGATTCTTCAATATCATACGCAAACATGGCCAGCGCCCCCAGGGTGGTGGCTGCCAGGCACGAGGTTGAAACCAGGTGCATGCGGTGCAGTGTCACAAACTCATACGGTTTGAAGACATTCTGCAGTGCAGCACTCGCCCAGAAGACCAGCAGCAAGCTCAGCACAGAGTAGTAACGCTGCATGGGAAAAGTGAAGACAGAGATCAGGGTCAGCACGACAGTGCGGGCAGCCCAAACAGCCTCCCACCACATGCACTCAGGCCTGTAGGTGCGGTAGAGGAAGCCGAAGTGCTCCCTGAAGCTGTCGCTGTCAGCCTTGTCCCTGCAGAGGTACAGCCCCACACCCATGGCAACAGGGACGCCCACACACCAGAACAGCACCGAGGGCAGACCCAGGCCCATAGACCAGCCCAGGTGGTAGCCAGCAAAGCACTGCTGGTTGATTGCACTGGCCCAGTACCCCCACTTGTGGCTGAGAGGGGCTGTGGCACCCTCAGGGACCTCTTCAAATGCAGACAGCGGCTTGTCGATCCTCACACACGCAAAGAAGCTGAGCGACGCACGCGCCAAGACAGGGTAGGCATAGAACACCAGCACCAGCACGGTGACCGGCAGCTTGCGCCTCAAGAGGAACGGGCTGTGCACACTTGCACCCCCCCCCCCTTGACCTGCAAACTTTGGGTAGTGCCCAGCGCTCAACTGCCCACGACAGCCACTGCAGGACCAGCAGCAACACCAGTGCAAACAAGGGTGTGAGGAAGTACACCAGCTGGCGCTGTATGGCGATGGGCACCCTACCCTGAGGAATGAAGTTGTACAGCCAGCAGTCGAGAGAGAGGGCCTGACCTGCCCCCAAAGAGACCACAATGCCAATCGCCTGCAGCCACTGCTGCACATCAAACAGCGGCTAAGGCACCGACACACTGCCTATGATCACAAGGTACTGCAGGAACAGCACCAACACCTTGATGTAATCTGTGATAAAGATGTTGCGGCGGCCTCGGATATTTTCCTGCCATGTTGAGTGAATTGTGTAGTTCACGGCTAGCACAGTCGCAAAGCTGACCAACAGATACAGAAAAAGCTGCACGGCCGCCCGCATGCACCGGCCACACCGCATAGGACTGAGCATGCCATACGCTGGCAGCTTGCAAGCACCACACAAAGGCCCTTGGTAGCCGGGCTTGCACACATTGGCCTCATCCACATAGCTGCACGCTGTCTTGTACAAGGGGCACCTGTGCATTTGAATAGACGTAGGGGAGGACTTCCAATAGCCGGGCAGCGGCTCGACAATGCTTGCTCCTGGGCACACAGCGTTAGCTGGGCACTTTGTGCAGCTGCTGTTTGCAAACCCGTAAGTATGGGACGGACAACATATACACACATCATGTTGCAACAATTCTCCATTGCCGCAAGGAGTCCTGCTCAGATAGACACTACTGTTGCACTTTGTCAGTCCGCCACGGGATGGGAGCGTGATGTTGGAGGTATCAAAGGCAACAATCGCACTGCCCACAAAGTTACCAGACACAGCATTGTTGGCAAACATCACTGTGTTGTCTGCCTGGAACGATGCATTGCCCATGACCATCACAGCCCCACCAGAGCCACGTTTGGCGATGTTGCCCACAACTTTGGAGCCCTCAGTCAAATTGACAACAGACTGTGCAACAATTGCCAATCCACCACCAGCAGAAAACTCGCTGGTATTGTTGGCAATGGTACTGTTGCTGATGACAACACTAGCATTGGAGGTGCCCCGGCCAACACTTGCTGCATCACCATCCAAACGACCCGTGCCCACAAACTGAAGTCCTTCAGCAGACAAGCCAACAGCAATGCCTCCGCCTACACCCTGTGTACAGGTGTTGTTGCTGATGCTGCAGTCACCATGTATGTCCAAAGTCACACCCCCAGAAACATCCAGTCCCCCACCAGAGCCGTTCTTGGCTCGGTTGCCAGAGATGCGACTACCATTGGCAAGTGTCAAAGATGCATTGCCAACTGCAGATATCCCCCCCCCGCCCTGCGTGCAGTGTTTTTGGAGACTGTGCTGCTGTTGATAATCACCTGGGTGTTCTCCGCTGCAGACACACCGCCCCCATACTCGGCATTGTTGCCGGTCACGTTGCTGCCATTAGCGATGGTCAAACGTGCTGTGTGTGACAGAACCAGCCCTCCGCCATTTTCCGCCCATGCCGTGTTTCCAAGCACACTGCTGCCACCAGTGAGCAAAACGCTTGCTTTCCCAACCACCTGGATCCCTCCACCCCATTGTGCTGTGTTCCCGCTGATGTTGCTGCCACCCTCCACCACAAGGCGGGCATTTCCCGCAACATACACCCCTCCACCCCCGTCACTCGCATTGTTGCCCTGCACTAAGCTGCCAGCCATGATGAAGGCAGTGGCATAGCCGTCCAGGTGCAGCCCACCACCCAATCCACTGACCACATTGTCAGCGACCCTGCTAGCGTGCAACAATAAGCTTGCGCGGTCATGACTCATTGGCAAGGGGCCTGACCAGGTTCTTTGCGAATGTGCTTCCATAAACCTCAACCCTGCTGTCCTGCTTCACATACAAAATTATGTGCAACTCAGGCATGGCTGGCACCCCAACCACACTGCTGCCGCGCAGCACGACAGTCCCACTGCAGATGGTGATCAAACAGCCAGTTTCTTCAGGCTGGTCGGGACTGCAGCTGGCTGCCACACTTGGACCCCGGTAAACTGGCGCTTGTATTTACCCAAGTATGTCGGGTGAAGGGCAACAGTGGCTGTGGTGGTGCCAGTGCAGGCCATTTCCACGCGCTGCAGCCGGCCCTTGTCACCTGAAATGTTGAGCCTGCAGGATGCTGCCTGCTGCCCCCCAGGTTGCTCCAGTGCGCTGGTAACGGCAAGCTGTATGCTGAGACACAGCATGAACAGCCGTGAGAGGACAGTCCTACTGCAGTTGCAGTGCCAAGTCACCCTGCAGGTCACAGGAGGCCAGGGTCAATTGGCAGCCAGCAATGGTAATCTTTCGCCTTGCGGCATATGTCAAAGATATTATCCTTACTGAATCCTCAAGGTAAGTATCTGGGAGTCGCCATCGGTCCGCGGATGGCGGAAGAGGCAGCACCAGTACCGCTCGGTCACAGTCCACCTGGTCCACAACAGCGATGGGCTGTCTTCAGCTAGGAATGGATAACATGCAAGTGTAATGTTCGTTTCGAGGCCACCGCTCGTGCCCTATCCCCTACATCTGCTTGCCGGAAGGTTTCGCAACAGTGTCGATGGAACAGTACTGTGTAGTTGCACGATCACATCACACGTTGGTGCATTCGCGTCCAGTAGTTGAGTTGGAGGCTTATACATCAGCATTGAGGCAGCTGCTGCCCAGCAGCAGCTCCTAAGCTCAGAGCCTAGGGTTCTGCGTGAAGGGTAAATTGTGTGAGCCAGGGCTTTGACCTGGAGCCAACCTGGAGGTTCGAGAAATGTATGCTAAGCTTCACCAGCATCGCAGCAGGCGAGCCTGCTCACCCACAGCCGCTGTGGCAGCAAATTACACCCACTGGGCCAGACTGACCAGCGGGGGTACAGCCCCCTTGTGCAGGAACACTCCTGGAGGGGAGGTGGATCCGCGACATTCTTCCTCAGCCCCCTACCACCGGCAAGGGGTAAAACTTTGATAGAGATGTTGATGTGCGCTGACTGTGTGCAATTTTGAATTTTTGTTTGGTGCGCTCGAGATGGGTTCTGGAATGATTGCACCACCCCTTGCTGCCAATTCAAAGCCACATGCCTTACATTACATTCCAGCCTTGCACACAGAGTACAATACAGCACCAGCAATAGCTGTTGCATGCCAACCCCCAGAGAAAAGAAAAAGGACCAGGGCCAAAAGGTGAACCAATAGGGTTGCAGATGCTGCCCAAAAACCATGGTGCAGGCTCACGAACATGCGCGCACCACCACCACCACAGCAGCAGCAGCAGCAGCAAGCTGACAGCCGTCCCGTGCTTGCCAGGAAAATTGCACGGGCCGTCGTAACAGCAAAAGCAGTAGCTGCTTCCCACCCCCACAGGCTGCAGGAGCAGCAGCAACATCAGAAGCAAAACCGCTTAACTGCTGCTGCCACCGTTGCGGGTAGCAGCTGCTGCTCGCCAGCAAGTGATCCGCCCCAAATCCTTTCACCGCCCCAGCTTGCACAAAGCAGCAACGCCCCGATGCCCGAAATTCCTCACCTGCATGCCCCTGTACCCCAAAAACACCACCTCTGGCTCAGCGGCAGTGCGTGCCCCTCACCACCTGCACCCCTGCTGTGCCAAACAGACCCCACAACAGACATATGACGCAGACGTGAAACCCATGCATGCTCCAGCATGCACGATCGAGCCAAAGACTGGTACAGAGGCAATGCCGGGCAATCACTGAACCTGACGACCACCAAGGCATATGACAGACCCAACAGCCAGCAGCCCCAGCCAAGTCGCTGATCCTTTGCGAACGGCACATGCAGTAGAGGTCTCCCCAAACCCCGACCCCAAAAACACGCACACCTGCACAAACCGCAGCTCGCACTGGTGACAGCCAGCCAGCCAGCCAGCCAGCTGGCACACTTGGTTCTGGAAGCTCAACTGGACACATCTACAGTTGAAATTGAGCCAAGACAGCACTCTCATGCCCGTGTGCTGCAGTGCTGCACCAAATAGCTGTGTGCAGTGTGCAGAGGCAACCAGTGCTGCTCACCGTCAGCCCGCTGAAGCACCAGCAGGACAGAGATATGGACAAAGCAGCACTCATCAGAGGGGGCACACCAGCTGACACTATCTATACAGATGCAGGACGCTTCTGCTGCCGCCACCTCAACAGCCAAACAACCGCCGACAATGTCACTGCTGCCAGCGCCCTTGCTGCCCTTGCCGCCAGCTCGCAAAAAACACGTACACAGCCGCGCTAACAGCAAAACTCCGAGCCCAGCCCCCCTTTTGCAGCCGCCGCTAGTACTGCTGCCACTGCTGCCGCCGTCACTGCTGCCGCTGCCATCGCTGTGCTCACAAGACCAGGTGCACAGCCACAACCGACAGTGACATAAGCCCCTGCACCCGCCTTGCAGCCACTGCTGCAACTGCTGCCGTTGCCATTGCTGCCGCTGCCGCCGCCGCCGCTGTGCTCACAAGAACAGATACACAGCAACATCTGACAGTGACACCAGCCCCTGCACCCGCCGTGAGGCCCTGTCAATCACCACCAGCCGCCGCACCCCGGGACCTGCCAGTCGCTCCACCACTATTCGCAGGGGATCGTCCTGATATGCTACTGCCACACGGCCGTTGGCCATGCTGCCTGCTGCTGCTGCCGCTGCGCTGTAGCCGCCGCCTGGGGCCCCTCCCCGCAGCTGGCTGTCAGCGAGGTGGGGGTTGGTTGCAACTGCTGCATACGTGGACGGGGGCAGGAAGCAGAGGGGGGCATGACAAGGGCAAGGCAGAGGGCATTAGTGTGGGTCGACAGTGGAAGGCAACAGGCAAAACATTTGTGCTGTGTTCAACGATCCCCTTTCGCCCACTGCACCCTCAGCGACTCCCCCCTTGGCCAAAAGGCAAGCACCCCCCCCCCTTTTGAACCTTTTTCAACCACCCCATTAGTCAACTCTTGGTCTCACCTGCTGGGTTGAAGTCAGGTGGCAGCAGTTGGCCTGCGCTGCCTGCTGCTGCAGCCTGCTGCCACGCTGTGGGGTTGGGGTTGGAGAGCGACAGCGCCTGGCCAACCTGGGGGGACATAACACATACAGCAACAACACAAGCACAGCAGAAGCGGGCTGATCAGGCCAAGCTGGGCTTCAATGACACTGTGGTGACCACAGCAACGCCCCACAACACACGCTGACGATGACAGCCCACAGCTAGACAGCAACCCAACCTACCAGCTTGGTGCTGATCAACCCAGTGTCTGTGCTGCTTTGCCTGAATCATGCTGATCAACGTGCATTTGCAACATGCACAACACTTGCGTGCCTACACAGCTTGACATGCCCCCCCCCCCCCAACACACATAATTTTTTTTGGGTTTTACCAAACACACATAATTTAGCCATCCCACCCACCGTCACGTCCTCCCACTGCAGTCTGCTGTATGCGTTGCCCTTGCACAGCTTGGTGATGTCGCTGCGGGCATATATGTCCAGCAGCTGACCTTGATCATTGACAACAGGCAGCGCAGACACCTGACAGCAGCAGGAACACGACACACAGCACGCCACAGCACACACAAATGGTCATCAGAGGTGTAGACAGCACAGCACATGCACCCCCGGGGGGGGGGGGGTGGGGGGGGGGGCAGTATGCATGTCCAGCAGCTGACCCTGGTCATTCACAACAGGCAGGGCAGACACCTGCCAGCAGCAGCAGGAACAGCAGGGACATGACACAGAGCACGCCAAGGCACACGATGGAGGTCAGCCAAAGCTTGGACAGTACAGAAAATTCACTGTGATACAGTGCATTCACTGTGAGGACGTAATCCCGCAAGCATCCAGATAACAAAAGCTAAAAGCACAGCCGAATGATATCTTGACATATGCGTACACACCATGATCAGGCTTGTGGAGGGGGATTTGGGTGGGTTGGAGGCAGGGCGGGAGGGATGGGGAGGGGAGGTTGTGTGCTCCTCACCTTCTTTGATAGATGACGACCGCACAACATCCCCTCTTCATACCTCCCTCCCTGCCCCTCCCTCCCTCCCCTCCACAAGCACCCCCTAAAAAATGTCCACTCACCCTGCCTCCAAGAGCATGCCCAGGGCCGTTGTCACAGCATGCGCAGGAAACAAGCTCCATTGAGTAATATCAGGCCATACAGTTAGGGGCTTTTGTGACCATGTGCGCTAGGATGCATTGTGCACAAGTAGTGCCCCTTCCCACCCCTTCCATACGCCTGCCCCCCTTCCCCCTCAAAGTCCACTCACCCCTGCCTCCAGCAGCATTCCAAGGGCTGTTGTCAGCGGCATACTTGGTGTGACTGCATGCACCGGTGACACGGTGCGCCCCACAATACCACCATCACCACCGCCGCCGCCATCGCTGCCGTCCCCTCCAGTACTGCTGCTGCGCCCCTTACTGACAACACCCCCATTCACACCCCCAGCCGCCGCCAGCTGCTGCTGCTGCTGGCCGCCGCCAGGGTTTAGCCCCAGCGTCGGGTTAAACCCTGGCCCGGGGAGGAACTGCTGCTCGGGGGCCCAGGTCCCAATCGGCAACTGACTCAGGGGTAGTGCCAGGAGGGGTAGGCTGGCTAGGCTGGCCCTGAAGTGCCGCATAAGGCAGTTGAGTACCCCGGATAGTGTGGCGATGTGCAGGACACTGGGTAGGGGTGAGCCCGGGCTGTCCCCAGGGTCTGCTGTGATTATTGGTGCCATGCTGCACTTGTGCTCGAAGAGGGTGCGCACCACGGTGGCCAGCTTGTCTGCTGTGCGGACGTATACCAGGGGCTTGGGGGGCCGCCCCTCTAGGGTACACTCCTCACGCATCGCACGGATCTGGACGGGAGGGAAGGGGCCGGGGGGGGGGGGATATAGCAAAACAGGTCAGGTTGAGGGGTGTGCAATGGAGCTGGGGTTCATAAACGATCTGGGGGTTGTGTAAAATGGTGGTGGGCTGCGTGCATAGAATTTCCATTGGAGGGTGCACATCAGGGAGCCCCTCCAGGTTACACTCCTCACGCATCGCACGAATCCAAATGGGAGGAGGGATGGGGCGTCGGGGGTGTACATGCGCAGAGGCAGGGAGGGTCAGGCGAAAACGGTCAGGTTGTGGGGTGGGGGTGGGATATGGTAATTGAACAAAATGCCCCCCCCTCAGCACAAACAATATCATCTGCAGCCTTCATACTGTGTTGCATTTTGCATTTGTTGGTGCTGAAGCAAACCCCGCAATGCAGTGCATGCTCCTGAAAGAACACCCCCCCCCGCCACCCCCTCACCGTGTGTGCATCCATCTCTGCCTCGCTGAGTGGGTTGTTGCCGCTGCTGACCGCATGCTTCAGCCGCCTGAGCATGTGGATGAAGTCACTCGCACTGATCACACCAATAACACCGCCACACTGGCTGTCATACAGCGGCGCAGATGCAATGCCCTGAGATACAGAGAGAAGGCGGGGGGGGGGGGGGGGGGCAAAAACAGCGGGAAGTGGGGCAGGACAGCGGCAAGAGCAGCATCCATGAGACATCTGAGTAGTGTGCGCGCGGGGGGGGAGGGGTTGCTACATGTAAATAGACACGTGGTGGCCGCGGCGGATGTTTATTGTCCCAAGCCACGCTGCAGTGGGCCAAAGCTGCAATGTCTAAAGAGTTGCTGCATTCAAAGGGCCCTGCGGCAAGTCTGTCAGGCTCTCAACCACCACATCGTGATCGAAAGCTCTGACAGACATGCTGCGAGGCCTTCGGCTTGCAACAGCCACACCACACAGCCACTTGCCACCCTTGCTACTTGGTGTGTGTGCAAATGTTATGTGGTGTTTGTTGGTCGACTTGCATGCACTCTTCATGTCACCACACCCGCATACATGTAACGGTGCCTCTCCCCACACCCATGAATCACTCTGTGTGTGCCGCACACCCACACATTCCTGCGGTGCCTGCCACACAAGGCAGGTCCACACCCAGCAGCACCCAATCCCCCCCCCCCCCGGGCTACTGTTCACACCACAGCACCAACAGAATTGCACACTGGTGCCTTCAAAACAGCACAGCTTTTCTGATTGGCAGCCCCCCCCCTTCCCCAAAACACACGCAGATTGCAAAGGGTGAACAAAGGTGGGGGTGGGAAAAGTGCGGCGACGCAGAGCCGCGCCGCGGCGCGTGCTGCATCGGCGTGCCGCAGGCACGCCGATGCCCCCCTCATCAATTCACCCCGATGCGGTGTGCTGCTGCTGGGGGCTGGTCAAACTGTACCGCCTGCCCGTGCATGCTGTGGTGGCGCCGAGGCGAAGCCGAGGCGCCACCAACGGGTGCATATGTATGTGAGAATCGCAGCATGCTGGGTTGGGCGGGATGATGCGCGGTGTGCGATGGAGGAAAAATCACTTTCGGTCTAAGGGCGGGAAAATGTCGTACATGCAGAACGCAATTCAGTGATATATCCACAATACCAGCAAGGCCAGCGGCTTCGCTTGCTGAACATCGGACGTCGACAGTTACAGCAACCGCTCGGTCAACGCTACATGCTCCGGCTGACTGTGTCGTGTCGGAACTGGTGTGGTATTTGTCTAGACTTCCCACATCGGCAAACACAACTTCGTTGTACAGTTGTTGCATATATTACTGTCAGCATTCGCATGGTGCGCACACGAGCTGCCTGTGCCGGTTCAGAGTCGGATGGCACCTCCGACACGGGTGGCAG
Source organism: Desmodesmus armatus (assembly GCA_007449985.2). Taxonomy (NCBI): domain Eukaryota; kingdom Viridiplantae; phylum Chlorophyta; class Chlorophyceae; order Sphaeropleales; family Scenedesmaceae; genus Desmodesmus; species Desmodesmus armatus. The sequence goes on from VIIQ02000791.1 coordinate 117,331, forward strand.
CCAGGCAGAGGCCGGGCAGTCTGATTCTGTATACAGCGACCCCAATGTTGACGAAGCTGAGCTCAAAGCCGAGCAGAATCGCGGTATCAGAGGGCGTCCTCGCAAGGTGTGTTGGGCTGCTTGCAGTGTTCCGCATGGCCTGCTCCGATACGGACCAAGCATCTAAGCGATGCGATTGACTGTGCAGGCTGCTGGCAGACCATTTGCCAAGCCGCGCAAGCAACAGGCTGCAAAGAAGAAGAAGCAACAGGCAACAGCAGCACAGCGCAAACAACGTGCTGCCCCACGCACGCGTCAACAGAAGCGCAGGTGTGTTATCTACAACCCATGTACACGTTGTTTGTCACCAGTATACGTGCACTGGCCAAACGGAACCGCATCTCAGCCACTACTGTGCTGCCTAGCAGCAGGTGCTCAGCAGCACAGCCTGAACGGTTTGGTGCAGCACCCATGATATGCTCTGCTGCATCTGGTACACTGACTGATTCCACGCACTGCTGCATGCACTGTTGCTGTGCAGGTCTGCAGGTGCGGAGTTCCTCAAAGCAGAGCTGCGGCGACAGCACCGTCCGCCAGACCGTGATGCACCACCTTCAGACAGTGAGGACAGCGATGTGTGCAGAGGCAAGGACCGTGTGCTGACTTGCAGCGTCACCATTGTGGTGCCAGGGGGCGACATCCCCTGGGAAGTGTATGATGCTGCAGCGTCCTTTGTGCGTGAGCGGTGCAAGGCTGGGTGTATGTGCACTGAGCGCGGCGATGCGTTCAAGCACCTGCATGTGCAGGGTGTGCTGAAAAAGCGCAGCAGCAGCAGCGTCAAAATCAAGCATGAGCTGATGGCTTGGCTGGCAGAGCATGTGGCTGGCTATGCTGACCTGCACTGCAGTGTGTGCATGAAGAAGGCCGCCAACAAGGGGCTGCACACATGGGAGGGTTTGATAGGGTATGCACGCAAGTGCAAGGGCCGGCAGGAGTATCGAGAGATGCTGCACAATGTCACGCCGCTTGAGTTGGAAGAGGGAGAGCACTTGATGCGGCTGCATGGCTCTGCCCTCAAGCACAGGGTGGCTCTCACACAGCACAACATCATGGAGCGTGCTGTTACATATCGTGAGTTTGAGCTGCGTGCTAGGCTGAAGGTGTCCCTGGCAGCTATCGGCTATGCCATGATCGCTTCTGGCCAGTACTACTTTGATGCTGGCTGGGCGGTGCCATACATGGGGCAGGGCATGGACAGCACACGCTCAGAGGTGGTGTGGTTGTCTGCATGCATGCCTTTCAATGTGACACCAGCGGGTGTGGCAGCTGTGTTGTTCAAGGATGGTGCTGTTGCAGCATCCAGGCTGTCGTTTGCGGGTGTGCCTTCTGCTGAGGTTGATCGTGATGATGAGGTGCTGCTGCAGCTTGTTGATGATGCGCGTGAACGTGGTGTCACTGTTGGGTCGTTAGTGGACAACAGGCCTGCTGTGCGCGAGTTGGCGTATGAGCGCAACACGCAGATCCGTCGTCCCTGGCGTCCCGTTCAGCAGACTGAGCCTGCTGCTGATTTGCAGGTGATGACTGATGCTGCTGCGCGCGAGCTGCGTGCAGGTGAGCAGCTGCGCTGGCATGGTGATCTCCTGCACCATGACCAGCACCTGTCTTGTGGTCTGGATAGTGATTCCGATGACGCGTGACTGGTCGGCGGTTGCTAGGATTTGACTTGGTGACAGTTGGGCGCTGGTGGTTGTGCATGACGCCAGTGTGTGGGACGATTGTTTGTGTGTGCATTTGTCTTGTGGGCACATGTGCAGCAAATGTGCAAAGTTGTGGCTCATTCTGTAACGTGACTTTTTTTGGTGTTCGGCGGTGAGGTGAAAAGGGTGAACAAAGTGCAAAGTAACCACACACGTGTGCATGTGCGGTGATACAAATTTGTTCTCAAATGCGAAATGTGCCAACCACACAGGCTGTCCTGCTGTACTCACAACTATAAACCACATCCACCTGTTCGTGCAGTGCGTGGAAGGCCTGCCTCACAGGCAAATCCACATCCAGCAGCACCACCTTGCCCCCTACCCTAACACCTCAACACCAACAATACGGCTGTTTGGTGTTTGACCAAACAGACTCGCCTATGCAGTATGCGAACAGCTTGTCTGGAAGGGCCCCCCTTCCCCCCCGCCGCGCTCGCCCACCCACACGCACACAAGCCTGCACGCAAATGCTGCACTTCCCACCCCACTCTCCTACAACACCCCCACCTGTTCATGTAGTGCGTGGAAGGCCTGTCTCACAGGCAGGTCCACATCCAGCAGCACCACCTTGCCAGACTCAGGTATGAGCTCGTAGGCGGTGTGGCCGTGGAGGAAGTCTGACACCTTCTTCTTAGTGAGGTCCTGATAGGGGGGGGGGGAGGGGGGCGTGTTAGCAAGATTTAAGAGTCATGCATGGTGTGCATTGAAGGGGGCAGAAGAGAAAGGGGGGGGGTGCAATGCAGCAGTGAACTGCACCTACATGCGTGACGTCATTCCCCATGCTCGCATGCCTGAAAACTCCTAGTGACGACAGTGAAGCTTCACGTCTGTACTCATTCCCCCTTTGCCTCTGTAGCTACAATGCACAGCAGGCAACATGCAACGGGCACTCACCGGCTCGCGTTCGTTCTGTATGATGATTGGTGCCACCACAGTGTTGTCAGCAGCAGCCATGTCAACATCAGTCTCAGCTGGGTTGGTGGGGGGCGAGGACGCAGCAGCGGCCGCCGCCGCCGCCGCCGCCGCTGCTGCTGCTGCTGAGAGGGCGAGCTGCTGCGCAGCCGCCGCCTGCTGTTGTTGCTGCTGCTGTTGTTGCTGCTGCTGTTGCTGCTGCTGCATTGCTGCTGTTGTGGCCATAAGGCCTGGCTGCAAAATGCCTGGGTGACCTGAGGAGAGGGGGGGGGGGGGGTATTGAGGAAACAGTACAAAAGAGTACAGTTTGAAACGGTACAGTACAGCACAGTACAATGCAACACCGTACAGAACAATGCAGTACAGGTACCTATCCTTATCAAGTCCCGTCAAAGCTTGCCGATGCCGCTGTTGTAAGGGCAGTGCTGCAGGTGCAAGCTGCGACTGTCGCTACTTGTCGTGTTTGTGGATCAGCCATCTGCAATCAGATGGCTCCTCGAAAAACACTACACGCAGCGGCGGCAGCAGTGCTGGCATCACTGCCCGGCCAACAGCAGCAGCAGCTAGCTAGCCAGCGGGCCAAGAGCCTACAGCTGGCTCCATTGCACGTACCCAAGTCCCTCACTCGGTCAGGAAGGAAGTGGGGTTTTATAGGCGGCAAGGTGCATGTCGAGGTCCTGAGCTTGCCCTTGGCATGTGTGCATGTCTGTTGCGAGCTGTGTGTCAGCAAGTCTGCCTCAACATCAGCCACCACCCTTCATGAAGAAGCCTGCTTTCAAGTTGACTCACACTCCCTTACTCGCAGAGAAGGTTGCTACCCTATACCCGCAATGAAACCTCTGCACCCAACCTGCAACCGCAGCAACCACCACCCACCTGTGAGCCCTGCTGACAAGCCCCCTCCTCCTCCCCCGCCTGCTGCTGCTGCTGCTGCCCCCGCTCCTGCTGCTGGGTGTGTGGGATTGGGCCGCACCGCAAACCCTGCTTGCTGCAGCATCTGCTGCTGCTGCTGTTGAAGCTGCTGCTGCTGCACCTGTGGCTGCTGTAGTGCTGCTGCTGGTGGCAGCATCTGCTGCTGTTGCCCTACCTGCTGTGCAGCCGCCGCTGCTGCTGCTGCTTGTGCGACCTGCTGCTGCTGTTGTTGCTGTGTGAGTGCTGCTACTGCTGCTGCCTGCTGCTGCTCCTGCAGCTGCTGTAACAGGTGCTGCTGCTGCTCCAAAGTAAGCCTGGGTGGGTGGAGAGGACAACAGCAGCACAGTGCAGGTGCATGTGATTGGGTTGGAGCGGGGACAGGGCAAAGCACTACAAATCAGTGAGAGAGTAGGTCGCACAGCCAACTGCCAGGTTTTGACCACCATCTTGAACTTTGGTGGTGGTGGCAGCAACGACTCCCTCCACATGTATCTGCTGGTTGCAAGTCATTTGTCAAGACATCACCAGACTGAAGTGTTGGCAGGTGTGAGCTTGCAGCCCCCATTGGTAGCTGCCGCTGCTTGGGGTATGTGAGCACAGGCCATGCTGGGGAATGGTCAAGATGCTGTTCCACACCGATGCTGAAGCAACATCCTGACATGCAGCATGCTCCATGCATACACCCAAAGAGCAGCCCTTCCCATTGAGATTGGGGTGAGCGCAGTGGGGCAGTTTGGGGAAGCCATCCACATTGGATAGGGGGTGATGGAATGAAGAAGGGGGCGGTCGTGGTTGCATGTTGCGGGGCAAGTACTACAACACCAAAGTATGTGTCGGAAGGGGTGGGGGGGGGGTCCACTTTGGTGGCTGTCGGCTGCTAGAGGTGTGGTACCACAGGCCATGCCGCAAGAAGGTCAACAGCTCATGCCACCGGAGTACATTGAGATATTGACCCAGCAGAACATAATCCATGCCCCCACCCAAACAACGGCCAAATGGGTGTGGTGGTGGTGGTGGTGAGACGAGGCGGGGTCAGAGATAGAAGGGAGAGGGGGGGGGACCTGGGAAACGTGAAGGAAGAAGAGCAAGCACTATGTTGCCCCTGGACAGTTGCCAAAATCATCGGTAGTGTTCATATGCAGTTGATTGTCTACCAGACTGGCAGGTGTGGCCCGGGGGGGGGGGGGGGTGAGCACAATGCACATGCTGCAGCTGCCTTGTGCTGAGTTGAAATCCATCAAAGATGGAGAAGCAATCAACACGAAACTGCTGCAGCAAGAGCCCTGCTGCACCACCTGCCAGGGCAGTGCTGCCCCCACACCTGGCAGCCGTGAACACTTTGATTGGTGCGACATGCAACAACGCATATGCAGGCCTGTCCTCAGTAAACAAGGGAGCATTGTAAAGGCCTTTGCTGGGACCTCGACGCATGCCCCATAAACAGCACTGGACGGTACATGTACCAGCAAATGAAAAACTCCAGGCTGCCAGCATCAGCCAGCTAAGTCTACATCCCCCCCCCCCCCCCGGGCGGTCTGCTTGCGTCTGTTTCTGCAGCCAAGACAAGGGGCAAAGCATCATTCCCCTCTCTTTGGAATAACCCCTTTTCACCCCCCCCCCAGGCCCCCGGCTCCCTGCTCACCCGTTTTGTGCTGCTGGTGGGTCAATCTTCCTGACAAACAGCCAGTTGTTGACGTTGCCCAGGGGGTCAGGCATGTAGGGCGCGGTCTCATCATGCATCCACTTGCCGTCAACTATGAACTTGTACTGGTGGTACCTGCGAGGCGGGGCGGGTCGGGCAAGGGGGGCGGAATGGGAGCGGGGGGTACAAACACAATGGGCCCTGTCAGTATCAGCAGCGGTACAGATATTGCATGTGTGTGTTTTGGGGGGGGGGGGGGCATGCACATGCAAGGGGAGGCTGTCATCAGCAGCAGCCACATAACATGACCGCTTCCATTTGCAGTCAACTATAAACGTGTACTGGTGGTACCTGCAGGACATGATGAGGGGGGGGGGTCACGATGGACACTGTCAGTATCAGCAGCCACACAGCAAAGGGATGTGTGTGTGTGTGTGGTGTGTGTGTG
>VIIQ02000793.1:0-118704 GCA_007449985.2 Desmodesmus armatus
TCATCATTGGTGTGCCCGGTTGCCAATGGTCGGCAGCTTAAGTCCCGAATTGACGGGCCTCTTGTAACCAATCACCACACCACACACATTGGTGGATGGTCTGGATTGACAGGCATCATCATATCATCATCATCCGATGTACACTATGCACCAAGTCTGGGACTGCTGCTCGCTGCCCATGCACATGCAAGGCCAGAGTCTCAGAGGCTGACCATGTGCACCCCAGGTTGGAGCTGTGTTGTTCTGTGTTTTGCATAGGACTTGTAACCGTGTGTGATGATACTCTCTTACAGTTCCTGTGCTGCTTACGCTGGCTTTGAGACACCCTGCCCCTTGCTTTCATGCCTTACCCTGCATACCCATGAATGATATACTTGCACCCCGTGCTGCAGCATTGCGTGCTGCAACTGTGGCCCTAAATGTGTTCTTGAAAACCAGAACAACAGTTTTCTTTGCAAGTAATCAAAGTAAACCCAGCGTCTGAGGATCACTGCTTTACGATCAAACCTGCAAACGGCAGACATACAAATGTGTGCAAGCATAGAGTTGCTCAAAAGCTCTCTAAACACTTACACGTACACTTGAAACATTTGATTGGAACCTTGCGTGCATCAGCCCTTGTCCCAGCACCAACATTTGCCCCAACCTGTGCCAAGCCTACCCGCAAATACTGCGCCCTGCCCTCCCTGTCATGCGAAACACTTCAGATTCACAGAATCATTACTTCAAGTGCTAAGCGCCCGCGATCCAGCGCTGGAAAACAAAGTGCATGTTGCCGTGACTTCCAACAAACTTGTGATCGAACACCTACTTAAGCGCGGGCACGCCCTAGCTTCAGTCTCTCTCACCTCCAAGACCAAGCGACCCTTACCCCGACTACCTTTACCTACAAAACGAGAACACACGATGCCTCCCAAGGCCAAGCCCCCGGCATCCGATACCCCGGCAGGCAAGTGTGCGCTGACTGGCCACATGGTGGTAGTCAGGGGGCAACGCGTTAGCACGGTGTGCTTAAAGTACAGCCGACACCCACACGTGCACCCATCTGGGGGTCGTGTGCTGGCTGTGACCACCATGCAGCGTACACTGCTTGTCGATCACCGACACAGTCAAACCGCAGACACAGCTGAGACACGTTGCACCGCATCCAGACTAAGCACATGCGCAGTGTGAACCACAGAATCCTGGCCACGGGCCTGTTGCAAGCAATGCTGCTTAACACTTGCAACAACCTGTGCTGCCCTGCAGTTGCACCTGTCTGCCCTGTGCAACTGCATGGCCCCCTTGCATACCTGCCTGTTGCACTATGTCTGCATTTCACAGCCCAGCATCAGACCCTGTACTGGGCATGTGAACCCTCAGCCCCAAGCGTTGCTACCAGCACAAGTGCTGTGCTGTAGCACACCACTGTTCTATGCTCTACAGCTGTGCAGGCTTTGCATACTGTGCCTGCTGCAGCGCTCTCAGTAACCCAGCAGCGGTGGACAGCAGTGCGCTGTGCTACCTAGGATCATCATCCGAGATCATCAAAATCATCATCTTGCATGCAGATATAGGCGCGGACAGTGTGGCCTATTGATGTAGGGCTCTTGCAGGCGCGTGCGGACTGAGCAGCATCAGCCAGTGCTCCTGCTTGAACCTGAAGCATGTCTCTCCTCCCCCCTTACTTAGCACTGTCCCCAACTTTCCACCACAGCTTTTGCTGCATGGTGAACATACCCTCAGTTCCTGTACTCAACTTCTCTGCCATGTACTGCTGTGGTTGTGTTCTTCAGGACTGCAAGAAACACCCGGCCCCGACCCAGCCCTGCTGGCCTCCCTCAAGTCCCAGTTGGTCTACGGTATGGCAGTCCCTGACTCAACTGTCATCAGTGACATCCTGACCCTGGCTGTACAGAAGAACATGTTCGACCTGGACACCCTGTCGGTTGAGTGCCCAGAGATTGTGGAGAAGATGTGCGGCAGGGAGCAGGGTGAGCACTCAACCCGGGCCCCATGCCATTCTGAACCCCCTCAGCACTCCTGGTCCCCATCTGTAGCCACTGCTGTTGCCTTGTGATGCATGCTGAGACCCCAGAAGCCCCAGAAACCTTGGCTACTGATCACCTGGTTATCACAACTTGTGCGTGGCAGGCAGGGCCTACTTCGCCACTAGTTACTGTTATCTATTTGACATGTCCTTGCCTTGACCAGCCGCCCCGCTCCTTGCACGACACAACGGTACTTGCCTACCCCAGACCAGCAGCACCCAGGACTGATCTGTGCCCCCTCCTGACTTGCCTTTTGGCTGCCTTGCTTTGTTATATGACCACAGATGCTGAGGAGGGCTCCTTCAAGGACGCCACTGACTCCACCTGGGGCTACCAGTCCAAGGAGCAACTCAAGTCTGCGGCCATCACCTTCACCCAGTACGCCACCCTGGCCAAGATCACCATGGTCCACATCCTGGTCAACATTGTGTGCAACTACGTGAGGAATTCCCTCACCAGCGGCAGCCTTCCAACTGCCAAGAAGCCCATGCTGCTGCGCCTCAGCAACCTGGCCTCCACCTTCCCTGGGGTGAAGTACTTCATGCCCCCACCGCCCGACGGCAAGGACGAGTACCCGCCTGACTACTCCTTTGTTGCCTGGATGGCATCCCCCCAGAGCAAGAACGACCCCTCCGTCTACGCCGGCTCGTTTATGCCCATGTGCAAGCCACACGACGACTGGAAGGTAAAGCACAGCCCTGAACCCAAGGACTGCACTGATGCATGCTGGCTTGACTCATGCCATAGTGCTATGCCTTATGACTACAAGCCCCAACTGGTGAAGTGTTCATAACTGATGCAACCGACACCCCGGCCACTGAGCGTATCACCTTGGATACACCGTACCCTGCCTTGACATGCTCCCTGGGTATATGTACCCACCCGGGTTTGAACCCGGTACATTTCCTATGAACCATGCAAAACCATGCCAAACTCCCTGAGACACAATGGTCATGCTGACACACATGTTCTACCGTACTGCTGCCCACCATACCTCTATGATCCCCCCTGCAACGTTGCAGGCATGTGCAGAGGCCGACGGAGACAGGACAGGTGCCAAGGACTCCTCCTCTGCTGTGGTGCCCCATCCCCTTCGTCAGCGCCATGCTGTCAAACCCTGGCAAGGTCATGGATCTCCCCGAGGGTACCTCCAAGGTCGCTGCTGCTGCCCGCCTGTGCCAGGCCCTGCGCAAGGCCGACTGGAGTGTCAAGCGCTTCATCCTGTTGGTCCCCATGTACGCCTTCCTGCAGACCAACGTTGTGGAGCCGGCCTTCAAATTCATCAACACTGGTGACATCAAGGCCGCCATCCGCAGCACCTACTCTTCCCTCACCGCCATTGTGGGCGTCCCCGAGCTGATTGACACCACCACCCTGATCACCCTCTACCATGCGTTCCTGTGCAACCCCCGCGGCAGTGGCACCTATGCCCCCCTGATGCGTGCGCTGGCTGGTGCCATCGACAGGTTTGCAGGCCACCAGACCCACACCTGGGGTGAGGACAACAGGCCCCGCTTCCAGGAGGTGATTGCGTCCACTACCACACCCCTGCCCACCGGCTCCGGCCCCAAGCCCAGTGCAAGCGCCCGCTCCAGCCCACCTCCCCGTGGCCCCCCCACCTCAGCTGGCTCTTCTGCAAGGACCGTGGTGTCCCCTGGCAACCCCGGCCCCCCCAAGGCTCGGTATGTCGATGCCCTGCGCAGCCGTGTGGTGCCCTCCGCCCTGTTTGGCAACCCCGGCCCAGCTGCTGGCGCACCCGCAGCCCCCCTGCCGCCCGCTGCTGCCCCCCGGCCACCCCTGCTGGCCAACCCCCGGCAGCACCGGCCCTGGCACCCATGGGCCTCCCCTCAGCAGCAGCAGGCTTCCAGTCTCCCGCTCCCGGGTTCCCACCCATGGCGCCTGGCGGCTACCCCATGCCCTACGGCTACCCCGGCTTTCCGTTCCCTGGCTTCCCATGGGCAGCCCCAGGCCCCAGGCCCACCCTCCCCCACAGTAAGGCGTCTCACCGGCATCTGAGCTCTAGGGGCTAGGGTCAGGATGGCGCTTTCTCTTGACGTGCTGGGCAGGCTTGTCCCGCCGAAGGCAGACAAAGAGAAGCCAGAGCTCACTGTGAAGGCCTGGTACTGCAACCGTTTGCTTGACTTTGCTAGACCAGATGACATGCTGCGCGCTGTCGGCGCTGTAGCCCAGGACACCAGTATCCGCATGACTTACACAGGTTCTCCACACCTGCAAGATGTGCTCAAGCACACCGGTCAGTTCAGGGCTGCTGTACCCGCATGCTGTTGTGGCATGCCGGGTGGCAACCATTTGTGCACCACGTCTTTGGATTGGATACCAGACACCTTTGCTGATGTGAAACGCATGCTGGCCAAGGGTCTCAACCATGTGCCATGCTCAGTGCTTGATGTGCAGGCTGTGTGTAGTGTGCATGCAGCAGTCGCTGAGGCTGTTGGTGGTGTAGCATTTGTTGCCCCTGCCCTGGCGTGGGTGCACACCACTCTGTCATCTTGTTCCATCCCCCCTGTGGATGCTGTACAGTTCACCAAGGCTCACCCTGGTGTGCAGTATATCCTTGAGCGGTGTTTTGTGAGCTGTGTAGACAAAGCTGCCAACCAGCCGATGTTCATATGCAAGCACTGGGCTGTCACCATGGCCCTGACCCATTGTGCTGATGCACCGTCATTTGAGCGACAGCATACGCTCCCGGACACCCTTGCTTTGCAGCGTGAGCTTGTGCGTATAGCGCCATTCCTGCCTGCACCGGACACCCATTCTAGAGACCCCCGGCTCGCCACCTTGTATCCTGTTGTGAAGTTACATAAGACACCCGTTGGCTGGCGCATGATCACCTCAGCCTGTGGGACTGTGTTGCATGATTCAGCGGTGCTGCTGCAAGCAACAACAGCATGCCTCATTGAGGAGCTGCAAAGCTATTGTGCACGCAGAAACTCAACACTGCGAGCGTTTCATGGCCTGAATGTGCAGTGCTGCCCCCTCATCAAGGACGGGCGTGTGTGTCTGATCAATGTGGATCCTGGGGCCCAGTATCTTTGTGACCTTTCTGCCGACGTTGATCACTGCTTTGACGTCATACCGCATACCAGCCTGTTGGAAGCATTACAAGCCTCCATCACCCTGTTGCGGGATGAGTACCGGCGCACTCATCGTGACAAGGAACCCCAGTTTGTGTGCACCTGTAAGGTGGAAGACAACCACCTTGTGGTGACAAGTGTGCACTTCACTCACCGGAAACCCACTGCGTCCCAGTGTGCATTGTCCACTGAGGCTTGGCTGTCCTTGTGTCAGCATGTCGTGCACAACTGCTTTGTTCAAGTTGCCGGCAAAGTGTTCCGTGTCACAGCCGGTATCCCTCAAGGCCTGCATTGCAGCCCCGACTGGTGCAACCTGTTCTTGTTGTACCATGAGGTGCAGTATGTGCTCAGACACCCCACAGATGCCCATGACATACTGTTGCACTGGTTCCGACAAGTGGATGATGTTCGTGTTGTGGTACGTGCCACCCCAGACAATGTTGCCCGGGGCTGGACTTGTGCACAGTGGCACTCACACCTGCATTCCATGTTGTCCCGGATCTACCCTGCGCCCCTGAATCTGAGCCTTACCTGTTGTTTGCTTGACGACCCGGCCACCCCTGCTCTGTGTGAAACCGGTTTTCTTGATATCAAGTCTACTTTGTTGCTTGATGGTACCCTGCAAGTTGAGCTGATCCGCAAGGAGAAGAAGCTCCCCATCCCCGTGTGCCAGTATGTTCATTTGGAAAGCAATCGACCGGTTGCACAGTGCTACAACGTCATCGTAGGCCTGGTTGTGTCGGCTGTCTGGCACAACTCAGCACCAGGGCCGCTGCTGTCTGACCTGTTGTTCATTTGCAAGAGGTTCATTGCCAATGTGCATGAGAAGCAGTGTGTCATTCGCAAGGTGACTGACTCCCTGCAACGGGATTTCAGTTTCCTGAAGCTGAGTTATGACCCAGCCAAGTACTGGTCAGCAAATTTGTGGCGTGTGCACCGTACCCTGTGAAGCACACATCGATTGGGTGTGGTTGGCTCTGGCCGAAAGGCCAAGCCACCACACCCCTGGTGTTGTGGCTTGTGCCTGAGGTTATCCAACTGGGACCGGGTGGTTGGCGGGGACCACCCATCATCATCATCATCATCATCTGATGTACACTATGCACCAAGTCTTGGACTGCTGCTCGCTGCCCATGCACATGCAAGGCCAGAGTCTCAGAGGCTGACCATGTGCACCCCAGGTTGGAGCTGTGTTGTTCTGTGTTTTGCATAGGACTTGTAACCGTGTGTGATGATACTCTCTTACAGTTCCTGTGCTGCTTACGCTGGCTTTGAGACACCCTGCCCCTTGCTTTCATGCCTTACCCTGCATACCCATGAATGATATACTTGCACCCCGTGCTGCAGCATTGCGTGCTGCAACTGTGGCCCTAAATGTGTTTCTTGAAAACCAGAACAACAGTTTTCTTTGCAAGTAATCAAAGTAAACCCAGCGTCTGAGGATCACTGCTTTACGATCAAACCTGCAAACGGCAGACATACAAATGTGTGCAAGCATAGAGTTGCTCAAAAGCTCTCTAAACACTTACACGTACACTTGAAACATTTGATTGGAACCTTGTGTGCATCAGCCCTTGTCCCAGCACCAACATTTGCCCCAACCTGTGCCAAGCCTACCCGCAAATACTGCGCCCTGCCCTCCCTGTCATGCGAAACACTTCAGATTCACAGAATCATTACTTCAAGTGCTAAGCGCCCGCGATCCAGCGCTGGAAAACAAAGTGCATGTTGCCGTGACTTCCAACAAACTTGTGATCGAACACCTACTTAAGCGCGGGCACGCCCTAGCTTCAGTCTCTCTCACCTCCAAGACCAAGCGACCCTTACCCCGACTACCTTTACCTACAAAACGAGAACACACGATGCCTCCCAAGGCCAAGCCCCCGGCATCCGATACCCCGGCAGGCAAGTGTGCGCTGACTGGCCACATGGTGGTAGTCAGGGGGCAACGCGTTAGCACGGTGTGCTTAAAGTACAGCCGACACCCACACGTGCACCCATCTGGGGGTCGTGTGCTGGCTGTGACCACCATGCAGCGTACACTGCTTGTCGATCACCGACACAGTCAAACCGCAGACACAGCTGAGACACGTTGCACCGCATCCAGACTAAGCATATGCGCAGTGTGAACCACAGAATCCTGGCCACGGGCCTGTTGCAAGCAATGCTGCTTAACACTTGCAACAACCTGTGCTGCCCTGCAGTTGCACCTGTCTGCCCTGTGCAACTGCATGGCCCCCTTGCATACCTGCCTGTTGCACTATGTCTGCATTTCACAGCCCAGCATCAGACCCTGTACTGGGCATGTGAACCCTCAGCCCCAAGCGTTGCTACCAGCACAAGTGCTGTGCTGTAGCACACCACTGTTCTATGCTCTACAGCTGTGCAGGCTTTGCATACTGTGCCTGCTGCAGCGCTCTCAGTAACCCAGCAGCGGTGGACAGCAGTGCGCTGTGCTACCTAGGATCATCATCCGAGATCATCAAAATCATCATCACAGGCCCCAATGTAACACAAATCATCATCATCATCATTGGTGTGCCCGGTTGCCAATGGTCGGCAGCTTAAGTCCCGAATTGACGGGGCCTCTTGTAACAAATCACACACACACACACACGATTGGTGTCCCCGGTTGCCACTGGTCGGCAGCTTGATCACGGTGTAACACTTCTTCTCCTGGTTGCCACTGGTCGGCAGCTTATGGTCTGGATTGACAGGCCCCAATGTAACACAAATCATCATCATCATCATTGGTGTGCCCGGTTGCCAATGGTCGGCAGCTTAAGTCCCGAATTGACGGGGCCTCTTGTAACAAATCACACACACACACACACACGCAATGGGTGGGTCGCCCTGGCACTTGGTGGGTGGACCGAGCCATCACAGGACCCCATTCATACAGAAACCAACATCCCCACACACGCGATGCCACGCATCAGCAGAGTTCTTCTGCCACGTACTCGTTTGCGTACCCCATGTGGCGCCCTTCTTCTTCTTCCTTCCTTCTTTGCCCCCCCCCCCCAACCTCCACGTGGGCACAGCCTCCACCGTGGTGCTGCCAACATAGCATGGTCGTTTGCAGGGCAACTGACACCACGGAACTACTTTTGGTACCTAATCAAACAACTTGGCGTAGCTGGCTTGGTATTTTGTGACGCTACCATCTAGGGAGGTGGTAAAACCATATGACCCCCACCCCCCCCCCCACCCGCACCCCCTCTACCCACCCAAATGTACCCCAACGCCACATCCACATCCACACCCAGTGTCCTACCCCTCGCAGAGCCCGCCCTCCATGGAATCACTTGTCAGCCGGTTACGACCCCCCCCCCCCCCCCCCCCCCCCCCGCGCGGGTTTCAAGAGCCCTTCTTCCCGTCCCCCCCCCCCCCCCCCGCTCCAGCACTTCACCCACCCTCCATGGATATACTTGTCGGCCAGTATGTTCTGACTCACAACCCTCCTCCCCCCGTTGAAGCCCCCCCCCCCCATAAAACACACACATGTGCACACCCTCTTCACAGTCCCCCCCCCCCCCCACACCCACCACCAGCACCTCGCTCACCCTCCATGAATGTACTTGTCTGCCAGTATGTTGTAACTCACAACCCTGAAGCAGGAGACATCACACAAGGGGGGCACCGGGCTGGACTGCTGCAGTGACACCTGCTGCTGCTGCTGCTGCTGCCGCTGCTGCTGCTGCTGCTGCTGCGAGCCTGGTAGGAAGCTGGGGGTGTGCTGCTGTTGTTGTGGAAGCTGCATCCCAGGCGCCCTGCTGCTGCTGCTGTTGCTGCTGTTGCTGGCCGGCACCCATGCCCTTGTTGACAAGACAGTCCTCAATGCATCTGCACTCAAGAAGACACGCAAAAAGGGACAGATAGGTGTGTAAGTGAGGTGGCGTCACATGGACTGGGTGCCGGGGCTTGCATTGGGTCGGCTGGGCTCTTTGGGGCTTTGACACGAACACTGACTTACACTCGACTCGACTTTGTGGGGCTGCTATAACACTTGCTCTCATGTTCACCTTGGGTGCATGACCTGACTTCTCCTCACACAACACACACGGAGATCCTTGGATCGTGAGATGGTCGATGCATTGGCTGGATGCAATCCCTGTGTCTACACTCACAAGACTAAGAAGAGGTGCTCTCACAGTGTAGCCAGCCATGGACAACTCGCAAAAACAGTGGGACCACACCCCTACCTGCAGTGACGCGGCTCAATTCAGCAGTGCCTGATGCCTGGCGGCTGGCAGCAGCAGCGGCAGCAGTGGCAGCAGCAGCATTGAGAGCAACTGGCCCACTGCAGTAAACCGCTGCTGCTGAGCTGTACGAGCTGTTTTCTGGCATGCCGCCTGCTGCTGCTGCTGCTGCTGCTGCTGCTGCTGTTGGTACTTGGGTGGGTGTGGCAACGTGCTGGCGTTTGAGTGGGGGAAGGGTAGAGGCCAAAGCAGCGTCCTGCTGCTGCTGCTGCTGCTGCTGCTGCTGCTGTGGTGTGTTGGGTGTGTCTGGCGGCAGCAGTTGTGCCCTGCTGCTGCCACTGGTTGTGTTGAATAGCGGTGTTGAGAAGAAGGCATCTCTGCTGCGCTTCACGCCTTGACTGCTAAACTCAGCAGCTGCTGGCTGTGGCTGCATGGCTTCCCCCTCCTGCTGCTGCTGCTGCTGCTGCTGCTGCTGCTGCTGCTGCTGCTGCTGCTGCTGCTGCTGCTGCTGCTGCTGCTGCTGCTGCTGCTGCTGCTGCTGCTGCTGCTGCTGCTGCTGCTGCTGCTGCTGCTGCTGCTGCTGCTGCTGCTGCTGCTGCTGCTGCTGCTGCTGCTGCTGCTGCTGCTGCTGCTGCTGCTGCTGCTGCTGCTGCTGCTGCTGCTGCTGCTGCTGACTTCGCCTGCCGTCAGCAGCAGCCGCAGCACCGGCAGCAGTACGCTGGCTGCTGCAATGGTCAGAGGTATTGAATGAAGCAGCAGCAGCAGGCGGCTGGGCAGCATCTGCTGCTGCTGCTGCTGCTGCTGCTGGTGGTGCTGCTGCTGGTAGCCAGGTAGGGTTGACCTTGTGTTTTTCCAAAGGTGCTCGTGTTCGTGCAGCAATGCAGGCTGACAGCCATGAGTCCCGTACCACCGGTGCTCCTGACTGCTGCAGCCGCAGGGCCAGTTGAGGGTCTGGGGCTGTGAAGGAGTGACCAACTACTAGCACTGCACCTTGGAGGGAGAGAGAGGGGTCATCCTAAAAGGGAAGGGGGGGGGCAAGGGGCAGGGTGCGATGGGAGGGAGGAAGACAAACATGGAGTGAGTGTGGGTGTGGGTGGGTAGGGATGGGGTTTTGGGGGGGGGGGGGGGTGGCAGCTGGGAGTGCTTGAGCACTGGGGCTGTTGCAGGGCCAGATGGGTGTCTGGGGCTGTGAAGGAGTGACCAACTACCAGCACTGCACTCTGGAGGGACAGGGAGGAGTCATCCTGTGTGTGGGGGGGGGGGGGCGTACGATGAGAAAGAGGGGCAGATCACCTGGGGTGAGTGGGGCATTCCGTGGGTGTCTGTGAGTGAGTAGGGAGGGGGAAAGGGGGGTGTTGTTTGGCAGCTGGGAGTGCCTGAGCACTGGGGCAGCTGGGGGTCTGGGGCTGTGGAGAAGTGGCGCACTAGTAGTACCACCCGTCACTCTTGGAAGTGTGACAGCACTGCGCCCTGGAGGCAGAGGGAGGAGTCACCCTGTGTGGGGAAGTGCGCAGGGGATGCTGCGAGGCGCTGAGGCGTGATAACCTTGGTTCATCTTCTCTTCATGCACAGGTGGGTGTAGGTGTGCAGGGGGCAGGGCATGGAGACAGGTGGTGAATCATCTGTGGCCGCAGGAAAGGAAGGGAGGGGTGAGACTCGAAGAAAAGTGGGAGATACAGATGTTACGCTTTGCATGTGCATGACATGCTGGCTGAGTCACAGGTAAACGGTCACCTGGATGTCTTATCAGTTGCATCCGGGGCTGCAGCGCCATGCACAGCATGCTGTGCAGCTCGCAAGCAGAGGGGAGGTGGGCATCAAGTGACTGTGCTGCATTTGTCTGGTAAACCTCTACTTACTTTGATCAGCTGCAAGCCAGCGCACTCCGCAGCATTCTTATTCCAGATGGGGAAGCGCTTAGCCAAGAGGGGTATGGAGCTGTGCAGGACAACAAGTTGTGTCTGCTGCTGACTCATCTGCATTGACTTGCATTGAACACCACTTAATAACCGGACCCAGCTGGCACCTCTCTGCAAGAACGGTGAAGAGCTACGCCTCACTTCCTTTCAGGTGCGGACGGAGAAGCTGAGGCAGTTTTTGTTTGAACGGATCTGTCGTCATCACGAAATCAACGATTGAACTCCAGTGGGTGGCTCCAACCCAAACACCATCCCGTTTACTGGTCGATACAGCTCCGATGCGCACCAGCTGCCTGACGCCCACCTTAAGAATCACCTACCGCCATCAGCTGGTTGGGATCGATCCTCAGAGAGCTTCAGCGAACACTTGACACAGGCGCCTGATCCACCTCACACTGTGGTGTGCAGCAGCATCTCATGGCACCTGCAGCTGCAGATTGTGCTAGGATAGCAAGCCGCAACCATTAATGGTGAAGACATTCATGCTGCCCACATGCAGCTGTTTGGGGAACCTGCATCGGTGATTTGATCCACGCGTAGGTAAACCTCCAGGGAGACGCAGTCGATGCACACTCCCAAGCCACCACCGCACAACGAGGTTTTGCGCTATTGGCATCAGGGCTTTGACATGACATGTCAGGCAGCTGCCGCATGGAGCCAGCTGCAGGGAGTGGGCGCCAGGCTGCTGCACCGTCGGGTCCTGTGCAGCAGGTGTGTGAACCTTCTGGTGCTGTTTGTGAGGAAGTATCATGGACAGCATAGCAGCACCGGAGGGTACCCTCCTGCCTAGCATCAAAATCGTTTTGTACTGACAATGTAGGCTATCAGTACTTCGTCCTGGCAGTCACACGGTTGGCACAGGATGGGCCCTCACAGCACGTTGCTGTGTTCGAAAAGTTACAAAATCGGACCTGCGACCTTCTCCTAGAAGCTGAATAGCGAATGCAACGCCCAGCAGTAAGCTCGCAAGGCTCCCAAACAGCTACTGTATGACACACATTGCAAGGACTCGACAGCGACAAAGAAAGCAGTCCAGCAGCTAGGGCCGCACCAAACATAGCGTGCGGCAAGGACGTGGCTATACACTCTGCATGGCTGCAGCAGCACTCCGGCAATGCTATGCCTCTCACAGGCATGTGTACAAAGGTGTGGGGTGTGTAGCACTAGCTACACTCTGGCCTTAGACAGTGTCCAAGCCACAGACACCACAAAGGCAAGCAAGTCACTGCTGGCCAGCCAAACACATTTGACAAACGCTTGCACACTGGCTATATTGATGAGCTGCACATGCATCTGTAGGGTGCACCCCTCCTGTCAGTGGAGTGCGCATCCACTGTGCGTGGTGGGGAATCGATCTCAACCATGATACACACATGTGTAGCACTGACACCGCTGCATGCAATGCCGCAGCAGACAGAGAAAAGCAAAAAAACAATGGGAACGAATATGCGATGTACAGAAAAAGGAAAGGAAGCCACTCATTGCGCATGCTGCGCGTAACCCTTGCTGCAGCGAATCCTGCGCCTGCAAGCGCCCACCGCAGCTCAATTGCTGCGCGGCGCAGCAGCACTTGGGGTGCGGCAGCATGGCAACCTGCCACGTGTGCGTTCAGACTTGAGGTCGGACCTCAGCGCTTCGTTTCGTTCAGAACAGCTGGCAGCGCTGGCTGCCAGCAGCGCAATCAATCTGCCTGCCTGCCTACCCACCACCATGACGCCTGCCTACCATCCTGCATGTACGCCTGCCTAACTATGCTGTCCGTGTTTGCACCTGCGCCTGCCACAAGGCATGCTGCTGTGTCCCAACAGCTCAGCACAAGGGATACCCTGAGGGCATGCTGCACCACTTCCTGCGGCTCGAGCGCATGGGTTATGGCACCAAACTCCAGCTGTTGCAAAAGATGGGCGCTAAGCCTGTCCTGCAGGGTGCCTGGGCTGGCTGGGGGTGTTATTGGGCCCTTGCGGCCGCCAGCATGGGGTGCAGCCGCCGGTGGATGTAGCCTGGGCACACAATCACCTCCTGCCTGCACACCCACGTGACTGTCTGAAGCCTGCGGCATCACAGAAGAGCGATTGGCAGCAGCAAGCAGCACATCCAGACTTGGTTTGACAAGGGTCCTGGCTCTGTTCAAACATAGCGCACAGCATTGCGCATGGCATGCAAGCAGTGTCTGCTCGATGCTGCCCCAGCACAGCCCCTGCGCTTCAGCACGTATGCTTGCCTACTCCCATGTGAGGTCAGCACGCATACGCTGCAGGCTGGGTGGCTGCTGCACCCAATCAACATGTTGCCATGCACTCCAGTTTGACCAACAGCAAAGATCGCTGCATATGCAGGAACAGCGACAGGTGCTGATGACTGGCTGTGTGTGGCGATCGACCTGTCTGGTCTTCAAGGCCCCAGCTCACCAGCTGCTGAGCTCCATGTCCAGGAAGGGGTGTGGGCTCTCAGTGATGCCCTTGATCTCGTCGAAGCGCGCCTCGATGTGTCGCCGGATGGGCTTGGTCTCTCCTTGGAGCATGTTGAGCGATTGCTGCAGGACGCGCGGTGTACACAGTGGGTGGACAGCATGCAGGAAGCCAGGGAGGGTCAGTTGCGCCAGGCAGCCATGGTTTGGTCCCAGCACAAATAGCAGCTGCAGAATCAAACTGATTGGCTATCAAGGGCGGCGCAGGGGCGTATGCCTACACTACTTTACTTGACACACAGCTGCTGGGGCTGAAACTTTTAGTTTTCAAAAGGCAGCTGCGCGCTGGACAGTCACTGCGGCTGGTGCAGAGACTCTTTCCCAGCACAGCATGCGCGGTTGCGCGGTACTCACATACAGAAGCGCCACCTGGTGTGCTGCATACTTGTGGTGTGCTGGGTTGGTGGCGTCGTTGTACAGCTGCGTGCTCATCATGACTGCCTGGTTGAGCAAGCTGACATAGTTGAGGTATGCAGCACCTGCAGCAGCAAACCAGCAGCACAGGCAAGTGCACAGACAGCATGCAGGCCAGCGTCTCAGCACGTTCAGCACACAGCTGCATTCCCATATCAATAGACTTGGACACACAGGCTGCTGCCAACAGCAAGGTCGGACCACTGCTGCCATGCATAAGGGCCTGCCCTGCTAACCAGTCTACAGCCACTGCCGTGGCATGCTGTCCAGCTGTCCAACTGCGCGCGCACCTGGCGACTGGCTGGTTGCTGACTGCTGCTGCGGCTGCTCGTGGTAGTGCTGGCAAGGGCTCAAGCGGCGCTCCAGGTAGGGGACCAGGCCCAAGATGCCCAGCTCAGCCAGCGTGTCCTGCAGGACCATGGACACATCATACTTTAGGATTGGTTCATCTGTTGCTGTGTGTGATCCTCATGCATTGTCCATGCCGCACATGCAAGCAGCTGCTGTTTGCGCGCACTCAGCAAAGTGGGCGCCAGGCAGCAGCCTTTCATAGCATGCGCGCAACAACCGAATGGTCTTGGTCGGCGCGCACAAGGGGTCAGCACAGAGCCGACAAGCATGTGTGCTGCCTTGTGTGGCTGTGCTGGACACATGCCAGCCTCTGCAGTGACTGAGTTGGCCGCTGTCTGGATGCGTTGCTGCCAGCACAATACTGCTGCTGGTTTTGTGCAGGAATGCACTCTGCTGACCATACTCAGCTGCCACGCTGATCCATCGAACTACTGCAGGACACTGTCAAACTTACCGATGTCTTCTGCTCAGGTCTGTGCATGTGGCACATGGCCTCTATCCGAGCAAGGGCCTTCTGCTGGTTGAACACAGCTCCCTTCACCTGCAGGCACCCAAACCAGGCAGCAGGAGTTGCTTGCATAGCCTTCTTGTGTATATCCTGGCTGCTGTTTTTGAGTTTGTCGATGCCTGCAGCTGAAGCAGCTGCTGTGGCACGACCCATCCAGCAATGCACATGGACACAACCGCTGGGTGTGGTCCACCCCAGGCATGAACGCAATGCGTGCAAACCCAGCAGTGCTGCTGCTGTCTGACCTTCTCTGCACGCTCTGCTGAAGCATCTGCCACCAGTGCTAGAGACACCAGCTCCCTCCTGTCAAGGCGTTTGAGCAGGGGTGCCTCCAAGCATGGCCGCACTGCAGCAGCAGACAGTGAGCATGCCAACACATCAGAGATGCGTGGGGTCACATGCAGGTGTGAACATCAGTCCTGAACTAGTGCAAAACAGGTTGAATACCCAAGAACGTGAACATGCCCTGCTTATCTGCTGCTCTTTTGCTGCTTGTCACTACAAGGCGGTAGCCGTCACAGAGCATACGCTGCTCACCATGAAGACTCTCCAGGTAATGAGCTGGCTGTATTCTGACGAGTGGGGGCGAGGCGAGCGCACATACAGCCATCCTCGAGCTCACAGCTGCTGCAGCCTATCACGTAGAAGCGTGTTATAGCAGCAATTGCACGAGTACGAATATGTCTGTATTATGAACAAAGTGGTGGGCTTGCAATATCCTCCTCGAAGCGAAGTGTGGGTCTCACTGCAGGTACAGTGTACAGGCCCAGTGAAATGCTGCTTGTCACAAACAAGATACAAAACAAGTCATGAATGGCAGAAAGGTTCACACTGACTGCAGTCAACACAAGCTGTGTTATGCTGGGGTCACAAGGGTTCAAGCGGCATGCATTGGAAGCAGTGGTGGAGGCTGCTGTGTTACCATAAGAACCACTCCAATTCCCAAACAGCACCAAAAGGGGGTTGCTCACAACCCTCCCATCGCACCCTGTCAGCCAGATGGTACACGCCAATGGTGGCCACCAACTGTAGCCGACACAGCTTGAGCAGCGGTCAAGCTGCTCATACTGGCATTGGCTGGCAAGCGCGAAAACTCCACTCAACAAGTGTCCACCATGAACGCCACGATCACTTGGAGAGGAACTTGCAAACTGCATACTGTCAACCCATCAGCCATGCCATCTGCACACACGTGTGTGCATCTGCAAAAGTCGATGCTTCAAGCAGTGCTGCCACAGCGCAGGGTGCTGTACCACGGTGAAGCCAACAACAAACCGACCAAGATGACCGGGGTCGCATGCTGAGCATTGCCCCAGCATGACAAATGCTGCAGGGCGCCACTGGGCACCATTTAGCAGGGACTGAAACTGAACACATCCTATGTATGTACAGAGACACAACAACAGCAGTACAGTAGGGGTGAGAAGCACAAGCTTCCTGCTGGTGGTCAACGATACGGGTCAAGACAGCTACAACATTGCTGCAAAACAGCCAGCACATGTACATCGTTGGCTGGCAGTACACGTGCACGAGCGATGTGTAGTCAGGTCTGAGGAGTAGTAAGCAAGCCATGATGCCTGTGCCTAGGCTCCTGGAGAGTTACCATCCTCACTGCCAACTCTGCCAGCCAAGCACAGCGGCACCAGTGTACCTCATCACAAAACACACTGCACATTCCCACAGCCGCTGCTGTGCTGAGCATGCGTGCTGTGGCATGTCAAGCTCCTGCCTGGTATCTTCACACACTCACACATTTTGTACACGTTGCACCTACAAGGTTCTACACCCCGTCCCAGCCGCAACACCAGGTGTTGCTGGTAGCACCAGCATACAGTCAGTGTGACCCACAAGCCCCATCCTCATGCCTTACAAAGCCCAAACCCAACCATTTGTGAAGCAGCTCATTCCCAGGCCATGCAGGAAGCAGCCACATACAGACAGTGACAGTCAAACCACTCAGCCTGTCTTCCCCTGCAGCACATGAGGTCGCCTGCTGCTCATGCATTTGCTGCCAGCACAGCGTTGCCTTGGCCGGCCCTTTTCAGAGTAGCTGATGCGTCACATACACAACTGCTGAGGCTGCACATGCGTGTAATCTCCAAGCCAACGCGGTCAGCCCTGTCCCAAAAATCCGCCACGCAAGCGCCAGCCTGCCGGCCGCCCCATGTCTGGCTACATATCTGCCTGCCGTCAGTTCCTGCATGACATCACTGCATCAGCTGTCAGCAATCTGTGCGGTCACAGCAGCCTGCGTTCTCTGTTTATGTCTGTGGCATGTGCCATCGGCAGCGCAAAGGGGTTGGCTGTGCCGTCTGCATGCGGCCGCCGCTGCTCAATCAGCTGCAGGTGTGCGACTGCAGCCTTGGCTGACAGTGTTGCGTGCTGCTGTGTGTACACCTGCATGGGGTGTCAGCAGCGGTGAAGAAGGCAGCACAACCACAGCAGTTGGCTACCTGTGAGGAATATGTGTGCTAGGGAGGTGCTGCCAATCACTTTGAGCTCCTCTGAACCCCCACCCCCTTCCTGCCTTGCAAAAATTCAACAGACATGGGCACCCCCGGTGAGCGGGACAGACAGTGACACTGCTTGAGGTCCCAAGCTCATTATCTATATATTCTTGCAGCAGCTGCTGCTGCTGCCAGGGTCAGTTTGTCTGCAGCAGCCAGCATTGCTATGCGTGAGGGACCCCTCCTCGCTGTGCTGTCATATATGACTATTTAGTGCCCCAGGCTGCACTGCTGCTCTAAAGCCAAACAAGTGTGGGATGCTGCATCACCTGTGCCAGTCGCTCTGCATGGCTCAAGGGCTTTGGGTAGGGTCCACTGAACATTGCTGCACACACAGCGCCCAGTACCAGCGCTGCAGTAAACAGCACACCCCACAAGAGGCGTCCACTGCCTGCGTCTTTTGTTTCCCTCTGAGTAGACTGGGGGAATTCCGGACTCAGTGGCATGTATACCAGGACCGTTTGCTGCTCATTGGTGCAGGCTCCCATGCTGCTGCAACAGCAGGATCAGTCTCTCTGCGATGAGCCTGTGTGTGTAGTACTAGCGCTGTATGTTGTGCGAGGCAGCTTGCGTAAGCTTTGCCGTTCAATCAGCAGGCAGAAGGCGCGCAGTTGAACAAAGACAAGTTGCGATTGTCGTAGCCACTTCAGATACACTGCTGCTGTTGCGAAATAGACGCACAAGGATGCTCACTAGTATTCAATGATGTCACGATACAGCTTCAAACCCCCACACACCAAAAAACATACAGTCACTCGGAGTGCCACCCGGGGTTGTACTTTCAACCCGGGATACCCGCCTCGGCGAGAATCAACAGCACAAGTGCAGTGAGTACAAAGAGTACAAGCAGTAGAAGCCATACAAGCAACGATGGCATATAACAAATGCGCGTCTGGTACATACCCTGCCCAAAAGATCAACGACAGATCAATGACAACATGCCTCTCAACTCACTCAGCTTCTGTCAACACTGGAACTGGAACGCAACAACTCCCTTGTGAGGCTTACTTGCTCCTGCAAGGGCCCCTGCTGTGTGCTGCTGCCACCAGCACTCTGCTGCCTCGGCCATGCAAACCACGAACGACCACCATCACCACCCGAGCTGCTTCCCTGATGCATCAGCAACTGCTGCTGCTGCTGCTGCTGCTCATCCCGACTCATCCTAGATAACCTACTCGGTAACATCATGGGCGCCTGCTGCATCACCGCAGCCTGCTGCTCAATACCCCGTCCTCTGTGCCCTACAGGCTGCTTCTGTGCCCCAGCAGCAGCAGCGCTGCTCCCCCGCGCAGCATCCAACAGTGGTGCTGTATCACTCTCCGCACTAAGACTCCCCGTGCTCTCCCCCAAACTGTACCTCTCATCCTCACTCCCTCCCTGCACACCTGACCCACCGAACGACCCAAAACTGCTCACAGCCCTCACAAGCACAGGCCCAGCACCAGCACCAGCACCCCCCAAGTCTGCTGCCTTAATATCCGCTGCTTGATCCTCATGCTGTGACATCATCTCTGCTGCCCGGTCAACTTCCTTCTGCCAGTCAAACTTGAAGATAACTGCGAACTGCACCACACTCATGAAAGCACTAGTGGTCAACAGCGCAGCCCAAAAACCCCTCACAGACCAACCTAAGTACAGACCGAAGTACGAGGCGAGTGGGACCCCTAAACCCCAGTATCCAACAGAGTTCAAAACTGCGCCTATGCCTGGCCGACCGGCTCCTCGGAGGACGCCTTGGGCCACAGCATTCAAGGCGTCGACTGCAGCAGCAACCACAGCACAGCACGGCACAGCACAGCATGGCAGGCGCAGGGTCAGGAGACAGCCAGACGTGGGACAACCAATACCACTAAGCCTGCATGAGTCAAGCATTCAAGAGCTGTCATAAGTCAAGCTTTTGAAGTTGGTCGCAGTGTCGCCTTTATTAGTTGTGATTGGTGACCACACAGCACCCATGTCTCGCCACTTCATCTGCACACAATGCGCTATGAACTCAACCCCCAGGACACTCACATACAAATGTAGGTAGCAGGATGGGCATGGCATCGATTGTGAGCCGCTGAACTTCCTCGTTGTTCGTGAGGATACCCACTACCGGCTTGTCCGCAAGCCTGCAGACAGCAGCAGCAGCAGCAGCAGCAACAACATCACTTTCAGCGGCAGCAGCAGCAGGAGTATGCATCAGACCACCAAGCACCCGGTGCCTGTACTGAATAGGGCAGAGCATACCCGAGCGAGCACAAACTGTTATTTGTATCGTTCTCAATGTGGCATGTCTGCTTGTAGAACTGTACAGAAGCATGCCAGCACCCTGCCATTGGCACCAGGTTTGTCTGAAGCAAAGATCCCTACCTGCAGGCCACTGCGATGAGTGACTGCACCAGTGCCACAATGACGACACATGTGTACACTGACAGCCGCGCTGCAGCTGCATTGCCCGCCCCCAACTCATTGCCCACACGGGTGTTGACACTGCAGGGCACACAGACAGACACAGGACAATCAGGGCAAAACAAACAGGGCACACAGGGCAGATCAGACAAGGCAAATGGACATCGTCACACCTCAAGCCTGCATGCTTGCATGGCGCAAGTGCTGCTCTTCACACATACAGCCCACAGGCGGTGCGAATTCCATGCTGGTTCTGTGCTGGCTCTATCATTGATACAAGACCAGCAGCATCAAGGACCCCCCCCCCTCCCCTACCCCACCCCTCTTACAAAGCTGCAACGTTGCTGAGGCAGCATCAGCCCGAACGATGCAATCTGTGCAGTAAGCAGAGCAAGTCCTGCATCAGCAGCCTCAAAGTCAGCCCAGTGTCACCAAACAAACAACACCAGCCTCGATGCCACTGACGAACACAACCGCACCTGCTGCCGTACGCCAGAGCGCTCATGTAGCTGAGGGCGCTCAGCTGGAACAGCAGCCCCATCACACCCTGCCCTATCTCCGCATTGCGGTCCATGCCTGCAGCAGCAGCAGCAGCAGCAGCAGCAGCAGCAGCAGCAGCAGCAGCAGCAGCAGCAGGAACAACAAGTTTGTTTGAATGTGTGCATAAAGTCAGGCGCTCCAGCCATACGCTCATGCTGATATATCCCCCCCACGCACACACACAAAAGGGCACCCTCATCCTCATCCTCACAGTCCCCCTGTTCCCTCCCCCCAATGCATGGAGCACAGCAGTGTAACCGCATGGCTTCCACCAGGCAACAAGTGCGATGCACTCACTGCCCCTCCCTGAATAACTGGCACTATTCAAAACAAAGTATCTCAGCATGCCACCGTTATTGCCAGCAAATACATTGTGCATACAACATCAACTTGCCTGTTGACAACACACCAGCATGTCCGCTCACCTGCCATGAATATGACCACCTCGTACATCCACCACTCAGTGCACAGCTGGATCGTGGCAGGCAGACCATAGCTCAGGTAGGCACCCCAACCTGTAGCAGGCACACAGATAGTAGCACACATAGTTGCAGGCAGACCGCAGCTGACACAGATAACGGGATGTTCTGGGAAACACATATCAGCGAACAGCTGCAGGCAGATCATAGCTCAGGTATGCACCCCAACCTTTAGGCAGGCACACAGATAGTTGCACCCAACGCAAATGACTGCAGGCAGACCATAGCTAAAGCATATATCTGCAGACTACCACCCTCACACACCCTTCGAAAAGCGACCCCAAGCCCCGCCCACCTGCAAACATGGCCATGCTAGGTTTGCACCAGGTTGCAGTCTCGTCGCCCGATGCTGCCTTGCGCACATCCCTCCCAATGGTGTACAGAACCAGCAGCAGCGCTGTCGTGCCCTGACTGCATGTGAATGCCAGCGCAGCACCCTGCAACCCCAGCTGCAACCTGCACAGCACAGCACGGCACAGCACAGCATGGGCAGACCGGTCAGTACAGCAGCAGCAGCAGCAGCAGCAGCGGCAGCAGTGCCGTCGTGCCCTAGCTGCATGTGAAGGCCAGCGCAGCGCACTGCAGCCCCAGCTGCAACCTGCACGTCACAGCATGGCACAGCATAGGCACAAGCACAAGCACTAAGCAGTGTGTGTGCAATATGTGAGCCAAAATGGGCCAAACCACAGGAATATGCTGCTGAATGTTGGACCACCAGACACAGGAAAAGTGATCCCGACAGGAATGCAGACCACAAACACGCCACGCACTTGCATCATTCACAAACTACTCACAGACATCATACAAAATATGCGAGACAGACGGCTTACTTGAATATGAACAGCCAGTTGTAGAGGGGAGACAGCAGGCAGGTTGCCACAGTGACAACCATGCCAGGCAGCACCACCCGTTGTGCCAGCAGGTACCTCTTCAAGCACTCAACCACAGCACCAGTGTACAGGGTGGGCATGATCACACGAAGGTACCTAGAACATTAGGAACAGCAGCGGCAATGGCAGCAGTGGCGGGCGGCCGCAGCGGCATGGATGATGCTACCCTTCCCTCAACCCCTCGTTGTTCCTGTCACATCTATGTAGCATTCGACATGAATGCCCCAGGAAAGCAGTGTCCGCGTGGTCCACACCAACACACCTCTTGTAGCTGCAACACTTTGGTGTTTCGACTCGCAGTGCAGCCCCAGCAGCGTTGCTTGGCTGCTGCCCCAGCAGGGGGATGAGCGGGGAGGGGGAGGGGGGTAAAGGAGGGTAACAAGGGGATGCAGGGATGGATTGGTGGAAACGTTGGGCCATACCATACACAACAATATCATGCGCCAATCAAATTGCAAATGTTCAAAAAAGCAGAAGCCCTTTGACTCACAGTGCAGCGCCAGCAGCGATGCTTGGCTGCTGCCCCAGCAGCAGCAGCAGCTTCTCCGAGTGTGTCCACAGCAGGGAGATGGGAATGCAGACCGCCCAGCAGATCAGCAGCGCCCGCTGCAGCACCAGGCCTAGGGTCTTGTAGCTACGGGCACCATAGGCCTGGGGGGGGGGGGGGGGGAGAGAGGGGGGGGGGTGTATTGACGGATGGGGTGATGGGGGGGTGTCAGAGTGTGGATTGTTGGGGGAGCATGTTGCATGGACATTTTTGCCAAACAACAATGGCATTGTCCACCAGGATCGAGCCAGGTGAACCTCCTATGTTGTCTCCCCTGCGGTGGTTTGCACCACCTACACCGGGTTGACCAAAAAGGTAGAACCACCAGCATTGCAGCAAGTGCTAGCCATGCTAGGATCCTATTGTCTGCAGAGGTGAGGGCAGGCGACTATACCAGTGTGGACACAAGAAGCAGAGCAAAGTCAGTCAAATACCCATGGTAAGGCCAAGCAGGCGTGCTCTGCGCACTTTCATTTTTATTACCTTTCTATGGTATGGTTGATGCTCCAAGATTGAGCACCGTGCAGCACAATGTGCCTACCCCGGTGGTCCGCCCATTTCATTGACCGTGGGGAGGACTGCCCACCAGTGGAGTCTGGCCATATGGATGCTTGCACCCCAGCATGAATTGATCTGTGTGACGAAGCTGACATGCAACTGCAGTCCATACACCCACACTGCTACACGCCGACACGCTGAGCCCCACACAAACCCTGTGCCAAATGTAGGGGGCGGGGGCGGGGGCGGGGGGCGGGGGGAGGCGGGAGGCGCGAGGGGGGAGGGGAGGGGGGGGAGGCGGGAGGCGGGAGGGGGGAGGGGGGAGGGGAGAGGCGGGAGGGGGGAGGGGGGAGGGGGAGGGGGGAGGGGGGAGGGGGGAGGGGGGGGGAGGGGGGGGAGGGGGGGAGGGGGGAGGGGGGGAGGGGGGAGGGGGGAGGGGGGAGGGGGGGGGAGGGGGGAGGGGGAAGGGGGGTGCAGTCACCACGTCCACCCACCTGCCCGCACAGGGACTCCATCCCAGATGCCAGGCCCTGCAGTAATGAGTAGCCGGTGACATTGAACAAGCTGTTGGCCAGAACAGCACTGGATAGCAGCTCTGGGCGGTTGAGGTGTCCAACAAAGGCAACTGCAACGATTGTTGTGCTGTAGGCCAGTAGGTTCTGGATGAAGAGTGGCACTGACAGCTTTGTGAGCCTGTCGGGGTGCACCAGGCAGAAGGCAGCAGCACATGCAGCAGCAGCAACAGCAGCAGCAGCAGATGCAGCAGGTGTTGTTGCAGCAGATGCAGCTGATGTGGATCTGACAGTCAGTCAGCAGCTGCTATGGCTAACAAACTGCAAGGCTTGCAAGGCAATAGCTGTCTGCTTTCTGGTGGGCTTCATACGTGCCTACAGCCTGCACTGCATGTGAGTGTGTGGAGGTGGGTTCCACAACTGCACTGCACGCATTGCACGATCCTGCCACCTGTGCAACTGTGCTGTGCTTGTAAGCACAATTGCTTGCAATCGGCTGAGAGCTGCCAAAAGCACAATAGGGGAATGTGTTTCCGCGCATATTTAGGCGTCTGTAACATACTGCAACGTCGATCATGGACACCAATTGCTGGTTCTGCATGGGTTGCTGCTGTTGAGTGGTGGTGGTTTGCAACCCTCCATACCTGCGGACCTCTGCCGGCACTCGACGTCTCAAGGAATCATCCTGCTGCTGTAAGCTGTCGAATGCTATGCTGAAGGAGCCATTTGATTGAGCACTCTGGGGGGACACCAACAGGTGCTCCCTTTTGCTGCAGCTGCTGGTGGAGTCCACACTGACGCGCACAGGACGTATAACGATGCTTCTCAAGTGATCTGTAAGGTTCTCAGTCTCAACCATGACGGTTGAACAGGACAAGCACTTCAAACCTGTTAGTGTCTGTCTTGGATCAGGTGTGCGATTGCGATACTGCTCAACAATCGAAACCTCTTAATCACACACTGATCAGCTGAGCGCTGCCATAAGAGTCGGGCATGGGCCAGCCGGCCTGTAGCCTCACCAGCATAACGTGAGTTTGCAAGTCCCACGTGATACTCGATACTACAGTGATCTACGAGCACGTCTTCGCTTATGTTGAGAGGGGCTGACGTAATATGCTACCATATGCTTCGGGGATGCTGCAGCCATATCCATGAATGGCGCATGTAACCTGTACATGGCCATGGTGACTGGCACTGAGTGCTTGGCAATGTCGCTTGTGTTGCCACGTAAGCTTTCAGACCCTCTGTACAACTGCTAGGCTGCTCCCTCCTCACCCCTCCTCTTCTCGCCATGGCGGGCCACAAATGAGCCTGGCAGGGCACTATCAGCCTGGCAGGGTACGGTACCAGCACTCCAATCGTACGAGATAGTGATGATGATGCTGCAAGTCTCACTGCCTCTTGGTGACGCAAGGAACCGCGCTAGAGTCACCTCCAAACTCACTACAGGTTCTCACGTCAGCTAGTCAAGGTGCATCGCCAGGGCGCCTTCTGCTAGCAGCCATGCCTGCGGGGCAGCACGCAGGCGTGAAGGTCCCAAGTACCTAGGTGCCCCTGTGAGCAGTGCAGTTGACTGTGTAGCTATTCTACGTGATACCAGGCAGACACAAGCACCACAAGTGCCAGGCACGCATTCATGCGTCGTGAAGACACGATCGATGCATAAGTATGATGCACTGGGGGGGGGGGGCATGCAACTGAAGCTGCCAGCTTTTGGGACCATGCTGTGAGCATTTTTGGGGCCAGCTGTTGTGGTCGATGCATAAGCATGCGGCACCCCCCCCCCCCCACACACACACACACACAGGCGGGGGGGGGGGGGGGGGGAGGCGCATGCATCTGAAGCGCCAGCGATTGGGACGACCAGCTGATGCGACTTATGCACCTTCCCCCACAGCCTGGAGTGTGTGTGTGGGGGGAGGGGGGGTGCATGCATCTGACGCTGCAGCTGGGACCACCAGCTGCTGTGACTCACAGCCTTGGAGGCCTTGGAGTGAGCCTTTATGCTGCATAATCTGCAGTTCTTGATGACTTCATGGCGGCAGCTGCCACATGCTGCTCAGTCATCAACCACTGCATGGCGGCAGCAACATGTGGCAGCGGTCGGTGCATGGGCAGCTTTGACAGTGATGACTTCCAGACTGGAATGTCTGCCATGGTGAGCAGCAAGCGGGGTGTAGCGGCTCAGCCTGAGGCCTTTGGCGAGCCTGGGAGGCTGTAGGGGGGCTCGCTGCAGCAGCAGCAGCAGCAGCAG
Organism: Desmodesmus armatus; assembly: GCA_007449985.2. Classification (NCBI taxonomy): domain Eukaryota; kingdom Viridiplantae; phylum Chlorophyta; class Chlorophyceae; order Sphaeropleales; family Scenedesmaceae; genus Desmodesmus; species Desmodesmus armatus. The sequence goes on from VIIQ02000793.1 coordinate 25,602, forward strand.
CAGCAGCAGCAGCACCGGCGAGCCGTGGTGAGAACCCTCACCCTGCACCTCACCCCACCAACCACGTTGTGCCGCCCCCCCTCCCCCCGCGCCTCCTTTGTTCTCCCTCTCCTGGCTCCCTAAGGGAAGGGCTTCCCTTTCAGCCCCGCTAGCGCTGCTGTAGGAGTAGGTGGCAGGGCTGGAGTATCCATCACTGCTGGCAGCAGCACACTCTGCACCCTGCAACTCACCCCAGGGGGGCCCTCGTGGGGCCCATCGTCCAAGCTGTGCGTCCCCCCCCCCCCCCCCCCCCGTGCCTGCTTCCCCCCCCCCCCCCCCAACTTCTTTAGCCAAGTTCAACTTGTCCCCCTCTTTCAGCCCCGCTGCTGGATGAGTTGGCGCCCATGGCGGCAGGGCTGGTTGAGCCTCAACGACGGTCGCGCCAAGCGGCCCGCGGCACCAGCGGCTGGTGGGACCTGCACTGCAGCTGGCCAACTTTTTGGACACAATGCTGCGCATGGGCGCGGCACTGCTGAGCCAGCACTGTGCCTTGGCAAGGCAGCCTGAGAGGGAAGTCCCTCTGCTGCCAGAGGCCTCGGAGGCGGGGAGAAGCAGCGTGTCGGTGGTGGGACCTGGTGAGCTAGCAGTAGTGCGGCGACAGCTTCACACTGAATGTGCCCTGCAGCCCTGAAGGACAAGCAGCTGCCTGCACACCCATGCTGGGCAGTGGGACGGGGTGTGGACAGCAAGCGTGCGTTGTGGTGTAGGCACGATGGCAGCGCCCCTGCGTCTGCTGAATCAACTGAATGTGCTTTTGCAAAAACAAGCTGAAAGTGTCAGAGCCTCAGGACAGCCCAACAAGAGCACGTGACACACATGTCAATGGCAAAGATTCACAGGCCTAGCCGCTAAGCCTAGGCCCTAGTAGGGCCCAGCTGCTCTGTGGGTGCTAGAGCTGCCTGTGTGTGACTGTCAGCAGGGCTGCTGTGTGCTCAGTCTTTGCATGACACGCGCTGTTATGACAGGAGGACGATGCGTGTGCACTCAAACAGCCAGGCAGGACAGATGTCTTGGCAGGAGCCAGCAGTGACTGCTGGCTCACTGAGTGAGGCGTCACTCAGAGGGCCCACAGTTTTCAGCTTGATTTACCTGCACACTTGGCCAGCAGGTCTTACAACACTCCTGTAGGGGCTTTGCAGCCATAAGGATGGCTGTTGTTGATCAGTAGCGTGTGTTAGCAGGCTGGCCCCTGTTCTGACAACACAAAGCAGGTTGGGTTGGGCAACTTCACCTGGTTGGACCCAGCCAAGCCCAGGTGTGCTTGATGTGCATATATGTTTACGAAAGACGATTTTATGGCAGTTCTGCCACCTCAGCACCTGCTTAGCGGGCACACCCCCTTGTGTTGCACATGCAGCGACGCCGTGTCAGCAGATGAAGCGCCCACATCCTTCCCCAGCAGCGCCAAATCGTTGCAATTGGGCAAACTACATTAAATGTACATCCTTTGTCCTCTCACCTATCCTAGCTGAGGAGCGGTTGCACGCCACGCAGTACAAAATGCGACAGTAGCCACAAAGAGGCACGAGAGCACATGACAGCGCCATCAAGACATCAAGACTATACGCATATTGGTATGATCTGGTTCACGTAGGCCCGCATGGTCTGTATAAGGACATCTGGTGTGCGCTGTGTGATCTACAACACCTGATCGAGGTAGTACACATGCACTTGAAGGAGCCCGGATAGCAAAAGTCGGTGCTGTCAGCATGCATCACAAAGACGCTTTGAGAAGCACCCCGACCCTCCTCCGCATACATCCCACAACAGCGTCTGAACTGTGCCTGGATAACGCCTATGATGCGTTCCCAGACTTTATGACTGCCAAGCGTCGCGCATACACGCCCCTGCAAGAAGCAGCTGCCGCTGAACCCCTAAACCGGAGCAGCAAGGGGGGTGGGTCTCGCTCTCTGGTACGTCGCTGGCTCTGTAGGGCGCCTGTAAAGAAGCTTTTGGGTCTTACCTTTCATCTCGTGTCTTTCAGTATGCGCAGAGGCCTGTAGGAGTGCTCTGTTGTTGCCCTCAACATGGCTGAACAGGCAGACCAGGTGGTGTATCAGGTGGTTCGCGGCACGGACATCAAGTCTCGCTATAGAGTTGTCTCACAGAATGTCCCAAAGTTCGCGGAGCAGACGTTCTACGGCACAGTGCTTGCAAGGAACGATTTGAATAGCAATCAGAGCACGCTCGACCTCATGTGGGATGGCTTTGATGACCCAGAAACAGTGCTGGTGAACTGGATTGAGCCCACACAATATGACCCTGAGAAAGCCATCATGGCGCTGGCCCCACTGTACCGGGCAAAGGCAGAGCCCAAGGTAAGTGCTGATGGTTGCTGCTGCTGAGCCCTGGGTGGGGTGCCAAGCCTTAACGCCCCCTTTCTGCCCTCGCAGCTGGGAGAGGTCATTGACCTGCCTGAATACCAGGACTGTGAGTGGCACACAAGCGCACACGTCATCATCCAGCTGCGCATGCAGCAAGGGGTGCCGGCCTACACCTGCTGGTCATGTGAGTGGCTACGTGTGGTGGTTCGGGCGGGAAAACCCTCAGCAGGGTGATCACATTTATTTACAGGCCAACGCAGCAGTCCTGCAGCCAGACCTGGCCTGGGTCAGCCCATCAGCACGTCACTCGCACCCACAAGCCACCGTCCTGCAGGCAGTTGAGGGCTGGAAGGGCAATAGGAGCAGCGCAGATGCCTCGTTAGGTTGCGGTACATGTGCAGCAGGTCTGGGAGCATCACGTAGGGACCCTTGACCTTGTACCTGCATCAATACGCAGGGAGCTGCACGAGTGACGCCTGCGCCTGCTCTCCACCAGCCCATGCCAGCTGGCCTGGCAATGGCTGTGGTGCTGCAGCATTTGTTTGTTTGGCGCATGAGGGCAAGCTGATTGCGTTCATCATCCCCCTGAACATTGTCGGCTCCCATGCGCACAACGTCCTGCTTGTCCTGCATGTTGTCACACTGTGTGTGTGTGTGTGTGTGCAGTGGCGCACACCAAGGAGATGGAGGTGGACCACATGCGCTTCAACGCCAGCTACAAGGCCATGCAGGTGATCATACTGCAGCGCTCAGGTCCTGCAAGTTCAGCCTCAGCACGCGCTGTTGATCTGGGTGCTCACTTGGGATGGCCGAGGACACCACACGCCTGGCTTTGTGCTGGGAGATGCAGTTGGCCGGGACCATGCTGCCGCGCTCAACCGCCCTGCAGCAGCTAACTGCATCAACCGCCCCAGGACACGACAAGGATCTACTGTTGCCTGACATGCGCTCCGCTGTGGTTGGCTGTTATATCGAGCTGCTGCTGCCATTTGTGTGTGCTGCAGTTTGACCCGGAGCTGTTGGCGGACCAGCGCCGCCGCGGCTGGGGAGACCGCCAGCTGTCCAGCCTGGGCATTGAGACGCGGGTCGATGGCGCGTTCGTTGTCAGCGTGGCAGTGGAGCGCGTGGACGGCAAGATCCTCAGGTCAGCAACAAACAGCCTGTGCAAACGCCCATGCACGAGCAGTTTTGCTGCTTGCCTGCAGCTGTGCGGATAGGAGCAGGGTTGTACTGATCTGCAGAGTTACTGGGGCTGTGCTGGTGTGGACGCTTGTGCGTCTGCGGCTTTGCTTGTCTTCACTGGCATGGATGTGCTGCTGGTACCGCTGCAGGTTCACCATTCCTGGCATTGGCGGGCGTGAGGACTGGGGCCGCACTGAGGACGAGATGATGCGTGCACGCGGTGCTGTGGACGAGGTGCTGGTGTCTCTGGGCCTCGCCCCTGCACACTTTGACGAGAATCTGCGCACACGGGTGCGTGTCGCCTGGTCTATGCTGTGCGCTGCCTGCTATCACTTGCTATCACATCACATAGGGGTGGGCTGTAGCACCCTCAAGCAGCTTGAACATGGTTTTGCGGCGGCAATGTTGTCAGCAGGTCGCCAAAGGCATTACATGCACCAGCGCCACCACAGGCGTCCCCTTTTTGGGCCTGGCATGCCTCCTATGTAGCACCCTTGAGCGCTGTTAGCTGAAGCACTGCTGAAGCACTGCACTTTACTGCTGACATATTGGCTCCTGGCGTTGGCTGCATGTGCTGTGCCCTTGTCCTGCAGCTGTTTGGTGGCGTGCAAAGCCTCATGGCTGTGAGGGGCCATGTCAAGAACCAGATCCTGGTGCAGACCCAGAACAACATCCCACGCCTGAAGCCTGACCTGCCCCCACAGGTGCGCACCGCCAAAAACCAGCTCCACCTTGCATGACCTCTGCGCAGCGCTGTGCAGCAACTGCTATACCATGTCTGCTGTGCTGTGCTGTGCTGTGATGTGATGTGCTGCCTGTGCGTGTGCTGGCATCAGCCATCCCTACCGCACGGCTGCCGACATCATTGCGCTCAACAAGAGAGGTGATGTATGTCTGCTGGCTTTGCTTTCGCTGCAGGCGTGGGGCGCAGCCTACATGGGTGGAGCTGGACGCGGGCGCGGGCGCGGCAGGGGCAGGGGCCGCAAGCGCCGCGGGGAGAGCTCGGACGAGGACGAGCCGGAGCCAGAGCCCGAGAGTGACTCAGAGTCTGGTGAGACGCAGCTGTGTTGTTGGTTTGCATGGCATGTTAGATGAGCCAGGCCTAGCAGCATCGCCAGCAGCTGCAGGTGCTGTCATGTGCAGGCTGCGTTGTACTGCTGTCAGCGTGGACAGCCTTGGTGGCTCACGGTGCCTTATGGGGATGAGTCACTGTTCGATTGCATTATGAGTGGTTTGATTTTGGCTCAGGCTCTGTCACCTGCTGTAGTCTATGCGCCCCAAGCCTGGTCAGTGCTGTGCTGATCGGCTGCGTGCTATGCTGGTTGTGTCCTGCAGGCGAGGAGTACACTGCCTCTGGCCGCCCCAAGCGCAAGCGCAAGAACAGGACCAGGAAGGACAAGGACTATGTGTTTGAGGGAGACGACGAGTTTGTGGACGGGGATGGTGAGCATATCATTCTGATGCACATGCACGCTTGCTGCAGCAGCGGTCTGCGTAGCACATCGTGCTGATGCACTTGCACGAACGCTTGCTGCAGCAGCGGTCTGGGTAGCATATGGTGCTGATGCACTTGCACGAATGCTTGCTGCAGCAGCGGTCTGTGTAGCATATCGTGCTGATGCACATGCACGAACGCTTGCTGCAGCAGCGGTCTGCGCAGCGTCATACACACCACAAGTAATCGACTGTGCAGGTGCCGCCCTGTCACCATCTGTAACTTGATGATGCCTCATGCTGCTGTATCTAGGCGTGCAGTTGTGCTTGCGACTTCAATGCCAGCCCTGCAGGTGTGTCTGTTTTAACAACGCCCTGTGTCGTCCTTGCCGTACGTGCACCTGTTGCAGGTGGCGCTGACAGTGATGGCGACGGGCGGCCCCGTGGTGCTGGGCGCGGGCGCGGCAGGGGCCCTGGCGGTATGCCTGGCATGCACGGCATGCCTGGTATGCCCGGCCCTGGCGGCCCCTACGGCATGCGACCTGGCATGATGATGCCTGGAGGTAAGAAATGCCTGCCGGCTCTTCTGTGACACGCCATCTTGCATGCTCATGACACATCCTGACTGCCCTGCTGAGTTTGAATCGCAGGGATAGTGCATGTGGTAGCGCGCCTGCAAAATGTTTTGTGTGAGTCACACAACGCGTGTGCTCTGCCACGCAGCCTGCTGTCAACAGACCAGCACCGGCTTGCTGACGATGATTGTCAACTGCTTGCGCGTCTGTCCTGCAGGCATGATGGGTCCTCGCCCAGGCATGATGATGGGGCCTGGCGGGCCAATGATGGGCATGAACCCCATGGCACGCCCTGGCTTCCCTCCTGGTGAGCCACTTGCTGCTGTAGCGTTTGTGTTGGTGCAATAAGTTGAAGGATTTCAGCAAGCTGTTGAGGACCTGGTGTTGATGTAGGCATACACAAACACCCTGCAACATGGGTGCGGCGTGTAGGCGACAAACCTCTGCGCTGTGCTTGGCTGGTGGCAGCATGCAGCTTGCGCTAGGCAGCTGTGTGCTGGTAGTGTGCCCGGACTGCGCATCTGCAGCTTGCAGCAGGCAGTGGTATCTGCCGCTTGAATCAAGGCAGGTGCTGACTGTATATGCATGGTGCTGGTCCCGTTCCTGCTGTTGTCGCTGTGCAGGCATGCCAGGCATGCCAGGGGGGCCGCGGCCAGGCATGCCCGGTGGCCTCATGATGGGTGGGCTCAACCTGCCAGGCGGCTTTGGTCCACGGCCAGGTGCGAGCGAAGGCCGGGCTTTGGGGCAACAGTTCACAGCCGGGTGTATTTACTGCGTATACATGACAGCCAGCACCACTCAGCTGGCGCCCCTGCCTGACAATTCACAGCGGTGTGATTGTGCTGCATGCTGTATTCAACACTGCGACCTTCAAACGGCGGTGCTCCACTTGACAGAGACGTTGCACACTAGCTAGTGTCTCAAGGCCATCAGTCAGCTCACTGTTGTGCTGTTCTGGACTGTGTGCTCTGTCCTGTGCCCTGTGTCTGCCCCTGCAGACGGCCCCGGTGGCCCACCGAACCCCCTGCTCCAGCAGCAGCAGTTCATGATGCAGCAGAACCCCGCCCTCCTCCAGCAGCTGCTGGCCCAGCAGCGCGCCCAGCAAGGAGGCCCCCCTGTTGGCAGCGCACCCATGCCCGGCCCTCAGTAGAGCACGGGCCCTGCGGCTGGGAGCACAGGCAGCGCTGCAGGATGCAGCCTGCTGGATGCATATGGCAGCTGCCCCGCATGGCCGGTGGAGGCCTTGAGGGGACTTGCTGCGGATGGAGTTGGGGCGGCAGCAAAGCAGAGTTGAGCATGTGTTGCTGCGGTTTAGTCCGCTGGGCGCAGCGGGAGCCGGAGGGTGTGGGGAAGGGATGCGGTTGTGCTGGGGCTTGGCGCATAATGGGATGGGAGGGCGTTCCGCATGCATGCTTGGGCGCAGCGGTGGGCTGTGCTGAGGCATGGCATGCTGCAGCTCATGGCATGCAGAATCTGTTCCATGGCTGCTCGGCTGCAGCTTTGTCAGCAGCGGGGCCTGGCTTTGGGACTGGTTACGTCAACGTGATGCAGCAGGGTGTGGGGGTATTCTGGGCGTCATGGGCGGGGCAGCTGCAGATCATCTGGTATAAGGGCGGGAGGCGAGCCTGTGCATAGTTTGTGCACAGTGCGGCAGCATACAAGATGGGGCCAGTCTTTTGGTGTGCGCGCCTTGTGGCGTGACGTTCAAACAGCAAAGGGCAAATGATGGCAGTGCGTTGACAGGGCAATCCAGCATTTGGGCTTGGTATCGCCGGACAGGTGGGGGCTTTGGGCTATAGTTTGTTGTGTCTCGCACGCGACCGGAGCATGTGTGTTGCTCCATGCTGCCCAGTGTGTGTGCGCATGTGCGTGTAGTGCTGCATGTGTTGGGCAACCCCTGGCTCTCACAGCTTGCTGTGTCTACGTTCAAAGCAGCCTGCATGGGGCTTCTCGTATGTTTTGTGCCGTAGTGCTACCTATTGACAAGCGTGATGTTCAGTGGCATTTGACCGCATCTGCTGGCTGTGCTTGCCCCGTCAGGACAGCGGATGTGTGTGATTGTGTGTGCAGGACAGGGCTCGTCCCCTTGCGCAGTTGGAAGCAAGAATTGCGTGCTGGCACGTGCCTGCGGCCGAATGCCAGCGCGGCCTTATTGCCTGGCTTGACTTCACCTGACTGTTGTACTGTGCAGGGCGACGGAGTTGAGCTTGATCTCATTCTTGCCTGTCGGTGCATCCACCTGACTTTTACAGGGTTAGCCCAGCATGCATGCTGGCGGACAGCACGTGCCAGCCTCGCCTTGGGCTGTGCAGTGTGTGTGTTGCCTTTGTGCATGTAGTTGACTTGTACGAGAGTGTGACGTTGATTAGTGTGGCGCTGGGCACCTTGCATACTGCTGTAACAATTCAGTAACGCTGTGGCAAGGGGTCTGTGGACAAGGCTTGTACTAGAAAACCAGGCGAATGCATAGGTGCACCTGTGGTTGAAGAAATAGCAACCAGACTCATCATCGCTCGTTGCTTAGGCCAGCCATTCAGTATCAGTGTCTTTCAAGAGCAGGCTAACAGCCTCAACACCTGCATTCGCCTTGTGCTGAGCTCAAACGTTCCCAGCTGTGTCTATTTCCCAGATCCTCAGCAATCAACCAGCCCATGACAGCTAGAGAGTTGGCTTGAAAGTTACAGGCGCAACACAGCAGCCCCAGCGCAACAACGCCATGTGCTGCCCTCTCATGCAAGGCTTGCTGGCATGCATTGTCACACTCAGCCGGCCCCGGTGACCACGCTCTTGCAACCCGTGCTACAGTAGAAGCAGGCAGCAAGGGTGCTGAAAAAGGCTGCAGTACGGCTGTGATGATCCCTGGCAATGTCCTGGACTCGTGCGCACAGCTGTTTACAGTGAAATTTGCTGCATGCTGGTCTCTTGTCCAACTACTGTTGCCAGCACGTCTGCCTGCAGTTCTTAGCGCTGTGTGGCAACTTGCCAGGGCTTGAATCCCTTTTGCTTCCAAAGGAAGCCAGTAGCTTGTCTTGCTGGCTAGTGCCAAGGATGGGGGCTCTGTTACCCAATACATGTGCCGCACTTTCGTTGCAAAGCATGCGCAACGGCCTCAACCAGGCCATGAAAGCTAGAGAAGGTATTTGACACCATCTGCACTCCCTGCACCGGCAACTCCACCACTGCAGCGGCTGGCGCAACCAGCGCACAGGACTGCAACAGTGAGTACCTCCGCCAGAGCCGCTTTTGGGCAGCCCCACTGTTTGACTGCCAGTTCAACCATTGGTTGCTTTTGAAACAACACATCCCAATGGATGCATCACTATGCGTGTGTAGCCACATGGTTAGTGCACTGCTTGTTGCACCTACCAATGTCCATGTATGTGTACACTGTCTGCATGTGGGTGTGCGTGTGGGTGTGCGTGTGCATGTGGCTGGTGTGACTGTCCCATGGTGTGTTTGCGCCACTCGGCAGGGTAGTTATATCAGTAAGACAGCTGCATGCAGACTGCGCAGTCCTCAGTTCTCTCATCACAAATGACCCCTGCATTGCGCACATGTCATTGCCGCTGTTGTGTCTCATGGGTTGCAAGCCTGGTTTTGCAGGCCCTGCCTGCTCTGAGTGCCCCGCTGATATGTGGTCCCCTGGAGGCGTGCCTGCAAGCTCCACCTGTCAAGACTGCCCTCTTGGGCAACTCGCCCCTCCCGGATCGACAAACGCAAACGCTTGCGGTAAGCACTCTGTAAGCTTGTCAAGGAAGCATCTTGGGGTACAAAGGCTGGCAGCTGCAGTGGCAGTGGCAGCAGCCGATCCAGCGTGCCACCCTCACCACAGGTCAGCATTTGTGCTGCATGGACTCCAGTGGTATGATAGTCACTCGTGCAGGCCAAGTCATGCTGGTGTCTGCAGCAATACTGTGGTGGCACTGCATTCCTGCCCTGCCGGCAAACATTGCATGTGCCACACTATGGCATGGCATGGCATCATGCGGCTGCCGTTGCTTGTCTTGCTGCCATGCCGCAGTCACTGGGCCTAATTGTCAGAACGCTACCCTTGTGGAGTCCCCAACAACACATATGTGCAAGTCAACACTACCTTTGGCCTAGCCGCTAGGCTCGGAGGTTCCAGCCTGCACCCTCATGCTCGAGCTCAAGCACGTGTTTAGGGCCCCTGGCAATCGGCTATTTTGGTACTGGGGCATGCTTTCTCATTTAAGCATCAGCGGAGTGTAGGACCCTGTCTTACTCCAATTGCCCTGGGACACCGTCGCCGCTGCATATGCCTGTGAGTGCCAGGCTGGGTCTTGGTGTGCCGGGGGGAGAGGGGGGGTAAAGAGGCATGGCTTGCTTCAACCTGCATGAACTGCCACTAGACACATCCAGAGTTATTTATTGACAGGTTTTATGTTACCAGCACGGCCATGCCAGACCGCTCTACAGCTGGTTGCATACATGATCCTTTGTTGTGCTGTAGAAACTGCCAGTGCGTCACTGTACCATTGTGTGACACAGCCAACTAACAACCTGCTTAACTTGCTGTTGACGTCCTTGCAGTTGTGAGTAACTCAAGTGCCATGGGAGGCTGCACACTTCAGGAACTCACACTCAATCGCTCCCCCAATTCCTGTGGTAAGTTTGATGGGCCATCTGCATGGCACATGCACCAGAGGCTGCGCCCACCCTTTGCATGCATGCATAACAGCACTTGGCGTGTTGTGACCAAGCAATCTTATGGGGATTCAAATAAGCTCAGCTCTATTGGCTGTCCCCTTCACACCGTGTGACAGCGCTGAGCCGTTCAAAGCTTGCTGACTAAACGCCGCTAGCAGCGGCAGCCACCCCGCAACGATAACGCATGTTTCGTGTCGTTGCAAATGCACTTGCAGACGATCGCCGACGACTGGAAGGGACAGCCTCTCCCACAGGAAGCAGCGCTGTTCAGCAGCTGCCCGCGCCTCTGTGTGAAGACACTGGCCTTGCTGCAAAGCAATTCCTGCTGCCTTCCAACACGCATGTGGTTGTCTTCGCGGGCGATTGGTCATGCGGCACTCCATCGCCTGACAACCCGACCAGATATCTTGGGCGCCTCCTGTCTATGAACTTTTTCGCTACCACCACTACCTGCCCCTGAATATTCTGACGCATTTGCGGAATTCGGTGCAGTGATGTCAGGGCGGCTGCTGCTACCTGATGAGGTGATCTGAGGGGGAGTTTGCAGCTGCAATTGAGCAGCAGCTGCACTGACCGTTCCTGCTGAGTAAGCAGTTATCCTCACACGATGATTATTAGATTATGCTGTGTTAGTAGCACCAGTGCAATGGATAACCAATCGTGCGTCTACAGGGAGAGAAGATTTGCCAGGGTCACGCCGTATCTAGATACTGTTCTGTATACTACGTAGTGCAAGGATTGTTACCGATTGTTCTTTTGAATGACGCACACCACTTTTGGGCGGCAGATCCTTTCCAAGTGCATGACTCTGTCAGCACATTGACCTGAACCTGGCCCTTTACAGTGTGTTGTACACACATGCGGGCACCATATCCACACCACACGGTGCAGTGACCCTGCACTACAACTGTGTGGCAGTGCTGATATCTTTAGATGCTAGCATGTTATGAATGAAGACCAAGTTTTTGACTGGTTGTGAGGAATACCATATATGCAGCACGGTGCTGCAATGCATCCGATGCATCGACAGCCTCACAGGATTGGTGTGCTGTGTGCAATGTTAGCCTCAGCAGTATCAACTGTGGTGCCTGCTAATCTTGCGTCAACAGCAGGTCCATAAGGCGTCATATCATGCCAGATACTGCTGTGTGGCATATTATTGGTTACTTATGGTGCTTGGGCTGCATGAAATTATGATCATGCATGATCCAAGGTGCTGCGCTGCACAAGTGCGGTGTGTGAGGGTTGTCCTATGTGTTAGTGCTGAGAGTAGCTTGAGCAGCAATGGATGAGTGTGCCACATGCCACAAGGTAACCAACTGTAAAGTAGTCAAACAGGGGTCAAGGCGTCATTGTCATGCACAGTCAGAGACTGTGGTGTCCAAGGGAGAGTTACAGGCTGGTCAGCAGGCCATGCGCGCAGTTCAAGCAGATAGTGTCAGCATGTCACACATCATTCCGACATTTTGTGCAACCGCCACGCTTTGACGTGACACCATGACAGAAGTCACAGGCGCTGTTGCAGCTCCTGATGGCTCTGCAGATGGCGCATGCAGCACTTATCAGTGGTTGATCAGATGCATCTCAGACACAGCTAGTGCCCAAGCAGGCTCACTGACAGCATCCCACAACCCAAGCAGGGACGGAAGCTTCAGCCTCTGCGATCCTATTACAACCCCAAGCAGCCACTGAAGCACGTGATCATCAGGCGGCCCTCATAGCGTCGTTGGCAGCAGCAAGCAGCATGAAAGGGATTGGCTTGAAAGGCACAGGCAACCCCCAGCGCAGCAGCTCCCTGTGCTGCCCTTGCTTGCAAGGCCTGGCTGCCACGTGGTGTCCCACCCAGCTGGCCCCGAATGGGGCTTGTGCCGAGGCTAGAATTCTGCCGCCAAACCTGTACCATCCTGTCACAGTACCACAGTACGATACAGTGGGGTTACAACGCATTTGCAAGTGCCTCAACCAGGCCATGAAAGCTAGAGAAGTTTTTCGACACCACAGGCACAGGCAGCCCCAACACTTCTGCTGCGCCAGCAGCTGTGTAGGGTCCGTGTGCAGCCAGCAATATTTGATGCTGCTGCAATGCGCTGACAAGCTGCTCCCTGCCTCCTACGAGAAGACAAAGCCCTTGTGCCTGCGGGCAGCAAAGCAGCAACTTGCTGTTTGGCAAACACTTTACACACGAAAGGACAGCATTTCATGTGTTGCAGACATGTGTCATGCAACTGCTGACCCCACCAGGGCCTCCAAATAGTGAGCGACAGCCGGTGAGGATGCCGATTCTGGGAACACTACCTTAGTTTCGGTTCAGCTAGCAAGTAGCTGGTTGCCCAGGCATCCTCATCATGTGTCAATGACCTGCAGTCCCAACTGTACGCCACAGGCATTGAGTGCTGATCCATTAGTCAAAATGACTATGTCAGCATTCATACCTCTGCAGTGCTGCTAACGAAATGGCATCGATGTGTCCTTGCAGCAGCGCCTGCGCCTCCACAGTGCCTGTTCCTTAGTGCCTGCTGCTGTCTCTCAGCAACAGATCAAGTCAGCAGTCTCTCCTCTGCTGTGCTGCTGAATACAACGGTATCAATCCTGCCCTTGCAGCAGCAGCTTTGACCACCAGATTCCATCCTTGACTCATGCGTCATGATGAGTAAGCCAGCATGCTTACCTCTGCTGTACTGCTGAATGCGACGGCATCAATGTGTCCTTGCAGCAGCAGCTGTGCCTCCACAGTACAGCACTGCGGCCCCGGAAGGCCCAGGGTTGTGAGGTATGCTGGCACCCTCGCAGCAGCAGCACCTGCTGCTTCTAGGGCCTCAAGGAAGCGGGGCACCACTGGCGGCTCCACCAGGCCCCCTGTGTGAAGAAAGCACCAAAGCAGTACAGAGCACAGTGCAGTGAGATGCGGCACAGTGCAGTGAAAGAGGTAATACACCAACAGCAGGATTGCCGCCTAATAGTGTGGCACCAGAGCACCTGCAGCTTCTAGGGCTGCAATGAAGCGGGGCACTACTGGGGGTCCACCAGCCCACCTGTGTACAACAACACAGTGCAGTGCAGTACGGTTCAGTGCTGTACAGTGCGGTACAGTACGGTACATCAACACATACATGTGAACCCTAAACCCCAGGCTGCTGTGATATCTAAGATTAGTAATCTCACCTGTCACATGTGGCACAGGGCACAGCACCCTGGCCCCCTGTGCTTGCCCTGATGCTGCCAGCTCAGCAGCTAGACCTTTCGTGCTGGCCTCTGAGGGTGACACATCCACCTGGTGACACAGCAGCAGCAGCAGCAGCAGCAGCAGCAGCAGCAACAGCAGCAGCAGTGGCAGCATAATCAATCACAACAGCCGCAGCAGGCAGAAGCACCAGGACAGCCATGGTGCTGGCCTCAGGCTGTGATATGTCCACCTGATGGCCCAGCAGCAGCAGCAGCAGCAGCAGCAGCAGCAGCAGCAGCAGCAGCAGCAGTGGTGGCAAAATCAATCACAAACAGTTAGAGCAGTACGAGCAGCAGCCGCAGTAGCAGCAGAAGCACAAGCACCAGGACAGACTTGGTGCTGGCCTCAGTGGCGACACATCCACCTGGTAACCAGCAGCAGCAGCAGCAGCAGCAGCAGCAGCAGGCTGTTGCACTGCAGTTGTCACAGACAGCACACATGGCACATCACTTGCCACAACTATCAGCACAGCAAGTTCTCACAGCCAGCTGTGTGTCAGCTAGGTCCCACCTCGAGGCCAGCCTGTTGCAGCACAGCACAGCAGTTGCCACACCATGCCCAGAAACAGCATTACAACGTGCCATTACGCTCAGTCCATCAGCTTCCACAGTTGGTCGTGTGCCACACAACTAGTTCAGTCCTACCTTCAGGCCAACCTCTTGCAGCACAGCACAGCAGTTGCCACACCACAACGGTCCAGAAACAGCATAGCAAACGTACAGTGCCGTCCCCCCCACCGTACAGTACTGTACAGTACCGTACTTCGTAGAAGCTCTAGTTCTTTCTATAAATCTTCATTATAATCACAAGTCCTGTATCTGTGCCATATTTCCTCAAGTTATTATATAGCAGAGCTATCAGCCCTGGCTGTAAAGAGTGAGGGCTAGCCGAAGGGTAGTATAGGGCGATTGCTCTAGCCGACTGTACCCATAGTTCTTCTCTCATCAATCTAGTTACTGCTCCAATAATTGTCTGAATTTGACGGCTAGATAACCCCCTGCCGTTATGCTCAGCACTGACGCTTCTCACAGTTGGTTGTGTACCACCCAGATGAGTAAGTCCTACCTTAAGGCCAGCCTGTTGCAGCACTTGTCCGTCTGCACCTAGCACACACAGCTTGATGCCGCTGCTTGCAACATATGTCACTGCCGCATCAGCACCTGCGACACACATCATGCATGGCATGGCACAGCACGGCACAGCAAGAAACACGCCACAGCACAGCACAACACAGCAGTCACGTTGTCGCATACAGCACAGTAGCCTCAGAAGTTTTGAGAAGCAGTCTCAGACATGATGTATGCTGCACCTGCAGACTGGGTGTGCGCGTGTTTGCGAGCTGTCACAGCGTACGGTACATCACACATGCTCCCTGCATAGCGCAACCTTCAGTACCTTCACCCATCTCAACAATCAACAAGGCTTCCTAAGATGCCATTACACCCCTTGACATACCAGTGACTGGTCCGCAAAGTGGTGGCAGGACAGTCTTGCACTGCCATCACCCTTTCATCCCCCTTGATCAGCTGCAGCCGCTGCAGCACTGCCAGATGCCTCTGGCAGAGAGACTCCGTGAGGTTTCATCATGCTTACGACAGCCTTTGCTTCCATCCCAACAGCCATCCATTGACTAGTGACTGGCCAGCAAAGCAGTGGCACGCCACCACGCCACCACCTCCATTGAGCTGCTGCAGCCGCTGTCATCACAGTTTCCATTGCCTTGAATCTGCTGCGGACGCTGCAGCACTGCCAGGACGCCCCACACCTTCATACACTGTGAAGTTCCCATCAATGGCCCATCAACTGCCGGGCAATGGCATCCCTTCACGCATCTTTTACCAGCCATCCCTTGACCAGTGACTGGGTTTCAAAACAGTCACGCGCCAGCGCTGTACTGCAGCTAGCCATCCATCAGCTCACCTCCCTTGAGTTGCTGCAGCCGCTGCAGCACTGCCAGGATGCCGTTCTTGGAAGTGAAGGCCAGGTGGCTGTAGCTGGACAGGTCCATGAGAGCTGCATCCAGCTGCAGGAAGGAAAAACAGGACAGCGGAAAACAACAACAAAGAAAATGGTGGTGGCTGTAGCTGGGTAGGTACATAAGCGCTGCTTTCAACTGCAAACACGACCAGGAAAAGAAGAGAAGGATCTCCTAAGAATCCATAATCACAAAAGATCGCATACGCAGTACGGGGAATCAGCGGATTAATCAGGAGATGAAGGCCAGGTGGCTGTAGCTGGACAGGTCCATGAGCGCAGCATCCAGCTGCAGAAGGGAAAGCGGTATAATTATTTAGCGGTACCAACAAGGTTACAGATGGCACAAAGGGTGGCTGTAGCTGGGTAGGTCCATCAGCGCTCCATCCAACTGCAGGTGGCAAACTGGTACATTGAATAAGTAGTACAAACAAGGTCAGGAAGGGTGGCTGTGGCTGGGTAGGTTTATGAACACTGCATCCAGCTGTAGCAAAAGACCAGGACATGTAGATCTTACCTGCTGTAGGTGCTGCTGCTCTGTCAGGCTGCTGATAGACACTCCAAGCAGCCCTTCAGATACTGGGTCTTGCTGCTTCAAGCAATGCCTCCCCCCCCTCCTCCCCCCCCCCCCCCTTCCCCCCTTTCCTGCGCTACATCCGACCATACCTGCTGTAGGTGTTGCTGCTCTGTGAGGCTGCTGATAGACACTCCAGGCAGCCATGTAGGGTGGGCACCAGCAGCTATGAGCAGCCCTGACAGCTTGGAGGCATACTGACGGGGGGCTGGACAGACAAGGCGGCAGGGGGGTTGTAATTGAAGGTGGGCGGCGCACGGAGGGTATGTCAAATGGATGGTGTCGCAATGAGGTTTGTGCCTGGGGCACATGTAGGTGACATGTTGGCTACATGCGGTCATGAGAGTGATGCTTTGATGTGTATGTTTAAATGTGACAGCTCTGGTATTTAATTCACTTGAAGGTGTGGCTCAATGCAGCTAGTGCACTGCTGCTGTGCTGCTCCTGCTGCTGCTGTTGTGCTGTTGTTGCTGTGCTGCTGCACCTACCGGTCAGCAGGATCCGCTTGTTGTGCAGCAGCAGCTGGTCAAAGGGCGCCAACACATCCGCTTCAAGAAGAGACGTGGACTGAACGAACGCCAAGAAAGCATGAACTGACACAGTGTCGCGGGACAGGGGTGCGGGCGGCAATCGGACGCAAATTGTGTGTGTACATGTTGTTGTATGCGTGGGCGCGGGGTGGGGAGGGGGTACAATTCAGAATTTTCAGGCTATCTGCCGCTAATTCGTTGCGTAACAGCAAGGGTACGTTGCGTATAACTGAGCAGATGTGTTTTACTGTGCTGCCCGGTGCGTTACTTACCGTGCTGATGTCTGCTGCTGCCCTGAGAGCATTCCTGCTGCTGCTGCTGCCGGCGCGCAAGCTGGCTCTACTTGGTTGACTGATATTCTGAACATGCTTGATTCTACTGCTTGTTACTCTGGTTGACGTGTTTAATGGCCTCATGGGTGCAGGTTTGGTCATTTGATGGGGGCACCTCAACAGATCTGGATCGAAGACAGCAGATCAAAGATCCAGCAGGATGATGTATGGTGTAGAGCCAGCACCAGCGTGATATCAACCGGTATACAGATCAATACCAAGCACCAAGCTTCAACGTGCTGCACGCGTCTTGGCTTGCTAGGTCCCAGCCTGTCAGATTTGCTACATCCGGTACGTCTGCTTACATACGCAGTCCGTTTGCGAAGCTTTGACGGGCGATACTATGAGCGAAGAGCAAATAATATTTACCTTCATCGCCACTCTCCCACAAGGAGCGTGTCCTTTGCTGCTGGCGCTCCTGCAGGCCTGCTGGCAGGGGGTGTACACTGTTGCTGGGAAGCATACTTGTTGCTGGGAAGCATACTTGCTAATCAACTGACAAAGAAGCTGCTACAGTGGCAAACTTGGCTCGAACCAGTGTAAGATTACAAGCCTACATGTACATTGCAGTTCAGTCACCTGGTTCAGTGAGACAAAACGACAGGCATGCTGACCTGATGCAGGCTCTTTCACATCGAAAAGTGGACCAGGCTGGGCTCCGTTCACCAGATTCTGAGAGGTAGCAGCATTCAGCTTCCGGGCTGGCTGTGGTACTCCCTCCCGCGCACCCGCCTGCAGGATACATGCTGCAACACATGTATCCAATACAGGGAGTCCGTCACTCACTTCCGCTAGGAGCCATCCGTGTCAACACACCGCCCAGCATTACAGGGTGGTACCCCACCCCTGCACACATACAGACAACATACACACCAACAACAGCAAGGACAAGCCTTCCAGTGACATACCAAGTTACACAAGAAGAAGAAGAACACTGCCCACAGGAAGCATGTCAAGGTGTGGTGGTGGAGCTCTACTGCTGGATGCTGTTGCTGCGCGCCTGCTGGATGCTGCAGCTGCTGCTGCTGTTGCTGCTGCTGCTGCTGCTACTGGCGGCAATTCGAAGAGCTGCCACCACACAAAACCTGCTCAAAGTGAGCAGTGCACAGCCAGATTGTGACCAGCTAGATACAGCAGCAGACAGTGGCTCAGTGCGCCATACTTGTGCACAACGCTTCAAGCATGCACGGCTGCTAAGTGGGCCGACTGACCCATTGCCCTAGGTCGTTGAAACTATACAGGAACTACAATTCTGTCAAAGAGAATCACGTCAGGTATCCTTGCCTCCGCCAAAGCTCAAGATCCATCAGGGTATGACACCATTTGATCCATCCAAGTGCAAGACGCACGGCCCGCCAAGGCCAGGCCAAGGCCAGGCCAGCGCACCAACAATGCTGCCTCATATGACATCTATTGCTTGCTGCTCAGCACTGCAGCGGCGCACCACTCAGTCAATCAGTGTTCGTTACATTGAGATCCCGAAGACCCAGCCCACACCTTGTAAGCTCAGGGACCCAAACCATGTCCCTCCAATGCAACGCCACCTCCTTCGCGCACCATCATGTATGAATCCCAGCCTACTGCGCCAGAGGTGATTCATTAACACTTGGCCTGATTGATTGCGCTAGGGTTTGAGCGGTATCTGCACAGGAGGAACAACAGGCAGCGAACACACGACAGGCGACATGTGAGGCGCTGCAACCTAGCGACACTCCTAGCAATGAACGTGCCAGTAATAAGTGGTGCGTGGCATGACCTGGCTAGGGGTTACCTCTATTTTGGGTAAGAGTACCCAGCATAGAGAAGACGACACAGAGGTGCATGATGAAGCAGCAGTTTCATGTCCCAGGGAGATTGAGCTTCCTACTTTCCCCAAAAGCATGCATGCTGCCACTCGCACAAAAGAGACAGGGTTAATATCGCTGCTCCGGTTGGCAGCGGCTGTAGTGGCAGTGGATCAATATTCAGATCAATCTGAAGTTGCAGCATGCAGGTGCCCAGGCTACGGCAGGCTCAGAAACACAGGCGAGTGGGCCCGGCTAGTGCCTCCCATGGCCTTGTAGTATCAATCAGACACTGGGCATGTGGAACGGTGAGTGGTATCAATGTGGTTCCTTCTGCTCCACTCACATTTTCAGGCACTTGTCCACCAGGCCTCTGACTTGGGGACTGAAACCGAGTCCCCTGTTGCACACTTCAGGCAGTTTGCCGTCCTTGCATGTCTTGGCTTCTGTTACACACTTTCCACATTCAGTGTTGCACATCTTCTGGACGGCATCAACAGCAAGTTGCTTGTTGGTGCTCTCCTGGCCGATGCACCAGCACATTTGGCAGCACCTGCCTTCCAGCTGCTTGGTACCTTCGCAGCTGAAGATGCCCTGCGTAATTCGAGAAGCAGTGATTGTCAGCGTCAAGGTATGATACATCGCAGCAGGGTGTGGACGTGCATGCAACAAAGCTGTGAATCAGTACTGTGGGATGTGTGGTGTTCCTGCTCACCTGCAGCAGATGGCGATCTGCATGGCAGACAGCAGCGAGCGATGCCAGAAGGCATGTAAACAGTATCGCGCGATGCATGGTGGTACGGCTGCAACAGCACAGGCAAGGTCACCAAAGGCACCACATCACGATGGGACCGCTGGTGCAAGGATGGAAAGAGCGCGTACACGAACAACAGACAAAGAAGGCCTCTTTGAAGAAGGTGTCTCTGATGCTCATGCGTTGGAGCTGCACGTGTTACAGGATTATGCCATTGCAGTTGCTACCACCTGCAATGACTCATGAGTCTGACTCATGAGTGACACCCCCCCTTTTCCAAGTCCGTCTTCAAACTGTGCTATATCCTGAACATCAGGTTATCTTGGTTTTAATAGGCATTTGCTTCAAGTGTCCTTGCTGACCTGTTGAACCTCTTAAAAGCAAGGGCTGATCAGGACCATGGCCTGGTGCGCCGGTGGTCTTCTGTTGGGCCACTGGGGCCAATCTGCGAATGGGACGGGTGCTGAGACCTTTGCTGCTGAGGTTTGATCTTGGACATGATGCTAGACAAAACTCCACAGCCTGCTGGATACACCCCACAGTACTGACTGGGCCCCGCTCTGCCTGATTCTCTACCACATCATCCCCTGCTGTGGTCATCCCCTGCTGCAAAAAGCACATTTGCCTCAGGGAGAGCTTAGGGGCATCTTGATGATGCACCTTCAAAACAATGCACACTGCTTACATCTTTGGATCCACACAAGCCTGCCTTCACACACAGTATCAACAGCCGCACACCTGTTCGAGACACCTGCAACCTGCACTCTCTGCTTTGCTGCACAGTGATCGACAGCTGCATGGGGGTAGGCCGCAACCAGATAAGCCTGGCAAGCAGGGGGTGTCAGACAGCCTCCCATTCCCAGCACAATCGCCACCGCGCACCACCCACACAACAGCATCCTGCAAAATCTGCAGGGCTGACAACACATTCGTTCTTGGTATCTTGATGCACACACATTCGTTTGTGGGGTGCTGCGCACCCGGCACGGCAGGCAGAACACACACGTGCTGCTGGGGTGGATCACACCACCCAGAGCATACACTCCCCCCAAATCCTGCGCTCACAACGGCGTCTTACAATCCAGAGCACACACTCAGAAAGTTATCACACCACCAAGTTGTCAAGACAGGCACAACACCTCCAGCAGCACCATGATGCACCTGCAGGCAGCCAGCAGCACTGCTGTCAGCGATGCTTATGTACCCGCGGCCTGCTTGATGCACCTCCTCCCACCTCTACTTGAACTTGTTGCTGAGCAACACCCCAGCACACATCACGCCATATCTGCCTTGTGCAGACAGTATCTGCACTTCTGTCCTGCCACACTGCATATCTCTGCACCATGCTCTGGTAAGAGCCTACTGATGCGAAAAACAACTAGCCGGCTGTTTCCAACCTTGGCAGCGGTATCAACCTACACGGCTCTAGCAACCCTACAAACAAGTGTGGCAACATGTACATGCGACTCTATGGACAGTGACAATGGCAGCCTTGCGCAGCCTAGTGCTGGCTTATGGGAAGGGCACTACCCACTGTCAGTGCCAAAGTGTCTGCCTGTTACGTAAAAAGCCCACAACTGCGAGGTACAAACCTCACTTCTGCACACCAGAGTTGACCACAGGACCAACGTCACTTTCCCCCTTGAGGCAACATGCGCCCCCACACAATACAAGAAGTCTCAATGACATATATCTGTCCCTACAATTGCAAACCTCAACACTGCTACAGCAACCAGGATAGCCACCAGAGCTGCTAATCAACACGCTACAGAACATATGTGTGAGCGGAGGTCTCTACACAACCACGCACAACCAACGTGTGCATGGCGCCTCTGAGCATGGCGGCCCTTGCGCCTCTCCAGGCGACGAACACGGCCCGCGTCATGCCAAAGCATTGTGCCAATGCTCCCAGCCATCGCAATACGCCAAGGCAGGTGGCAGTTGTCAACTACCCGCAGCAAATGCCATGGGAACTCCTTGCTGTGTGCCAGGGAGGGAGCTTGCAGGCGCACGTGCCCTGCTGCTGCAGCAGCACGCCACCGCTCCTGTTTAGCAGGAGGCGAACTGGTTGATAGCCTTTGCCTTGTCTGAGGCACTGTTGTAGCTGTGGGTAGAGAAAAACACACCAGGTGCAGACAAGCAGGGTACTGTTAGGGCGCATAATCTTGGGGGGGTGGTGTAGGATCCTACGGCACCCCTGGAAAGCGGCCCCATAATGAGATGAAATACAATACGTATTACTCTAGAGCGGTTCACGGCCATTCGTGCACACCAGCATCTCACACTTCTCAGGTGTGAAAAGATTATGAGCCCTAATACTGATCAGCACAGACATTTGCAAGGCGCAGGGTAGAGGAGGTTGGTGCGGCTGGGCTTGTTGGCTGCTGTGCTGTCATGCGTGCTGTTGTGCGGCTGGGACATTTGTCAGACTTGCTGCTGACGACACAGGCAAACCACACACATGTGTTTTCGCGCCGTGCGCTAATGGCACGAAGCAAGCATCAATATACAGGAGACAAGAGCACAAGCAGCCAGGCAGCCCAAGGTGCCAAGCACAGGCAGCAGCTACTTACATGTTCAGGCACTTGCTGATGGCGGCGTTGGTGCCAGAAGCCAGCTTGAGGCCGTCCTCGCATGTCTTGCCCAAAGATTTGGTATTCTTGCAGCTGTTGATGCAGGAGTTGCACAGGCCAGGGCAGGCACCCTTGAACCTGGCCAGGCTGGAGTCCTGCTGGATCTGCAGGACAGGACAGGGCAGCACAGCACAGCACATACACTCAGCACAGTGCCATACAGTGCGAGCTATGGTAACACACATGTAGGGAAAGAGGTTGTGGGGTGCCAGAGACTGTGGGTGGACATAGCAGGGGTGTTGTCTGCATGGGCTGCAGGGCAGGCGCGGCAGCACCTCAGCAATATCACACAACCTTGTGGGAGAGCTGGCGTCCAGACATGTGCTGGTCAGCACCTTGAGGTGCATGTTATGATCAGTGAGTATGTTCTGACGGACTGTCAGTGCTACTGCTGCATGGAGGCTTTGCTGCCTCCCAGGACCGCTTGGGCCTGGGAAGCAGCAGAGCTGCAGCCAACAGCCCTGCGCAGCTGCTAATCTTAACTGTACCAGACAGTCCCCTTGACTCACCACACAGCAGCACAGGTTCTGGCACCTGCCCTCCAGCTCGCTGATGCCGTTGCAAGAGAAGCTCTGCAGGTAGGCAGCAGCAGCAAAAGGTTCAGAGAGACGGCAGAAGCTGCTCACTGCTTGGGAGCAGTGTCAGACCTGAAGGAAGCTTCCTGCTGCTGACGCTGGCGTGCAGGGCTTACAGGCATCACAGTGGCGACGTTTCAGGCGTCTGCAACCGATTCAAGCAGACCAGCATGGCGGTGGCGCTCGTTTCGGGTTGAGTCACCGGTGGCACCGGTGTTCAGATCAAAGACACCCGCCGTGCCCTGCGCTCTCCCTTGCCATCCAGCCACTCACCTGCTGCAGGTAACGCTGCAGGTTGCGCTCAGCACTGACGGATGCGACCAGTGCTGCCAGCAGGCAGAGAGCCATTGCCCTGGACATAGCGGACACCTTGCAACGGGTGGTGCACGTGGGAGGCTTTGGCTTGAGATGCTGAGTTGACGGATTGTGAATGTTAGGAAACAAGGCGGGATCGCGTTCTGTTGAGCTGGCTGGATACTAAACCCTTTGGTACCACCGGTGACACCCTGTCACTGTTGTTATGTTGTGTGGGTGCATCCAGAAATTCAAAGGCCTTGCTGCCCCTGGGTGCATTTTGTGAAGCGTTCTTTTAGAAAGTGTACAGGACGTACAGGGAGTGGATGCTCGGCACTAGAAGTGTTCTGCAATACAGCAGTTGCGAATGGTCCTGGGCCAGATTACACACAGTGGACAGAGCTGGCTGCATTGTAGTAAGATCGCAGAGGCTGAAGCTGCCGTGTCTGTCAACGAAAAGAAGTAGGTAGTAATGCATGTGCATGTGCAGTTGAAGCTAGACGAGCTTTGGGGCCTCCAAACCCGAGCTGGCTGCAGAGCTGCACCACAGCCTCTTGCGTGAGACAGTGCCCGGAACCGGGGAGGTAGCAAGATTTCCTGTGGAGACACTGGGAACACACAAAGATGGGAACACAGAACACAATGTAATTAGCACTGGGTCCCCCACCGCCACCCCAGGCAACGAAAGCCTAACAAAGCAACCTCACAGTACAATAGAAGGCGTCCAGACCAAAGCTGTGAGTCCAGCAGCCCCATCAAGCCTAGTAGGATTACCTGCAAGCAGCACCACCACCACCGTGCAGCGAGCGTCAGGAACAGCCCACCAGGATGCCAAGAAGGAGCATGCAGGCACAAGGGGGGAGGGTGGGGGTCCTCCCCCACCCCCAGCGTAGGCTGGCAGCACCAAGTAGGCCGTCACCGTGGGACCTGAACAGGCACAGCAGACAGAAATAACACAGGACAGGCGGGGCACACAAAAAAACAGACAGCCGGGCGGCAAAGAGCACAAGGCACAAGAAAAACCACCCTGCCACCCAAAAAACTTAACGCAGCACGGTGTGAAGTTAACCACCAACGGGGCAAGAAGCCCCGCCGTTGCTAAACGGTGGTACTGACACTGCTACAGGAACGCACCGGGCGCAGCCCGAAAAGAGACAGGTTGAAGAGATATGCATATGTGTATGAGTGGCAGCAGAGGTTTCATGTAAGTGAGTGGGCACAAGGGGAAGAGAGGGTAGGAAGAAGATGCGGGGCGGGCGCCGTAGCGGTCCCCACCCCCAGCGTGGCCCAGTGTCCCTGCAACAGGCACAAGACAAGGGGAGGGGAGCAAGGCAGTGTAACACAAGGTGGGGAGGGGGTGGGGAGGGGGGTGGACCATGCAGAGGCGACTGATGAGGTGGGTGGACCGATCCGGGTGGCTTGTTTCAGCAGTGCTTGATGATTGTGATTCTGTTCATGAAACTGATGGTTGTCCGTTGGCTACTTCACGAGCTTCGGGCTCCCTTGTGGATTGTACGGCTTTGGTCGTGCCAAATGCTGTATCTGTAACTGAAAAGAGTCCAAAGTCATCTGTTCCAAGAGTTCAAGAATCACGGACGGTCGCCACAACATCATTCCACAAAGCGATGGCCATCAGCCATATCTTTGGGGGGGAGGTTGTTACAAGTAGATACTTTCACCGCAAAGCGGTACTCTCTACACTTGATCGACTGGGTAAGCCAAAGACGCACACCTGAACCGAGGGAACCTGCAAAGACACGTCAGACAAGACCAGCCCCCAAAAAAAAAACACAGACATGGCAACTGCCACACACACCGAGTATAGTATCGTGCTTTCAAGACTCAGTTGTAAATCTGCAGTCTACACATACCTATATATATCTGTGACACCTGGAAGGGGGCGATGTGATGCCCTGTCGCCAGTCCCAGGACTTCAAACCGATGCCTTGCACGCTGGGGAGCTGAAAGGACTGGCCATCAGCCATATCTGTGACACCTGGAAGGGGGCCAGTGCTGCTGTGAGGCGAGCTAGCGCTGCTGCCCGAACACGCTGAGTAGAGTCAGCCCAGCTGATGAGGGGCGGTGCTAGGGTGGGTAGGAAGAGTTTTGAACGCCACTGCTGCCAAAACCGGTGCTGGTAATTCCGTTGGATGGCTGCACACAACTGGGTTCTAAGGGAACTCCCTGTGATTGCTGGGGCTGGTGGGGGTGGGGGGGGGGGGGGGTTCAAACGTTGTGCTGCCCGTGTGGATGGGAGAGAGCCTCTTGCGTGTTGCGGAACGGTCAGGGAACCATTGTTTTGGTGTGGCCAAGCTGTTGCTATCAGCTGGACAACGCATCACCTGCAGGCTCCTACAGTAATCGTGATTACGTGATTGCTGCTGCAGAAATTGGTTGCGGACATCTCTCTGCTGTGGTGAGACCCCTCCGTTTAGAGGAAGGAGGGGTGGATGTGCTGGCCGCGGCATGGCAAGTGTAACTTGATGTGAGACAGTGCCCGGAACCGGGGAGGTAGCGTGATTTCCTGTGGAGACACTGGGAACACACAAGTAACTTGATGTGTGTGCCATCAGCATACATTCCAGGACAACGTGCTTGCATGCTAGTCAGACACATCGCCTGCTCCTTCCCTGCTGAACACCATGCACTGCATTGCACTTGTTACGCCCAACTGTTCACACCACTGCTTGTTACAGTCTCCCAAGCTCCTACTCCACTGTTTCAGCAGTCTTGCAGGCGCAACAGTACACGCTGCACGCACACTGCGCGGATAACACACACCCACACACAGGCACAGGTTTCAGTGCCAACCAGGTGCGTGCTGATGACACCACTGCTGCTGCTCCGCATGTACACAAGCATGGGGGAGAAACTGCTGTGACAGCCTGAGGGTCCGTAAGAACAGCAGGAAGACAGTGATAAGATCCTCTGTCTAGTGATAAGCAACAGCTTGCCGTGCGACAAAAGCAGCGGAAGGAAATGTGCAAACGGTGTCCACACAGCAACGCGGCGTGGCAATCAGCTGAACCCCGGTCCATGTAAGCAATGCCACTGATGTGTCCGGGTGCCTGCTCTACTCTCACAACTCTCTTGCTCAGAAATCAAGCCACTGCTGCTGGCTGCAGCTGTATGCATGGTGCCTTATGGACATGCTCACAGGGGCTTGCTACCAATAACAGCAGGCCATACAGCAGACAACCAGTCTGACTGTGCGCGACCCAACAGCAGTAGCCTGAAAACAAAGCTTTCCTTAGGCCAAGCCCTGTACAGGTGGTGCCCGCCAACCAAGCAGCTGACAACATGCACAAGCGCTGCTCATCAGGATGGCGAAGAGGGGTGCATTCAGCACTTCTTATCGTTGCCCTTGTTTGCGTCCTTGTAGTTATTCTCTACGCAGGACTTGTCCTTGGCACCGAGGTATTCGTTCACGCATGTAGACAGGCCTCCCTGGGATGCACCGTTGCCGTTCCTGCAGCCGTCTGCTGGCTTTCCGTTCTTCTTGCAACCCGCTACACAGTCGTTGCAGGTCTTGGAGCACAAGTTCCTGATTGCACCAGCGCTGCTGCCCTGGAAGAGGTTGGGCTTGGCCACCTCCTGCAGAAGCACACAGACAGCAGCAAGCAGGACAGCACAGGCGTTGAAATGATGCACAACTGCACATGTTGCAACCTGATGCACAGCTGAACGTGGTATAACCTGTGACAGCAACCACCAACACTGCTGCAGTTGTGATGTGGTGCAGAGAGCCCTCAGCCTTCTGCTGCCTGCTGATGATCAGCCAGAAAACAACGGGCAACACTCACAATGCAGTTGCACAGAAGGCTGCACTTGCCGTCCAGCTGTTTGATGTTGTCGCACGTGACATCCTGCGAAGCAGAGTGCAGCAGAGAAACAAACGTGGGTCACTCGAGCCCCCACCAGGCCAGTCCAACGCCAGCTTGCATAGTACCTCCCAGATGCATGGCGCGACCATAATACCATCACGCGTAACCGTGCATGCCAGCCGGCCGCTGTCCTGCTGCCTAGAGCTTCTCAAGAGCCATGTGCACCGATGGGTGAAGTCAGGACCTCACCTGCTGCAGGGAACGCAGGAAGCTGCGCTCTGCGCTGACAGCGCATGCTAGTGCTGCAAGGATGCACACGGCAATGATTGTCTTGGCCATCGTGCTGCGGCTCAAGGAGGGAGCAGTAGTGCTTGCTGTGGTGATCTGTATGACTGCAAATGGCGTGCACAACAGAATACGACCTTGACGCAGGAGGCACCTCTCCAAACACTATATGTAGCCAGTTGCTGGGTTGTTGCGAAGCAGCTTCCAAATATCTGTCAGCTGGTCAGAAGGCCAGGAAGGTGTCACCGGAAGGTGTCGTATGACTCAGAGTCATACGGTGGAGTTTCAGCCACAGGCCGGCAGCAAATGCGTCACATGATGTGTTGCAGTGGTCGAGGGTATGCGGCAATAGGAAGACACACTCCCACACTGGGCCAATGTGGTTGCCCTTCCACCAGCATGCCGCAAGCTAGTGCCCAACAGGCAGGTCAAGATGGTCATGATGACGCTGGAATGATTGATGCAAGCTTTTTGAACCGCATGGCCACACCACTGCCTGTTACAGCGACACAGTCTGTGTCAGTTGCGCCCAGCTGGCTGCGTCTGCTGCTGGTTGTGAGTACCAACCGGTGCTGCTTGTCACCACAAGGTCAGTCAGCCAGTAACTGACTGGCAACACTGAGTGCAGCCTGATAAAGTACCACAATGCCTTTAGAGCATCTCAGAGTCTGGACAAAGGCACGACAGCAGCCACCAAACTGCCCATTAAACAGGCCAAACGGTTTGGCAATACGTAAGTTAACTTAAGGTACGATACTAATCAGCTGAACACTGCACCAACAGATCAGCAAGGGGAGAGCAACTCGTGTCACACCACGAAGCACATATATTGGCGGTGCTGCTTGCGGCTTGCGGCATTCTGTGCTGCGCGCTCGCCACACCAAGTAGGCCGGGGGCTGTCCACGCCTCAGCTGGGGGGGGGGGGGGGGGGGGGGGTTGTCCCGGGCTGTCAGGGTTGTTAGGGCTGTCACACTCTATGCGCACTGCTTGGTGCTAGACTTGGCTGCCTTCAAATCCTTGTACTTGTTTTCCACACAGCTCTTGTCAGTGGCACGGCCGTACTCTCCAACGCAGATTGAAAGGCCGCCCTCAGACATGCTGTTGCCCTCCATGCAGGCGCTCGGTGGAAAAATTTGAGGAGCAGGCAGCAGCGGCAGCGGCAGCGGCGGCGGCGGCAGCAACAGATAGATGATAACACCATCAGGCTTTGGCAGCTGCCATGCAACCAGGGGTAGTGGGAATCGGCTGTCTATACAACTTGTTGGCATGTGATGCGTTGTGAAGACCCAGGGGGTGCCTGAAGTCATTTCGGACGAGAATTGCTTTGCCCCCTGGGTTCAAAACCAGCTGGCACGAAGACGGCAGGACGGGCGCAAGACACCAGTTTGAGCCACTGGCTTTGTAGGCAAAAAGCCAACAACCAGCCCTTTGACGCTTACCCTATTGGGTTGCTTCTCGCAGCCCTCTTTGCACGCGGTACACAGTCTCTCACAGTCGGCCCTGGCATCCTTGCGCAGGACAATGCTGGGCCTGACCACCTCCTGTGAAAGCACAGCACAGCACGGCATGGAAAGCTGAGCGTCTGCAGCAGAACAGTCAGTCGTATGGAGCCTGGCAGGCGCTGTGCGGCCGCAAGCAGTTGTGCTCAGCTGTGCGGCACAGCCCACCTGTGTTTGGCATGGCTCTTGCCTGTGCAGCTTGTTACCAACAAAAATAGTATGGTGGCAGGCTAGGTGCCCCGTTGGCAGTGCTCAACTGCAGGCAGCCGCCCTGCTCACTGTGGCACCACTGCTGCTGCTACTAGCGGCAAGGAATGACTGCAAGGCCTTGCAAGGAATGACTGCAATTGCACCCTAGGGTGTGTGTGCACTTGGGACATCACACGACATCCTGGGCTGCTGGAGTGTACTGGTGCTGCTTTTCCTGCAGTGCTGAAGCCATCATGTAGGCTGCCTTAAGTAGCCGTAGTGCTGCTAGCAGCAGTTGCGATTCAACAGCAGCTTCACTGTGAGCAGCTTGTGATCCCTGCGCAGTGAAGTCTAGCAGCAACCCTCCCCACTCACAAGGCAGTTGCACATGATCATGCAGCTGTCCGGAGTCACTTGCGTGACGATGCTGCAGCTGACCCTCTGCATAAAGACACGCAGCAAAGGGGTCAGCCAGTGGGCCACCATCGCTACCACCGCCCACAAACGCAAACACCACAGGCGCCGCTGGGCATAAAAAACACAAGTAAACGTCTACTGAAGGTATTTGATGTGATGATCGCTGCACTGCTGCCGCGATGAGCTCTTGACAGAGTTGGACGGCTTTTTCGCCTCACCTGCTGCAGGGTGCGCCCAAAACTGCGCTCAGCGCTCACAACGCAGACAAACGCTGCTAAAATACAAACTGCAACAAGTGTTTTGGCCATGGTCCAGTTTTGGGGGTGCTGGATGGGACTGTTCTGCTCCTCGTAGGCTTTGATTGTGTATGCGTGCTGCTGAAGCAGAAGTTGCTGGGCACCACGCACTGTTGCAGCTCATGTTGGAGTTTGTCGGGGTGTTATAGTACCACATAACACAAGCGGGCCAGTGGCCGTAGTAGATTTGCTCAAAAGCCATACTTGAATAATTGAAGGCTGGAACATTGATTATGCATCAACACAGGCTGAGCTGAGCTTGGCTGACTGGCAGACTCTGCTGCCTGCCGCGTCCATGCTAGGTGCACCTGACTTGTGGCGAGCTTCTGCCTGTTGCATTGTGCCTGGACATGATGATTCAAAGTCTAAATGCACTTTCGTTGGGTGATGTGCAGCAGCATCGGTCGAAGCAGGATGGAGGAAGGAGGGGAGGGTGGACGGGTCTTACAGGACCCCTCCTCAGCTGCAGCTGCCAGTTCAGGCCAGCTGTATGCGACACTGTGTGTCGAGCTCTGCGCTGGCTTGAGAAGGGTGCAATGCAGTCTAAAGCTTATACTGCAACAATATGTCTGCGTGCTAGCGCGCCTTAGTGGCCAAATAGTCAGGAGGAGTGGGCCTTGGCATGACCTGGCCCAGTCTTGTTGCAGCACGGGCTACTGGACCAACAGCAGCAGCCTCCCCCGGCCTGAGGGTGATCAATACAACGTTTCAAATCGTTTAGGCGCCGAGAATTTCGCGCGGTGTCAGGTTGTAGCATTTCAAAAGTGGGCCAGGCCCTGAGCGACCTCAGATATCGAGCAGAGACGAGCTGATGCAAGGCGCTGCGCTGGTTGTCTGCAACCAGGTCTCCTTTACAGATCAACGTTCGTCTCTTCTTATTCCAGTCGTGTGGTCCCGTTTTACATCTTATGCTTGTATCCCCCACCTGAAGTTCCGTTTAGCGAAGTTATTACATTTATAAAATAACGAGCTGGGGATGGATCATTTATTCCCGCCTCGTAATGGCCTGGCGCAGCTGCAGTTGTGGCTGCTGTTGTGCCTGCTGCTGCTCGTGTCAGCAGCAGCCCAAGTGCCGTTGGTCCCATGTACTCTGGAGATAGAAGGCAACTACCCCCAATCTGGGATCCGTAAAGCCTCACTGGCATGCGAGAACAGCACGGTACCACCAAGGATGGCAGCTGCCTAAGCCTTTCTTCCGTGGGTGGGCGCTGCACCTGGCGTGGTGTGGGGCGGAGCCCAATGCGGTGGCGTACAGACCTATAATTATACAGACCAGGCTTACAACTGCCTCCTCAGAGTGTGCTTTGGCAGCTTTGTTCATTTCAAAAACCTGCGCATCGTTGGTTTGGTTGAGCCTGACTACACAGCCACAGTATGTGTAGAAGGCGGCACAAATGTCAGGTTCACAAGTGCCAACTTCAGCAACAACCAGGCGTCATTCATTGGCACCTCCTGGGGCAATGTGAGTGTACTGGCAGGCTGTCTGACCATGAGCCGGACCAGAACAGTTGCTGGCAGCACACAGCCTGTCTGACTTAGTCTTCAGCTGAGCTGCTCAAGTTTGACACGATCAACGGTGTGGCACAGGTGGCACCTGTAGCCGGAGATTGTGTTGGTGGTGTTGCCAGCCTGGCCAGCCAGAAACAGCAGCAGGCTCACTTGCACTGCAGTCAAGGCCCTTCATGAGCAATCAGCAACATAGGGATTTGGACCCCGTGCAGCACAGCCACAGCCAGCAACTGCTGGCCTGTGCTGCAGCACCAAGCCATTCCATGGTGCTTCTCCCAGCTTATCGCATAGCCCAGCTGACTGACCATCTACAACTTGTACCTTTGTTGCCATCTGCTGTGACAGGTGGAGCTGATCAACAGCACCATGGCGAACAACATCGGCATCAATGACTACCACATTGCTGGCATCGGCTTCAGGGGAACTGCAAATGTCAATGTGGAAGGCTGCAGCTTCCTGAACAACACTGCCGCCACTGGCGGTGCCGCCATTCGCGCTATGGGTGACCAGCAAAACCAGTTCGACCCCTCAGAAGGTTCAGGCCTTGCAGCCGGTATCATGAACATCAAGAACTGCACATTCCGAGGCAACTCGGCTGCATGCAGTGGCTGCGCAGGAGGGGCAATTGCAGTGTTTCACAACTCAAAAGGTGAGCTGCTGCCTGACTATTTCAGCTGTGTCAGGTGCCATCTTGACAGCCTGTGACTGCTACTGAAGAGCAGCAGTGCAGCAGGTTGAAAGCCAGAGCAACAGCCTGAGCTCTGCCAGACAAATGATTTGTCAGTACAAAATCGACTGTGATAGTGTCAAAAAAAGCAGCATCAGCACACAACTCATGCCGCAAGGGACACCAAAACTCAAGGGGCCAATGTCATGTCGGGTGTGGCCTGATCCTCAGGCTTCAGCTCCTGATTAGCTGTCATGACAACGTCAGAATTATCAGACCGTCAGTGATGACTTGACTGACTTGGCTGGCAGCCAGTGACAACTTCAGCACGGCTTCTGTAAGTGGAATCCTGCACTGTGTGCTGAGCTGTGCCCCAATCCTGTCTGACAATGCTGTTTGTTTTGACCTTGTCGCAGTGAGAATCGACCAGTCGATTTTTGTGGACAATGGAGGCAAGGTGGGAGGAGGTGCCATTGCTATCTCTGATGCAGCCCAGGTGGCAGTGCAGAACTGCCGCTTCATCAACAACAGCATGTCGCAGATTGGCGGCGTTGAGAGCGATCGTGGAGCCATGATCAGCCAGTCGGGAGGGAGGGGCAGTACTGGTGAAAGACAAAGCATCAGGTGGGTGTATACAGGTTGCTGCTGCCTGCAGTTGCTGCCGCAGCAGCTGCCCTACTGTATACGCCTAGTCTAGCGGGCTAGGCAATGCCACCAGCAAGTTGCTGGCCACAGTAGCAGCGCACACCTCGTGAAGCAGTGTGCCACGCGATAAGGCTATGCACTATGGTCTTGTGAGCAGCTTCACACGCTGGCCACCAGGCACACTTTGGGGCCGCCCCAGTTGGCAACACTGTTCTTTGAATGACATGATGGGCATGTGGAACTACCGTACTCAGCGGTGCTGTGCTACACCCGGGGTGTTGTGCAGACTTTGTTTTGCTTGACAGCAGTCTGTGTCTGACTATGCGTGCCATGTGCTTGCTGCCGCTGTTTTGCAGTCGTCTTGCGGAATTCTTCGCTGATGAACAATGTTGTGCAATCGCACGGCGGGGCAGTTGCGGTCAAAGCCAATGCCTCGGCCCTGTTTGACGGCTGCACGTTTACCGACAACACTGTCCGGGCAACGGGCGGCAAAGGAGGCGCCCTCTACATAGAAGGCTCCACCAACCTGTCAAGCACTTCGCTTACACGCAACAGCGCTGCCATCGGCGGCGCGATCTTGCTTGCGGGCAGTGCAAGGTTGCGTCTTGGCAAGGGCGTCTCGGTGACAGACAACACAGCTCAAAGCCACGGAGGGGCCGTCACCATCGAGAGCAAGACAGCTGTTGTCGACACTTTTGCGGCACTGCGGGCCGTCGCGATCGACAACGAGGCCGCTTATGATCCCAACCTGTCGGTCCCCATCGAGAAGATCGTCATCGACAAATTGGCGGTCAACCTGACCAGCAGGGTGAGCGCGTCCGAAGGCCTTTTCAACGTCAGTGTCATGGTACTTGGGTGGTACAAGATCCCCTCCCAGAACACCGAGATCGAAGCAGTCTTGGGAGCTGGCAACGTCACCCGCGTCGAACGTACCAGCGCCAACGGCACAATCTTGTTCACCAACCTCAAGCTTCAGGAGGATCCGGGTGCCTATGACGTGATCTTCAAGCCAAAGGGACAGGCGGGACCTACAGCAAAGCTTGTGGTGAACATCATAGGCTGCCCCCTGGGCGATGTGAGAGTTGACACAGACAAGGCCCAGGCCTGCTATACGTGCCCCAAAGGGCGTTACAGCTTCAACCCAGACAACACGACGTGCGACAAATGCCCGGTCGACGCTGGTGAGTACTGCCTGATTGCAAGACAGTGTCCAGCTGTGTGTCATGCATCAAGAGTTGTGAGCCTCCAAGGCCTTCAAGGGAGGCCCCTGAGATTATTGCAAGCATGAACATCGTCTCCAGCAAGTAGTACTATACTGTAGTGACTACAGCCTGAGGCTAATATTGATGAGAGCCCTGGTGCTGCAGTCGCTCTGATACAAAAGTTGCAGGAACAGCAGGCTGTAACTATGCTGCCCTGCTCCATGCTTTGCCTGCCCGCTTGCAGAGTGTGGCAATAAGACTGTTGTGCCTCTGCCCGGCTTCTGGTCATCAAGTGACAGGTCAGCCCAGATACACAGGTGAGAACAGCACACTGGTGTGAATCACACCATTGAATAGTGTGACATCATGTGTTGGAGGCCGTATGTCCGACATTGATGATCAAAGCAAACCCGGACAGCGCTGTTTTTGGGCAGATTATTCGGACTTCAAAGTTGAGCAACTGGCTTGCTCCCTCCGGGATATTTTCTGCACGGAGGCTCTGAGTCAGCATGATGCTTCGCTTACTAGGACACAGTGCTGATTGTACCCCGGTGCAGCGCTTGTTGAGTAATACTTGTGTGCGTGTGTGTGCTGCTGCAGGTGCCGGAACCCCCAAGCTTGTCTGGGAACTGCCAGCAACGCCTGTGAGGAAGGTTACAAGTCGAACCTGTGTGGCGTTTGTGAATCTGGCTTTGGGTCCTTTTCCCCGTTCACTTGCCGACCATGCCGGTCAAAGGGTGTCATCGTCATGTTGTATACCTTGGCAGCGCTGTTGATGCTTGCCTTTGCCAAGGCTCTTTGCTTCTTCACCCTTGATTTCTCTCAGCTGCAGAGCGGTGCGGGGCAGCCAGCAGCCGTGGCCAAACCCCAGCCTGCACATACCGCACCAAACGAGATCCTTAAGCCTTTCTGTATCTATCTTCAGTTCAGCTTTATAGTGATGGGGATGCAGGGCGTGTCGTGGCCTGCAAGTTTGTCAAAGCTTTTCGAGGCACTGCAGGTTTTGTTTGCTCCCTCTAGCCCCCAGACATTGAGCTTGGAGTGCATACTGTCGCGCAACAGTGCTCTGCCGGTCCCGGTGCAGGTGTTTCTGTTGGCCGTCGCTATGCCTGTGCTGCTGTTGGTGGCCTTGCTGGTGATAGAGACGGCTAAGGCGTACTTCGCAAGCAAGACGTCATCACAGGCACGTGGTTTGGGCCCCTCTGCGCTTGCTGTCGAGGGGCAGCGGCTGGTTGCGCAAAGCGTCATTGTCTGCTTCTTGTTTTACCCCATGCTGTTGCGCGCTGTGATGGGCCTCTTTGCCTGCATCCCTTTGGATCAGCCTGCGTCCCTTCCTTACGTAGCCAATGCAGTCGGCAGCTTCTGGGCCGGTGATATGGCGCAGAAGTGCTTCACTGGGTACCACCGGTGGGCTGCTTTCGGCCTGGGTATCCCCCTGCTTGTGCTGTTGGTGCTGGTTCTGCCGGTTTCGATGCTCGCGTTCATCTTGCGCCACCGCCAAGTTTTGTATAGCGACCAGTTGCGCAAGTTTTCCTTCATGTTCTCTATGTACAGGCCCAAGAAGGCCTGGTGGGAGGTGGTGGTTCTGCTGCAGACGGCCACCCTTGTAGCCATCAGTGTGTTTGGTGTCGGTCTCGGCACTTATTACTCCTGCCTGCTGCTCACGGCTGCCCTGGCAGTCACGATGGTGCTGCATGCATGGATGCGTCCCTACACTAGCGTGGTGGCCGGCAGAACGTCTCTGCGTGGGCTAGCATGCGTCTTTTTCACGAGCTTTGCCGCGCTGTCGTTCCTTCCGGTGGGTACTGTCTATGGCCAGTTTGCGGTGAACGAGGCGTACGCGATTTCTGCTGGTGTGGTAGTGGTGCTCCTGAATGCCGCTTATGTGGTGTCTGTGGCAGTTGAGCTTGTCAGGGCCGTGCGCTGGACGGCAGTTGCAAGGATGGCACGTAAGGTCATGGGCGTCTGTTGCGCAGTGCGTGGTGGGCAGCAGGGCGGTAAAGGAAGTGGCGACCAGGGGGCTGCTAACTCTGAGAAGGCTGGGCCAACTGCGAAGGAGGAGGCATAAGGTGGCACCCTGTCAGCTCGACAGCCTGTGGTTGATTGGCTTTGCGCATGCAGATATGCTGGATTGGCTGCTTGGTCAGGCAGCTGCCTACTGATAGCATGGTGCATCAGCAGTGCGCGCGGGTGCCGCTGTGGTTGACTGGCTCTGCACAGGCGGATATGTGGTCGATCAGCCGGTGGATTGGCCACCTACTATTACAATGGCGCACTGGCAGGCGGCTAGTGCTGTACATGTGTGTGCTGCGTGCCATGAGTGCTACAGTGTGTAGCTGGCTGGGCTCTGTAGGTTTGCCGTCTGTTTAGCTTGTCCCTCATGCAGTGCACGAGCTATCAAAGCCACTGGCTCCTGCAACGGCGGACAGGCGGTGCTCCTAGCCCATGACACAATGCTGAAGCCTTCAGACTCTGAAGACGCATACAGTCTGCGCAGTAGTACCAGTAGTATGGGTCCATAGAACCGGGTGAAGTGGGGGTAGGATCACAGCTGGTGTGACTCGGCGTGCTGAGCTGATGAACATGGCGTTACTTTGAAGGGTGGCCTGCTTCTGCCATTGTCCAAGGGTTGGTTGTGCTGTCAAAGACTGTCGAAGTAGCCCATACGAGTAGTACGCTGCCACCAAGCAAGACTGGGTTCAAACTGTGTTTCTCTGCAGGGGCACTGTTCAGTATTTGTCACCTGATGTCTTATCGAGTTGTTGTGACAACGCTTCTTTGTGTGATTGCTTCCAGCAGTTGTTTTTGTGTGTGTATGGATTCAGCAGCTGGCTGTTTGAAATGGCAGCTGCAAGTTTGCAGCTAGTCTTGGGGTGCCATGTGCACAATGGCATGGTCCGGAAAAAAAAAGGGGCAACAGTACCAGCGCACTGCATTGGTACTGTTGCACCATAGCCAGGTCGTAGCGCATGCACAGCTGTGACGTGTTGCCCTTCGCGGGCCCATATGGCTGATCACTGTCTTCTTGCCATTGATGGTGCTGGCAGGACTTGTACCGAGTATGGCAACCTGAGGCAACAGGCATATCAAGCCATCAGGCTGCCAGTTGACCCCGCATGGCGGTTTCACTTGGTGTTGTGTATCTTGTGTCAGGCCAGGGCAGGATTGGCCATACTTTTTGCTGCTTGTGACAGCACACGACTGCATGATGCAGGAAGCAGAAGGGGAGCTGACAGCTCCCCTGCCGTTAATGGCAACGTTGAAACAGGATGCAGTGTGCGGCTGCTTGTTTACTGAAAGTGGGTAGGTGTGTTTAACAAGTCAATATGCTGCAGGACAGTCAGATGATGCAGGACCGTGTTCAGGTGCATGCACTTCTTGGAGCACAGCAGCTAGCTCAGCTAGCCATACCGTCCAGCGCGCGTGTCAGGGGCAGTTGTAGTTGGGCTGGATGCAGGACTGTGTCAGGCCTGTTCTTGGCAGTCTTTGTGGTGTTGTGGCACACCTCACACGTGGACATGTACATACTGCTGCGAGGGTTGGTTTGCGGTGGATGTGCAAGAAGATTGTGAGTTGTGCAGGGGTGCAGGCACTGACTCAGTGTCTTGAACTTGAAGTTTCAGGTGGAAGCCGCATAAGAGGTTGGGGAAAGACCTGTGATCCGCAACAGTATACGCTGCACATGCATTTATGAGTGCACAACCACCTCATGCCAAGCATACTGGGCGCACAGCTGTTGATTCAGTCATTTGCTTCCCGCCTGTTGTGTGCGCAACTCGCCTCATGGACATTCTTCCATGCCGCAAAAGTTACATGTCACCTTATATCACAAAGCAAACTGTCATAAGGCAGATGCTGGTCACACTCTCATGCTGTCCCAACCCATCTCACTCATATGCCGACAACGCCCTGCTGCACAAGCAAAGCAAAAGCAAAGTGCTTGCCTCATCACCCATCCTGCATAGCAGATCAAGTTCAGACAGCTGTGACACAAAGACTACGCAAACAATCAAGACTGCTTGATGATTGAAATTTAACCAGATCATGGATACTGCTGGGATGCCGACGTTGCACACAGGAGGTGACAATGCAGGCTCAGAAACAAGTAAGCACAACGACAATAACACAAGAGCATGCGATGCAACCCTGCATATATTTCAATTACCGCAGCACACACCTGCAGGCGCAAAAACACCTGGCCACACCACTGCACACTCCGAGTCCTTTCTCACACACCCCGTCGACAAAACACCACATGCCACGCCAAGGCAAACGACACAACAAAGTATGCGAACAGTCAGCACAGCAACCGAAGCAAGCAACAATCCAGCTGCGATGGGTTACCTGCACCATTGCTGTGGTGCTGCCAACACCAGCCGCTGCTGCCACCAGCACCCTGTCTAGCAAACAGCTAGGCTGGGGCCTATACGCTGCCACTCATGAGGGTGGTGTGCAGAGTGGTAACCTGTCCCTCAACCAGGTCAATACTTCACCCATGCTGCCAAGTAACACTCCACCAAGCTTCCCCGCTACCACATCCACCCGTACCCGATCCGCCACGAGCTGAGACTACACTTACTGACAGCTCGTCTCTGATTGCGCTGTTGTACCAGTTATGCATACACCATCACCACACATCCTTGCCCCACACCACCTGCCTAGTGATACAGCCTCGCACACATCCGGGCTAACACCTTGGCTCACCACCAACCATGATTCCAACCATGATTCCAACCAACCGCATGCCGTGAGTGCAACAGCAAGCGCTGGGCACGGCTCATATCCCACTGTGTCCCAACAGCTCATGTGCCAGCAGTTGGCTTGCAACCACATACTGCTGCTGCTGCACGATGCAGCAAGCAATGCATCCCTACACACTGCAGGCAGCAGTCAGCACGGCCGCACAGGGTTCCCCGCAAAACTCCTGGAGAGGGCCAGCACACCACTCAAGGCCAGCACACAGCACGCTGCAATGGCAGCTGTCTCAACTGCCAGCCCACAACAACCCTGCTCACACAAACACACTGTGCTGACAGACGAGAGAGAAGGACAAATGAGTACAGATATACAATGCGCTGCATGCAGCCCACATAGCCAATGAGCAGGGCACAGCCCCAAACACCAGCAGCGCAGCTGCTTCTTCAGCAGCGGGCACAGTGTGCGGGCCGCATGCACCGATGGTGTCAGAGTTTTGCCTGCTGTGCTGCTGCTCACAGCTCCTTCTGTGCCAGCGCAGGGTCCAGCTTGAGGCTGCTGCTGTCCTCCTTCTTGTTGGCCATGCTGGACAGGAAGGACACCCAGAAAATCTGCAGGACAGCACAGCAGGACAGCAGACCAGGAAAGCACAGGGATGGTGAGATAGCGCCATGAAATAGAGACAGCTCACACCTCAGCAATGACAGCACAGCAACCGCAAGGAGCTGTGCAGGGTGAACAGCCTATGCTTCAGTGTGCCATACAAGAACCAGCGAAGAGACCAACTGCAAGAGGACAGTGCATGCACGTGGTACCCATCCACAGGGCATGGTGCAGGACAGCGGGCCCATGCAGGGGGACGGACAGCCATCTGTGCTGACCACAAGATCAGCGTGCTGGTCAGCACACTGACAAGTTCACATGCAAGTCGCATGCAACTACACCCATGACGCTGCGGAATCACTCACGTAGACGATGTTGCAGTACAGGATGCGCTGCGATGGCGGCACAAAGGCAAAGTTGATGAGGTTGGCTGCAGGCCACAGCAGGTAGTTGGCCATCAGGGTTGGCCGGAACTTCTCCTTCATTTCAGACACAGCCTGCAGGGCACAAGATCACATGACAGCACAAGGCGTCATCCAGCACAGCCCACTGAGGCCACAGGACACATTAAGCACATCACCCCTCACTCTTCTGCCACCATTACTATACCGCTTCAGCACAAGAACGTCCAATTAAGCAGGACAAGGTGCTGTGCACCATTCATACATACCTACATGCACACACACCCCTCCCCACCCCCTGCGCCCTCTGCAGCACCCACCTGTCCTGTAGGCTTGCCCTCCAGCACGCCCAATGCTGTGAAGAACACCGCAATGCCTGCAGGAGCCATGATGACCTGGTCGAGGAGGGTCTTGACAATTGCAGTGACTGGGTGGCCCATGGCATTGGGAAAGATGCACTGCAAGCAGATACACAAGTGCAGGACAAAGGTTGGGGCATGCCGCAGTGGCGAGGGCATTGATGTGTCAGCAACTTGTATGGCTAGGGAGGTGCAATGCCTGATGCACGTCACTGAGTGTGGCATGCAGTCCAAACAGGGCTGCTATGTGCTGGCTGCGCAGCCTCTGCAATGCAGGAGGAGCAATACCGCACGCCCATGTAGATTGATGCATAACGGTGCAACTTTCGTACTGTGCATCAGCACATGAAGCTGCTGCATAATAGTGATGCTGCTGCATGCTGCCGCTGCTGCTTGTACAAGGCACGCATACCTTGTCCAGGAAGTTGAACCAGTAGTGGCCGATGGGGGTGCCAATGAAGGCAGCATAGGCGCACAGCCGGCTGCACCTGGCTGCATCATAGACTGGGACGTCTCTGCTGCGCGTGTGCCGGCCGGTGTACTGCGCCACACCATCACCAATGATGGTGCCCACCACGCCTGCAGGGAGTGCAGGTCATGCAGGAAAATGCAGGAGCAGCGTCAGATGAAACTCACAACAGCAGCAGCACTTGCTGACACAACCGAACAGCACACGCAGTCCATCAGAAAGGGCATCCACTGATAGTTGGTGCTTGAGGATTGGTCAAGCTGTCCAGCACGCAGGATCACGTGCAGAGCAGCTGTGGAGCTCTCTAGAAAACTCCCAGGATCACTTCCTTGGACCCTGGATGATGATGCACAGGGTGACCAGGCTGCGTGCTGCTTGCTGGATGCACTCCATCATTACCTGTTGCTGCTTTGGTGAGCAGGGGGCGCTTCCGGAGCTGGTTGCAGTAGCTGTTCCATAGGTTGGTGGACCGCTGAAGCAGCAGGGAAGACTGGAGCATCGCCAACAAGACTGCTGCGAGCTCGGCAAGAAACGTCAACAATAGCATACACCGATGAGTGAGCCGATGGCAACGCTCAGGACAAGGTAGAAATGGTGAAGAACGCCGAGATGGTCTGTGCTGACTGGCTGATGACAACGAAGCACAATCGGTCTCGTTGAAGTAACTTCAAGTCGAAGAATGCCTTCCAATAAGTCTGTACGTCCTCCCTGTCGGTGTGTGGGTTATATGGGAGGTGAGTGTCATGAAATGACTCATCCCAGCATCCAGTGGGCAGGTGCACCCCACAGCCTTGGTTGTAACGCCCTTTTTAGCCCAAAGTAACAGAACCTGGTCAAAGTAGATCCAGTAACTTTGTCAGTTGGAGAGGTGGCTCTATCCTTGCCTGCCAGGGCACCCCCCCCCCCCCCCCCCCCAGCACACACTGGGCCAGCACCACAGCTATTTACT
Source organism: Desmodesmus armatus (assembly GCA_007449985.2). Lineage (NCBI taxonomy): Eukaryota > Viridiplantae > Chlorophyta > Chlorophyceae > Sphaeropleales > Scenedesmaceae > Desmodesmus > Desmodesmus armatus. The sequence goes on from VIIQ02000793.1 coordinate 66,506, forward strand.
GAAGCCGGCCATAGCCAGCCACCCCAAATTTCTGGCGGTACAGGTGCACACTGCAGTCCCAGTCGGGGCCACCCCAGTCTGTCTGTCCTCCCCCCTGTTCACCCCCCCCCCCCCACACACACACTGCAGCGCATCCTTTGGCCGGTCACCAACTCCTGGGACTGTGTCCTTGCATTGCAGTGCCTGCACAGCTTTCAGGGGCTGCCTTCTGAGGCGCCTGAGTGGCGGCACACCTTTACCCCTTGAACGCTTGCTGCTGTCATAGTGACTGTGGTCGGTGGTTGGTCAACAATGCGAGACCTGTGCCCCAATCCCCCTGTCTCGCAAGATGGTGAGACAGAGCAGGTGACTTTCTAGCCTGGTGATGTGGGAAATGCACCGCACATCCGCCTGCCCCCCTGCCCACCAGGTGCAACTACTGTGATGTGTGTGGTGGTGTGACGCCACTGGTGTCCCTGCCGGACGCACAGCAGTATTGAATATGAGACGTGCAAACCAACTTGAGAGTGATCACTCTCACTGGGACACTGGACGCTGTTGACACAGCGGGAGAGCCCCCCCCCCACCCCCCCCCCACACACACAAGACCCCCCATTGCACCTGACAACTCCCCATCCTCCTGGCACCACCTGCCGCTGCACTTACATTGCACTCCATGCAAATGCAGGCATATGCCTGCATATACAGCACGCCCTAATATACCCTGGACACCACAGCATCACAGCTGCACAGCCAAGGCCACAATGCCAACCTGCCACGTCACCCTGCCATGTCCCTACAAAGAGATTGGAGGGATGCAGCATTGCTGTGCTACAGCAGCAGCAACAAACAGAAGAAACACTCTGGTGAAAGCCACACACCAGCCAATAAGGTGTGTGCAGCAATTCAGCCCTCCTGCTGCTGCGCAACTCGTTCAGACAGAACACTTTGAATCAAAGACCAAAATTGGGAAGTGCACAGGCACTACCCTGACCCACCCTCTACTGCTCAACATGACTCTGTGCTAACCTGCCTGGCACACCTAGTCAGTGGTACACCCCCCCCCCAAAAAACCCTCACACACAAGCACCCCCCTCCCCCTGGGCCGGCAAACACCCACACAGCCCCACACCACACGCATGTGCAAGCACGCAAAAACGGGTGCAGTTGCCCCCGTCTGCAGTGAATTCCAACGCCCAAAACCTGCTCAAAACCAAAGTATACAGCAGCTGTACACAGCAAGGGGCCACCCACATGCCACGTGCTCTGTAGACAGCATTGCGCAATACTTCCTGCAGACAGTATTGACCCTAACTGAACAGGACGGCATGCTGCACAGATGTACACAGAAGGTGCGCCACACACATAGCCCAGTGAGCCCTGCTGCATCGACACCCTGCAGTAGGGCCTGTTGATAGGCTTCCACCCAAACCCTGCCATCAGGATCTGAAGTGACCCAAACAAGCCAACCATGCGGTTGCAAAACGCTTGCACCCCAGGCCGCAGGCGCATTGACAGCTGTAGGGGCACAAACTTGCCACACACAGTCTGTATGTTGCCTGCCAGGGATAGAGGCAGGAACGTTTCGGACAGCCTGTCTGCCAATGCAGCATTCACTAGCTGGTGCAGCATGCTAGTGGGCTTTGGGACAACTTGACAGCAAATCCTGCCACCCCATGGTTGACAACACGAATGGCAGCATGCTGGCCGTTGACCGATCCATACACTTCCTCACTCTCTTGCCAACAACCGACACACTTACACCCATACTCCAACCGTTACAGCCCTCAGGCCGTCGCCGGTTTGGCCGTGCTGTCGCTGCTGCTGCCTGCTGCTGCCTTTCGTGCCATTACCACATACACAGGGTCACTTCTGCCACACAGACCCTTGTGGGGGGGATGTCTTGGGCGGTAGGGGCTCCGGATTCCCCTCACGCCGTCACCGGTTTGGGCGTGCTGCTGCTGCTGCTGCTGCCTGCTGCTGCCTTCCGTGCCATCACTACATACATAGGGTCACTCTTTCCAAACAGGCCCTTGGGGGAGATGTCCTTAGCGGTAGGCGCTTCGAATCCTCCTGGTACAGAGTAGTGGAAGTAGGAGCCCACGATCCAAATGTGGTCTTCGTCTCCTGTTGCTGTCCACAGGGCGATGGCTGGGGAGGAGACGAAAGCAGCAGAGAGACCAACGGCGGCAGCGGTGGATATCAATGGCAGCAGCACAGGCACAAGCATGTGTGTGTCAGCATTCGCACAAATGATGTACTGACATCGATTTGCAGGTGCGTTCTCAAGTTTGGCATGTGAGTGGATGGCGTCTGTCTGTAGTGCTGTCCAACAGTATGAGTCATGCTTGTGTGTGGCGGGAGCTTTCGTCAATGAGTTGAAATCCGACTGACAGGAGGAGGAGCGGCAACAGTGGAGCAAGTAGCACAAGCCACACAGCCAAAAAAAGTGTGGGCTGCAGCAACAGGCGGCTACAGCCTCCCATACCAGCACATGCAGTTCGGACAGCTGGCGTACCTTTTGTTGGGAAGCAGCGGTTGGAGAATGACATGTAGGCCACACCGCCAGGCTTCAACACCCTGCAAGAATAACACAACAGAACCAGGGTCAGACGTTGATGAGTGAACGGGTGTGAGATGCATTGGCGACTGTCTCCTGACAGGGAATGCAGATCAGACCTTCAGGCATGGGACTGCAGAGAAAACAATTCAACATCCCACCCCACCACAGATACAAATCTGGTGAAGTACCCAGACCACGGCAGCTTTGCCCAATGACAGCTTGCCCCAGCCCAACTGCCAGCTCTCCCTCCCATTCAACCGCCCTCCCTCCTGCAGCCTGCCACATGCGTGCCCCTCCTCTCAAGCCATCCTCCCCTGCGTCCCGCTGCCCCCCTACTCACACCGTACCATCGCCCCTTGTCCTGCCCTCCCTCCCTCCTCCTTCCCCCCCCCCCCCATCCCCCACAAGCTTAGTGTCTCACACACTCCCTCTGCTTCACCCACCTGTGCATCTCCTGGAACATCTCCAACGGCTTGTTGAGGTAATCCACACTGACCACATTGGTGATGATGTCAAAGGTGTTGTCGGGGAAGGGCAGTGCTGGCTCCAGGTTGAGGTCGTGCACCCGTTATCACTCATTGCCTCCCCAACCCACATGCATGCTGCCATTCGCTCCCTACCTCAGTACTACCAACTATTACCAACTATTTTGCCCCCCCCCCACCACCAAAAAACACACGCACCCCCCCCCCCCCACCTGTGCATCTCCTGGAAAATTTCCAGCGGCTTGTTGAGGTAGTCCACGCTGACAGCATTGGTGATGATATCGAATGTGTTGTCAGGGAAGGGCAGTGCTGGCTCCAGGTTGAGGTCGTGCACCACATACTCACTGACCTGCTTGTTGCTCTTCAACTCCTCCTCATTCATACCCAGCGCTGGGGGGGGGGGGGGGGTAGGGTGCGTGAGGGAGAGGGCAGGCACAGGGTTTGAGTGGCAGGGGTGTGAGTGCACCACGTACTCACTGACTTGCTTGCTGCTCTTCAACTCCTCCTCATTCATACCCAGCGCTGCATGGTTCAGAAAATGGGGTGTTTTGAGGCAACAAACAGACACAGGGGTGCAGTGTCAGGAGTGTGAGTGCAACAGGGCTGCCTGTCCATCAAATGGGACCTGCTTGCTGCTCTTCAGCTCCTCCTCATTCATACCCAGCGCTGCATTAATCAGAGGGTGGGGTGTGTGAGACGGAAAACAGAGACATGGTTTAGGGTGTGCAACAGGACATATGGAACCCTTGTTGCTCTTCAACTCCTCCTCATTCATACCCAGCGCTGCACACAAAGTCGCAAGGCAGTGCAGAAATACAGCCCTCATTCATAACCAGCGCTGCATGATTGCAAGGGATGGTGTGTGTTGCAGAAACAAAACCAGGGGTGCAATGTCGATGACATGAGTGCAACATGGATACTGGAGTGTGATAGACAAACATAGCCAAGCTCTCATATTGGTGTCCAGCTGTCTCGCCTACAATGCGTTCTGCCTAGTAATCTGGGAGGGTGATTCTTGCACTCCTATCCCCTCATCTTTGTACACACAAGCAAGAGGTGAACAACACACAAACCAATGCGCAGCTCACCTACGATGCGTCCTGCCTTGTAGCCTGAGACTTAGTGGCGCGGGGGCCAGTGGCTGTTGCACTTATAGTCTATGGATTCCTTTACCCACCCCTTGCACTGTTGCACTGCCAGTGGCTGTCCCTGTCACGCCCCCCCCCCCCAGCACCTGATGCACCATATACAAAGCAATGCGCAGCTGTCTCACCTACGATGCGTCCTGCCTTGTACCCTGAGAAGGTGGCTGTTGCATTCAACCTTGCCCCCCCCCCCAGCACCTGATGCACATGACACGAACCATTGCGCAGTTGTCTCACCTACGATACGTCCTGCCTTGTATCCTGGTGGGTAGTGGCTGACCCAGCTGCTGCACATTGCCCCCCCCCCCCCCCCCCCCCGACACACACACAGCAACTGGTACACAATTCCAACACCAACACCCACCCCACCTATGATGCGGCCTGCCTTGTACCGTGAGGGTTGTAGCATTCGACCCTTCCCGCCCTCCCTCCAGCAACTAACGCACATCACACTCCCTGTGTCTCTAAACCGATGCACAGCTGCCTCACCTACGATACGTCCTGCCTTGTACCCTGGTGGGTAGTGGCTGACCCAGCTGCTGCACATGTCCAGCATGGCGAGGTCCTCCTGCCCTGACGGGGGGAATGCAGTGCCATAAAACCTGCAAGGCAGGGACAAAAGGGGTGGGCGGGAAGCAGCTTGTTGCCCTACTGAAACATATTTATCACAGTATTGATTTGGTACCAAAGGTGGGTAAGGTGCCGCAAAGATTCCAGACAAAGAAGCACACACCCGGTTTCACTTACTGCTGCTGAACAACATACACCACTGTCATTAGCTTGTGTCACTCACTTGCTATTTCAGCCTGTGAACATCCCCCCCTCCACCCGCCGCCACCGCATTCCACCACCCCCTTGTGCATTTGCCCACTCGCTCTGTGAGTGCCTTGACTGCAGTTTGGTGCGCAGGGCATGGGCCCAATAGACCATCATCACAGCCGCTTTGGTATCCAAAGTAGTGTGGCGGCCACACGGCCTTAAATCGAAACAATGAATGATAAAGCACACGCCATGGATCCCCCTACTTCTGCCGCATGTACACCACTGTCACCAGCTTACGCCATTCGCGAGCTGTTTCAGCATGTGAAAGTCTCCCCTCCCCCCCTGCCCAAAATCCCCCGCCCCCCCCGTCCCATATTCCACCACACCCCCTCAACTATCTCTGCCAACTCACTCTGTGAGTGCCTTGACTGCTGAATCATCTATGTGGTACACAAAGCGGGGGTTGTCGTAGAACACAGAGTCATCTGCAGGCAACACACCACAGCACAGCACAGCACACCACAGCAGCAGGCCAGGCAGGAAAATCATCAACAGCATCAACATCATCAACATCGGATTAGCATCCAACCATGTGCGCATGTGAAGCACCACCCTGACAGTAAGCTCAGACAGGAGACGTCGAGCTCAAGGCACGTTGCCAGTGCACAAGACAGCTTGCAGCTGAAGATACTGCGAGAGCTGTTTGATCTACAAAGCAGCCAGAGGCTCATGGGGCCGCGAACTGCTGCTTCTAGATCACACGACTGTACTGTTCGCACTGCTGTGCTGACTTTCATGGTGTTGCCCTGCTGTGCTCCCTGCCGTCCCTGGCCGTCCTCCCTGCTGTCCCCTTCCTCTCCTGTCCCCCAGACTCCTGCCCCGCTCTCTGCTGTGCCCACCCGTCCGCCCGGCTGTCCCTAACCCCCCCCCCCCCCCCCCCCCAAAAAAAAACACCCACCTGACTCATCATATCTCAGGAAGTCCTCAGGCCTGAAGGGCCACTTCTCAGGCCACTTGGGGTCCAACAGCACCTGACAACATACAAATGAGGATGTACAATAACAACGATACACACGGATGGTAGATTGTACAGCACCATCTTTGGTACTAGCCAGCAAGGGCTCAAGACCTCCTGAGAAGTTCTTGCATATGCTTAGGGCAACACATGCTAGGTTGTCGGGTTGACCATGTGCACTTTAGTACAGTACAGTGCAGTACAGTACATGGCAGGGGGTGAGGACAAGACCCCAGCCAGACGGGGGCTCATGAGGTCCTTTTGTTTGGCGCAGCCCCCTGAAGGAATCAGACCTACAGCGTGCTGCTGGAGGCATTCACTGCCTGGCGCTTCCTGTTGCCCTGATCCCAACGCTGCTGCTGCTGCTGCTGCTGGTGGCTTCCAGTGTAAAATCATGAGCCAGTGTGAAATTACGAGCTTGCTATAGTGACAATGCGATACGTCCATACTGTTCTCTGTGGGTGTTTGGCGCTAGTTGGCAGTACACACCCATGCTTTGTTCCACAGTGTGAGCTACACTGCCGTAGACGCATGGTGCATCACATGCCGCAGGTGGCACAGCCTGCCTAGCACGCAATTGCGCAATGCGACTACGCAAATTATGCAGAAGCCTTCTCATGTAGCAATCAACCCATCCCCTTCACTCCTCTCCTTGTTGCTGAAGGTGTACAGCATCAACAACAGGGAGAGGAGCAAGCAGATGGGTCAAATGCAACATAGAGGGAGTCTGCACGTGATACGTGCCACTCCAAGGGAGTAGCACTGCACTATAATGCACTGGTGACACACAGTTTAAGTGGTAGTCTGATCGAGCCCCCCGCCCCCCCCTCCCCCCGGGTGGTGGTGGTGGTGCTGGCTTGGCCTGACCCTGTGTACCCATGCGCCTGTCTACTGCTGGAGGCTATTATCCTACAGTATGTGACTGTCAAACCACGTCCGAGACATGGCTGACGATTTTTGCCATTGTGACACCCTGTCCCAGCCACTGACGCCACAATGCAGGGAGCACTTTTATCACTCCAGTGTGTTCCCCCAGCCCCTCCAGTTTGCACTGCCTACAGGTTGCATGCATTGCACTGCTGATTGATAGTACTGACAACAGTCGTTCACACCTTTTCTTTCTCTGACACGGCTGCTGCTGTGGCAATTGAGCTGCTGCCCCTGCCCAGCCACAGACCAGAGGACCCCAGGAAGACAGACCCCAGCAGCTGCCTCCGCGATTGGCTGCAGCTGGCAACTGCTGGTACCGACGACTGGTGTGACTGTGCTAGTGGACGGCTGAATGCGCCTGTCAGTCGTCTGCTGGAGAAGGTACTACTGAGGATCCTCCTGTGAGCGTGTGCTGGGCCACTCGCAAGCTGCATGCTGCCTGATGCGTTGCTTAATGCAGATTCAATGGATAAAGGCTTTCTGGATTGTGTATGTATAAATAGAAGACGCGGGCGGGTGAATGCACCTGGTGATGGGAGCTATGCAAAGAAGGACAGCGTGCAGAGGTGGACGGCGCATTGACCAAATAAAAATCAGACGCATATACATCACATGCATGGAGCCAAAACGTGTCAGGTACCACAGCGTTTACGTGATCTTCAACGGTGATCGATCAAGTTGCCAAGCTGAAGCACAATTCCGTAGCTTCGGGCCGTAGCTTCGGGCCACAACACTGCACTACAGCAACAAGCTTGCTCCACAAAGCAGTTGTGCTGCAGTACTGCACTGCCTCGCAACAAACTGCAACATGCACTGCTGGCAGCTCTTGCCACAACAGCAGACTGCAAACATCACAACATCAGCAGCCTGACAAGCCTCAACACACTCTTCCTTCTGCTGCAACCACCACACTCCCCCGACTTCTTGCCAACATCACAAGAGGAAGGAGGGCAGCCACACTCTCCCTTGTGCCGCAACCACCACTTCCTGCCAACTTGTGGCCGACATCACAAGAGGACATCACAAGAGGAACGAGGGCAGCCTCACTCCTCATTCTGTCACCTCCACATAGTCTGGGTTGGGCTTGAGGATGACGATGTTCTCCAGGATGGGTGACAGCGGCAGGTTCTTCTCAGTACCAAGCTCAGCACGCTCCCCAGCATTCATCAGCACAGGAGTGGTGTGTGTTTGGAAGCCTGCACAGCAGACAGAGCGATACCGTAGTGAGCGTCCAGGGTGTGTGACACACCCCATGGGGTTCACTTGTTTGGGATCTTTGCCAACGCCAACTGACAGCAGGTCAGCTGATGCATGCAAGCAGCTACCGTATGCTCTCAACGAAACGATAAGCAGCCAGACACGCCCACCAAGACCCATCACTCTGCGCATGCACCCCTTGTGAAGGCTTTGCGCACAGGCACCTCCAGCCACACGTCTCCTATTCAGAGCTGCAGGACAAACAGGCTGCAGACAGATCGACTTACCTGTGATGGTCTTTGGCCGTCCCGCCTGTGCCACCACGTCCACCGCCTGTCCCAGCCGCACCGCACACTGACAGCAGCTGGCCCTCACCATCCAGCGTCAGCAGCATGCGGGGCTTCATCGCTGCAGCAGCAAGACAACAACAGCCAATGATAAATCAAACGGGCACACCAGCACACACCTTGAAACACCTTGGAACGAAAAAGTACCTCGCATCAGGACAACGCTGTGATACAAGATAAGGATGGTGCAGGCATTTGACCCAAAATGCGCACGTGTGGGCACGCACGTAGGCTGGCCGTACTAAAAATGTAAGCACACGGGCGAGTGCTGACGCCGCGCGCTAAAACCTGCATAGCAGAATGCAGCAACAGCACCTACATCCTGGCAGCCCTGTGCACCCTTAGCAGATATCAAGGAAGCTGTATACCCCCTCCCTCATGAGCCCCTGGCTCACTGGCTTGTGCCAAGGTGGAAACTCTGTCCCCAATAACTGTACTGAGCTGTACGCCTTGTGATACCAGCATTCTGCAAGCAGGCCGCACCTGTCGCCAGGCAGTAGAGCAGGTAGTGGTGCTTGGAGCCCAGCGTGCCCTTCAGGTCCTGGCAGGCTGTCAGAACCGTAAGGATGCCTGACAGCGCAACCCCTGCACAGCACAACACAGCAAATGTTAGGACCACACACATGAAAGCACAGCCTGACTAAAGCACAGCAAGTGTTCGACAGCGCCTGACACCACACCCAAACCACACACCTATCCCCACCCCAGCACCTGGCTGCCTGTGTGTGGGTACGGCGTGATGTGGCCTCAGGCACAAGGCTAGTACCAGCCAGCGTTATGACTGCTGCAATGTAGCACCAGGCCTTCCCGGTTCACCCAGTTCATCCAGCGTGGTACCAACCAGCAGGTGAAAGTATGCACTTGTGACACCCCCCCAATTTATCAGCATGGTGCCAAAGACACGGTCAAAACCTCGAGACAAACCCTAAACTCACCTGACAGCAGCTGCCTGTCTGTGTGGTAGGGGCTCAGCCCGATGAGTCCCTTGCCCATGTGTGCCAGGCCCTGGGCTGTGCGCACCAGGAACAGCAGCGTAGGCTCCTTGTAGTAGTAGGACGCAAGGTTGCGCAGGATGCCTGGGAGCACGGCAGACATTAAACAGAGGAGTGCAGGAGTGGTAAGAAAAGGGTAGTAGGACGCAAGGTTGCGCAGGATGCCTGCAGGAGATACAGTGTGGTGCAGAAGGGGTTGCGGGGGGTGGTGAAAAAGGGGTTGTGGTGTGTAAGAGGGGGTGTGGGGGTTGGTTGTGAAGGCGTGTGTGATGGCGCTTACAATGTCTAATGCCACCACCACCGTCATCACGGATAGGATGTAGGCGCCTATCTGCGCCGGCCACCATTGCCTATCTGCACCACGACAGCCACCTACGCGCCACCACCCTCACCTGCTAGGCGTGCGTTGTTTGTGCCTGCACCCACAATGCCCAGCGCCACAACTGCGTTTTGCGCCACCTACAGCACACGACACGACAGCACATGACTGAGTGAATCAGTGATGTCAGTGATTCAGCGATTCGAAACCAATTGTTGGAGGCTATCAACAACAAGCCAGCCGGGACAGCACTCCCCGTGAAAACTCAGAAACAACTAACAACAGGTGTACCTCAAGATCATATCTGTAGTGCGTTCCTCACTACGCCAAACAAGGAACAATGGGAGATCTGCAGTGCACACATGGTGCCTTTCCTTGCAGTGCTCGCATGCTCCTTGTGAGTTTGCAACGCCGAACATCAGTGCCGGATTCCGGCCCCCACCACAATCACCATCAGCTGAACCACCTCTGTGTCTGCGTCGTGGCTAAGCCTGCTCACCCATATGAAGCTGGAGTTGCCACCTGCCACATTGCTTTTGTCGCATGTCTCGCCCCCAACCCTTCCATAAGAAACAACCGGGGGATCCCCTCACCTCTGTGTCTGCGTCATGGCTGAGCCTGCTGAGTGCATCCACCACCTGCTGCCCAGGTCGCTCACATTCAGCAGCGCCATAGCCAGGGGCACAGCACGACGCACTGCAGGGGCAGCAAAGCACGAACACAAGCACCAGATCCAGCCGTGAGGGTTGCAAGAACACATGCACAACAATGTCAGTTCCGGTGACAGACTTTGTTCAGCAGCGCCACAGCCAGGGGCACAGCACGACGCACTGCAGGGGCAGCGGAACAATGAACATCAACACTGTCAGGAGTGCAATTGCAAGCAAGACTTATTGAGCAGCACCATAGCCAGGGGCACAGCACGACGCACTGCAGGGGCAGTGAACAACAGTGAACAAAGGCACAAAATGTCAGTGGCAAGGACCAATATCAGTGGTGGGGACTGCGGGGGCGCAGTGCGTCGTGATATGCCCCTGGCCATGGCGCTGCTAATTGCAGTCTGTTTCCGCCACTGACATTGTCGTGCCTGTGTTCACTGTTCCAATGGCAGCGCAACAGTGAATCCACAGGCATGACAATGTCAGTGACGGGGACACAACTCCTTCAGCCGTGCCATCGCCAGGAACACAGCACAACGCATTGAGCGGCAGCCAGCAATGCAAATGGGCAGAATACAATGGGGACGGAAACGCAACACCTAGCAGGAAGCAGCCCAGACGCCATACAACCCTTTTACCAGCCAACTGACCTCCCTCCAACCTGAATCCCACCTCATTGCCCCCTGCAGTGAGGGCTGCCACTTTTGTATCACCTAGCACCCAATTCCCGGCCCAAGCGAGCACCCCACCCCACAGCAACTCAAAGCCACACCCTTACAAGCACAACTGCACTGTAGGATAAGAGCCACGATTTTACCGCATTGGGATACAGGGGGGCTGGGGGTGTATCGGATTCTATCCGTCTTTCAAGCAGGCAGAGATCAACCGGGGACAAGTCTTGCAGCCGGACACCTGGCAGAGTCATCCGTGTGGCTTGGAGGCGTCTTACCAGGTGCCCCGGGTGCTGGTCCTGGCCGCCAAGCAGTCCGACATGCTGTTACAACCTACACCCTAATAGGTGCCCCTGTCACCCGCATACCGGCACAGGTGCTTTGGAACACGCAGCACTCAACCCCTGGCCTAAGTCACCGCCACACCACAAGGGAACTCAGGGCCTCTTCCACCCCCACAGGCACAGACGCACTTGACCAAACCCATCAGCAAAGCAGCCAATATTTTCTGGGGCGAGGTCCAGCACCCCGGCACCTGGTCAAAGTCATCACCACCTGCTGACAGTGATGATGATTTGACAGGCTGCCTGGCTTCTGATCCTGGCCGCCAATCAGTCCGACAAGCCCCTACAACCTACACCACACTGCACCTACACCACACTGCATGCCTCCCTCAACCGTCTACTGCTACAGGGGTGGTCTAAGCTGCAACACTTAGCACCCAACCCCTGGCCTGAGTCCCCACCACACTCCAAGGCGACTCGAGGCCTCTTCCACTCCCACAAGCACAGCTTCAATATGCGTACTTGATCAGCAAAGCAATCAGACCAGTACGGGAACCTGCCCAGCAGCCAGGCACCTGGTCAGTGCCATCACCTGGTAAAGGTGCTAGCCCTGTCAGGTGCCTGGCTTCTGGGCCTGGCCGCCACACAGTCCGGCATGCATGGATGCAACCTCCTCAAGATCTACCATGACATACCCCTACCATCTTCAACACACCTGGCGGTTCCTACTGCAGTAAGTACCTGGCCCTACTGCAGTAAGTGCTGCCTAGCTTGAAACACCCATGCAGCCAACCCCTGACCTGGAACAGCACCATACCTGACCCCAAGGCAATTCAGGGCATTCCCACCCAAACAAACACACAACAGCGCATAACTCAGGGCCACTCGCCAAGGTGACCACATGTCCACAAATGTTATGTGATGCTAGACAAAGCTGAGCAGCTCACAAGCACCTAACTGCGTCACAAGACAGAAGTAAGGGACGTGCTTACCATGACCGATGTCGGAAGCGGCATTGGTTCACAGTAAGCACGTGCCCCAATGTTGGTCCTGGCCGCAGTCAGCACACACCACAACCCACTGCCAGCTTCCCTCCTATCACCTTCACCACCTGCTGCTTCAGTGGGTTCTCTCTACTGCGAACACAGCACTCAACCCTGCCCCCCCCCCCCCGGTTGACAGGCGGCTGGCGTCTGGTCCTGCCTGCCAATCAGTCTGGCAGGCACGGAGGATCAAGACGCTTCCCCCTTAAAACAGACAATAGACCTGGCAGCTACCCATACTGCAGGTCGATGCCTGCCTTGATTCAACCGGTGTGGGCAGGCAACGCCTGGCCGAAAGCAGCACCACACCCCATGGCAACTCCCCCCCCCCCCCCCCCCCCGGGCACACGATCACTCAGCAAAAAAAAACAGATCAGCATGCAAGGGAGCGAGCGGGTTATGGAGGGAAGGCCCAGGACTTGCCGCACCAGTGGAACACCGTGTGCATCTGGCTAGGGAGGTCTGAGTTTATCTGGAAGAAGCCACTGCAGCGGTTTTCTTCCAGATAAACTTGTACTTCTAGCCAGATGCCCACGGTGTATCACTGGCCCAGCAAGTGCTACGCCTTAGGGTGATTACTTGGTGAAGGACAAACGCAGTGCAAAGCGCCCAGCTTCTGGTCCTGGCCGCCAATCGGTCTGCCGACTGTGGGGGCTCACACATGAGAAAAATGACCCCAGGACCTACAGCACACCTGCCCCCCCTCCCACTGCAGCAGATGCCTGTCTGAGTGAACCATCCAGCAGGCAAACCCAGCCTGAATCAGCACCACATTCCACGGCAGCTCAGTGCCTCTTGCAACAGTGTGCACAATTGCACTCAGCAACGATGATCCACACGCAAGGGAGTCAGCAGCTTATGGAGGACCGGCCCAGCAGCTAGGCACCTTGTCAGCGTCGTCACCTGAGGTAGTAGACGCCGCTGCAAGAAGCCTGGCTTCTGCTCCTGGCAGCCCTTTCACCTCATAAACATGGTGACTCAAACATATGAACCCCTACAGTACCACATGCACCCCACCATCAGCCGGCCCCTACCGCAGCAGGAGCCTGCCTTGGGTGAAACACCTAGCTGGCAAACCTCATCCTGAGTCATCACAACACCCCCAGCAATGACAATGCCACATCTGCTGCACCCAATGCTGCCAATACCACTGGAGAAGCTGCAACAAGCAGTTCCTCAACGGCTGGTGCTGCTGCTGCATCGATGAGGTAGGTGGTAGGGGTAGGGGTAGGTACTGTAGGTAGTAGGTAACCTCACCTGCTACCAGAAGTACCTACCTACCTAACCTTACTACCTACCTATTGCTACTGCGCCTACCTATTGCTAATGCGCCCCTTTCAATTCCAACAAGCATAAATCCAATCAGCAAAATAATCCGCATGCAATCGAGCCAGAGGGTTATCAGGGACGGGCCTAGCAGCCAGGCACCTTCCCAGTGCCATCACCTGGGGTCAGAGGACGACCTTAAGAAAGTGCCTGGCTTCTGGTCCTGGCCGCCAATCAGTCCAGCATGCATAGACACTTGCAAAATGAGGTGCCATTACTAAGGGTTGTAGTACAACCACTATCCCATCAGGCATCTCATTGCGCTGGAGGTGACCCATTTCCCAAATAAGCACCGAGTATTATCTCAGCAAAGCTAGTAACCTGGCTCACTATGGCCCAAGACAGAAGGCAGGAACCTGCTTATTGACAGTACTGGAACAGCATGACGGACAAGCAGATGCCTGGATTGATGTCATGGTCGCCAGTCAGCCAGAGTAACTATTGGGCGGCAAAAACGTACCCAGGTGCCAGGCCTTGAAGGAAACACAATGCTGTGTGAGGGTACTAGTCAGGCATCAAAAGCCACACGCTCTCACTCCCACCTGCCTTGTGGCCATGATGCCAAAAATGCCTCACATAATCACCACATGTCACTCGAAAAGCTGACGAGTCCCCAAAGCAGCCACTGGTCATCCCTGACAGTTGACAATGATGATGACCTGGTGGCTGGCTTTTGTCTTCGACTCTGTTGATCAAAGACAAAGACAAAAGCCAGCCACCAGGTCATCATCATTGTCAACTGTCAGGGATGACCAGTGACCTGACTGGATGCCAGGCTCCTGCTCCTGGCCCAGTCAGCAATTGGATGTTACACAGAACATCGCCCGTTTGGGCAGCCAACAAAAGGCTCATTGGGCAAAAGCAGCTGTGAACCGAAATAAAGTAACTAGCCACACCAACCATCCTTTCGTTTTTAGTCAATCAGGTGATCTTCACTCTACCTGCCTAAAGCGTTATTCAATGGCCATGAGTGCATCGTCTGGTCACACAATTCACACAGGAGAAGATCATCAGGTTCCTGGCGCTGGTGCCGATAGCCAGCCAGCCAGTTGAGCATGCATGCACAGATGTTCACACAACCCTTCCCTTCATACCCACACTAGGCTGGTGGCTGTAGGTACAGTACAAGGTCCTCTACGCCGCACTTCAGGCTCCCCCCCCCCAAAGCAACAGACACCAAGATGGACCCAGTGCCCTTCATGCCGCACACAAACTGGGGTGCTCAGGAAAGCCACTCAGCCCAACAATGGCTTACAGACAGGCTTGTTACAGAGGCCAAATATGGGGGGGGAGGTTGTTACAAGTAGATACTTTCACCGCAAAGCGGTACTCTCTACACTTGATCGACTGGGTAAGCCAAAGACGCACACCTGAACCGAGGGAACCTGCAAAGACACGTCAGACAAGACCAGCCCCCCAAAAAAAAACACACAGACATGGCAACTGCCACACACACCGAGTATAGTATCGTGCTTTCAAGACTCAGTTGTAAATCTGCAGTCTACACATAGAAGGCAAGAACGTGACCTCCACCATCAACAATGCTGTCGAGGGCGGCGAACAGGTGCCAGGCCTGTTTGTCCAGGTCGCCGCAGCCAGTTGATCATGCACGGAACAGCGCCCTTATACCCCACCCATACTGGGATGCTCAGCAAACCCACTGAGCCCACCAATGGCTTACAGAGGGCCAGGATATAAGGCATGAACCTGCCCCCCCCCCACTCAACAATGTTGAGGCCGGCGGCGACCAAGTGCCTGGCTCTTGATCGCCGCCGGCCTCAACATTGTCGCCAGCAAGCAAATGAGCATGCATGGAACATCCCCCATGGACAACGCCCTTTACACTGGTCTGGTGGACCCCTCGCTCTGCACTCGGTCCTCCAAACCCCAATCCCACGCCAGCACCCCACCCCACAGCAACGCAGGGTGCCAAGCATGTACCGGTATGCTCTGTAAAAACCTATGTGCGCTGCAAGAACGAAAGGCTTACCGAGACCAGGATGGAAGCCAGGAACCTGCTGGGTGTAATTGTTGTAGATTGCTATGACAAACACACCAAGCAGGTGCCTGGCTTTCGATGCTGGTGCAGCCAGCCAGCCAATGAACATGCATGGATGCCACTCGCCCAACACCCTCTTGTACAAAAACAGTGGCCTGGTGGCCCCCGAGACTGCACTAGATCCTTGACACCCACTCCAACACCTCCGCCCCCCCCCCCTCAAAACAAACAGCAACACACCCCGCACACCCCCCACACATGTACAGGGTTTCCCAGCAATTGAGCAGCCCACCAGCAGGTTACCAAGGCCAGGATGGAAGCCAGGAACCTGCTCAGCGTGATCATTGTAAACTGTCACAACGAGCGCACCGAGCAGGTGAATGTCTTCCGGTCCTGATGGTCAACCATTGTGTGTGCATGAAGTAAGACTCGCGCAGTACCCTCTTTGCCCACACAGGTCTGGTGGCCCCCCATCAGCAGCAACAGGACCACAAAACAGGTCCATCCCCACCAATGTCGGTAACAGCGACGAATCCGGCATTGGCGAGGAGGCGCCCGGCGTAAGGGCCTGGCAGCCAGTCAACCAGTTGACCACACATGAACAGGTCACCTGAACCATGCACTCATGCACTCACAGGTCTAGTGGCCACCATAACGCACCAGGGCATCCAAACCAACTTCAACAACCCTCACTTTGCCCTTCAAAACAAGCAACTCCACACCTTGCACTCACACTGAAGGTCTGGTAGCTCCTGTACTGCACCAGGTCATCCGCACCGCACTTCAGCACGTGTGCACCCGCATGGCTGTGTGGCACACGCGCGCCAGCACCACACCTCAATGTCACCCAGTGTCATGTCACCCCCCCCCCCACACACACACACACATACACACACCGGGGCCCACACTCACGCCCACACCCACCCGCCCACAAGCGAGCCAGCCCCGCACCCCACGATGACCCAGCGTCTTGTCACACCCCAAACAGGCACAGGGTTGCATGGCACAGCTGCTCAGCCCACCAGCAGCTTGTTGAGGCTCAGCATGGAGCCCAGGAACCTGGTGTGCATGCTCAATCCCCAACATGGAGTAAGAGCCAGACACCAGGTGCATGGCTTCTGATCCTGGCCACCAGCCTGCCAGTGGGCACACCAAAAATGCACCAAACACTCTATTACTGTATGTTTACTGGTTACTAGTTGAATGACATGCTGTACTGCAAAAAGCACAGCAGACCCCCCCCCCCCCCAAAACCGCGCACCGCAGCACGAACCCCCACTGTGACCCAAAGCGCATACATCCCTCACATGAGCATAGCCTGGCTCAGCAAAGCCGATCAGTCCAAACGACCGGCAGGGCCTCAGCAGGAGAGACTACAAGCCAGGCACCTGGTCCGTGCCATTGTCAGCATAGAGGTGGCAACGGCTACAGACCAGATGCCTGGCATGGCGTACATTCCTGATTGCATGCCAGCCCATCATATATGGACAGGGTAGCAACCCCCCCCCCCCCCCCCCGCCCACGTACATGCAGCACCACAAACCACTGTGACCCCAAGCACATACATACCTCACCTGCATATGGCTTCGCTCAGCAAGGCCGATCAGTCAAAAAAAAACGCCAACACCTCAGGATGAAAGATTACAAGCCAGACACCTGGTCAGGGCCGTCGTCGGCATAGGCTATGGCGACGGCAACGGATCAGATGCATGGCCTGGCATCTATTCCTGGTGGCAAGCCAGCTTATCACATATGGGCGAAACTTTGCGCCCAGCCCCACCCCTGGAGAGCACACACGTGGCGGCTTGAAGTGGTCAAGATGTTCACCAGCCCCAGCCGCACACCCTGCTGCCTGCCCACCTGACATCTCACATAAAAGCCGTCCTGGATACAAGCTACCTCGGGCCCCCTGCCCCATGTACTACTAGTAGCTAGTAGCTCAAAGTCTGCCCTACCCCCCCCCCCCTCCTGCCAGCCCACACTTACACCACACATTTCAGGGTGCCCAAGAACCCTTGTGCACTCATCTGATTTCACCGTGTACTTCCAGCATGCTGCTGGCCACTGCTGTCTGTCCTGCCTGGCATTGCACACCCAACAGCCCCCCCCCCCCCACACACACACACACACACACCCCAAAAGCCACCAAAACTCAATGGCACGAAACTGCCCCCCCCCCCACCCAACGGCCACCAAATTTTTTGCACGAAACTGACAGAAAGTAACACGGCCTGATGCGTACCTGGTGGCTCCCCATACTGCAGTAGGTGCTCCAGCATCCTGCTGGCCATCTGGCTGCCCAGCGGCTCACCCATGGCAATCAGGGCAATGCCCATCACTGCAGGACCTTGGTGCACAGCCTGGGGGAAAGTGGGGGGGGGGGGGCAGAAAGAGCAGAATGGAGAACGCGGAGCATGGCAGAATACACAAGATGTGACGGGCAGACATGGGTCCTGCACTAGCTTTCTTGCAGTTCGCCTGACAGCCACAGCTACCGCATTCCAGCCCACATACTGGCTAGTGCTGCCTTCTGCATCCTACCAAAGCCCAACCCACAACCTACCTTCCATGCTGTTGCCTCCTCTGTCTCTGTGTGCCCCCCTCACAGCCCCAGCAGCTCCTGAACCTTGAACCCAGTCCCCCCAAACCCGCCCTCGTACCATCACATCAGCAGTGCAGACCAACCCAGCAACCATACGGCCACAACCAACGTGATACTATGCCCGTCGCTATGAACACACACCACCCCTTCCCTGCACAAAATGCACCCCGATCTTTCCCCGACTCCACCCTACCTTCCATGCTGTTGCCTCCTCTGTCTCTATGTGCTCCCCCCTCCCCCCCAGCCCCAACAGCTCCTGAACCTTCAGCCCAGCCAAAAACAACCACCATTCCCAGGCCAGCCCCCGCCTACCAATATCAAGACACCCCCCTCAAGAGCCCCAACACCAACCCACCTTCCAAGCTGTTGCCTCCTCAGTCTCTATGTGCTCCCCGCACAGCCCCAGCAGCTCCTGAACCTTGAGCACGTTGCCTGTGCCGGCGTACGCGCAGCTGTCCAACACAACCTGGGCGTACTTGGACACATGCTCCGTAAGCGTCTTGATGATCTGGCAAAGGGGGGGGGGTGAAAATTGACAAACAAGGGAGAATGATGCGGACTTTTGCAAAGAAAAGGATTATCAAACTACCAGTGTCAGGCAGACAACCACAGACACCAGCCACCATCACACGCCCACACAAAGAGGCTACCCTGACTGCGTGTGCATGTGTGCGCAGCACGTGCTGCTCATGAGATCACACTCCCCCGGCTGTCTCACCTCCAGTGTTGGCTCCACTGTCTCCTGCTTGCCCAGGAAGAGCAGGGCCAGACCCAACACGAGGAACTTCACCCAGCAGCCTGACAGCTCAGCTTCACCCCTGAACAACACGTGCAGGAGGAAACACAGGCACAAAGTCACTTTGTGGCACAATCAGCACAGACAAGTGATGACAAGACCAGCGACTTCACCCACCAGCAGCCCGACAGCTCAGAAGACATGTACAGAAGCTACACCCAGCAGCTAGATAGCTCAGCGCCATTCACAATGCAAAAGGGACACACAAAAGTAGGACACAGATATGCACAGGCATGCGCACCAAAAAACCTTGCGGTTCAACACGCACTGTACCCTGCACAAGCAACAGCATGCACTTGCCACCAAGCACGCTGATAGAACTGAACACGGCTACTGAGTTGCGAAGGAAAGAAGGACGCAAGCTAGCTTGAGGATAGCACAGGCTGGAGGGGGACGAAGGGGGGAGGGGGGCTGCAACCTCGGTTTGCAGCTGGAGCATGGATGATTTGGGAACTACCCAGCTCCCGTATGCCTTCTTCTGTGCAGAGCAGCACAGGAATCCTGCGCAGCTCTTTACAGAGGAGGAATGCATATGAGAGATGAAGATTCCGCACAAGCTGCCAGCAGAAAGGGAGGGCAGGAAGGCTGTGTGAATGTGATTGGTGTGAGGGCATGCTAGTAAGTCAGCTGACCAACGCCACACCCGCTTCCCCACGAAACCCCCTCCCCGTCAACAGTTGACCAACCACGCTCCCTACTTCTCAGGTCAATCACCGTCCAGGAGAAGACTGTTGACCTGAGAATCAGAGAATGTGGTTTGTGTGTTGTTCAGGTTGTGTGTTGTTCAGGAAAAGGGGTGCCTCCCTGCCTGCCAACCACACATGCTGCCCCCACCCTCCCTCCCTGCCCTGCTGATGAGTCACACTCATTCTGGCAGGTGACCGACACCACGCCCACCCCCCTTTTTCCGACCACAACCCCCTGCTTCTCGAGTCAAACCACCACCAAACGGCAGGTGGTTGACCTGAGAATCATGGATTGAGATTGGGGTGTTGATGAGATGGGAAGCTTCCCTTAAGGGGTGCCTCCGTCCCTGCCTAAGGAGTCTTGCGACTAAAAGCATTGCACCCCTGTGCTCACCACAACCCCCTTCATGTAACAGCATACCAACCACACTCCCTGACTCTCAAGTCAAGCACCATCAAGAAGAACATTTCCAACCTGAGAAACAGAGAATGTGGTTTGTGGGTTGTGTAGGGGAAGGGGTCCTCCCTCCCTGCCAGGATAATTAGTCAGACAAACAACACTACACCCCCTGTGCTCACCACAACCCCCTTCATGTAACAGCATACCAACCACACTCCCTGACTCTCAAGTCAAGCACCATCAAGAAGAACATTTCCAACCTGAGAAACAGAGAATGTGGTTTGTGGGTTGTGTAGGGGAAGGGGTCCTCCCTCCCTGCCAGGAAATTAGTCAGACAAACAACACTACACCCCCTGTGCTCACCACAACCCCCTTCATGTAACAGCATACCAACCACACTAACTGACTCTCAAGTCAAGCACCATCAAGAAGAACATTTCCAACCTGAGAAACAGAGAATGTGGTTTGTGGGTTGTGTAGGGGAAGGGGTCCTCCCTCCCTGCCAGGCATGTGGTTGGTGGGTTGTTCAGGAGAAGGGTGCCTCCCTCCCTGCCATGCAAATGAGTCAGGCGACTGACACCATGACCCCTTCCTCAGCAACCCCCCTTCCCTTCAACAACGCAACAATCACGTTCCCTGCTTCTCAGGTCAATAACCATCAAACTAATGGTGCTGGACCTCAGAACCAGATAATGTGATGGGTGTATGTTGGAGGGGAAGGAGTGCCTCCCTCCCTGCCGTGTCAATGAGTCAATCAAGACCACGTCCCCCTTGCCCACCACAGCCAATTTGTCAAGAGCACACTCAACCCACCCATGGTAGACAAAGCAATTACCACCATACCAACTGCCCTCCGCAACTGCCCTCCTCGCATGCTCATGAGTGCTGCCAGTAAAGGCTCGCAAAGGTCCTGCGCTTCCTTTTATGTCCTTTCAAAACACACTCGCCGCCTCCTTCACATTTCAATACTTCAGGGCGGCACAGTGATCCCCAACCTCTCACACACTGCCTCCCTCTGATAAGGAAGGTGACGACCCCCACGTCCACCAAACAAGATCCACATCCTCAGCTGCAGATCAGTCCTTTGACTGCCGCGCTCACCTGCTCATGAGTGCTGTGAGTATTGCCTCCACCACGTCCTCCTTGCAGCTGGAGGTGAACACCAGACCTAAGGCTAGGCCGGCCAGACCAGCAACCTCCATCGGCATGTCGGAGTCAAGCACCTACAGGTTGCAGGGGGGCACAGGGAGGGAGGCAAGTGAGCTCAGTGTGTCTGTGGATGGCGCAGGGGGCATGCCAACATGCATCTGGCAGAGACTCAGATGCCCCCACACTGTCCTTGGGAGGGGACGGGAAGAGGGAGTGGATGGGGAAGGGGGGGGGGGGGTAGAGGCTTTGCAGCTGGAGGTGAACACCAGGCCCAGCGCCAGGCCAGCCAGACCAGCAACTTCCATGGACTTGTCAGAGTCAAGCACCTACGGGTGTTGAAGCGCGCGTGGGGGGGGGGGGGGGGAGTGCAGTTTGCGTCAGCATTTTGTGGGGGAGTGGGGTGTGTTTGTTTTGGGGGAGGGGGGGGGACTCTTGAAGCATGAAGATGGGGCCACAGCAACACTCGTGGGGGCAACGAGCAGTGAGTCAGTTTTGAAGCTTGCAGCTGTGGATACCAGACCTAGCGCCAGGCCGGCCAGACCAGTGAACTCCATATGCCGATTCAATGATCGAGAACAACCAGTTAGCCTGGGTCGCTCTTTATTGCAGTGACACTGATGAGGGCGCAGGCAGGGTTGCTCTCATTCCCCCCCCCCCCCGCCTCAAAAGAGGTACCCGTCCTGTGTACCCCCGCACCCTTGGGAAAAACCCCCCACTCCCAAAAGCAAGCATGAACCTACCAGCGGCACCAGCAGGTCCTGCACCTCCTCCCTTTGTGTCCCCGCATACGCCAGCCCAAGGCCCAAGATAGCCCCCGCCCTGATGCCTGGGTCGCTGTTTGTTGCGTAATCACTGATAAGGGCAAAGGCAGGGTCGTTCTCATTCTGCACCCCACAGTTGACCAGGCCGATTGCAAGTAGGGCACCAGCAACAACTGCGTTGTCGCTGCTGTAGAGGTACCTGCAGGGGCACAGCACAGCACAGCACAGCACAAAGCACAGCATGCTCAGGACAGTGGTGTTTCCAAAAAATGCAGCTTGAGTGCCAGTAGGGCACCAGCCACCACTGCAGGGGCACAGCACAGTACAGTACAGCACAAAGCACAGCACACAGCGCCTGTTCAGCCCTGCTACATGTTGACCACACCAATGGCTAGCAGTGCAACATTCAGGTCTGCCGCCACTGCGCTGTCGATGACAAATGACTGCACAAGGCACACCACATGCCCAGCATTGCAAGATGACGTTCACATTGGACATGAGTCCTCTTCCTATTCCCTGAGGCTGACAAGCAGCTCAGCTCAGTGCCCCCCCCCCCCCCCCCCCCGAGGGCCACAGCCTATCCTCCTGCCTCCTATTGAAGATCACATGCTCTCAACTACCTTTAATTGGTGACAATTGATGAGTACTGACGAGTGTCAATCAGTGAGTCCTTCCACCAGGTGCAGATGCAGATCATGATACTTACTTGTCAATGAGTGACAGTCCCCCTCCACGTGCCACAGGCTGATTCATGGAAGGTGCATAGAATCCACAGCAAACACCCCAAAGTCTTACAGACATTTCATGACAAGAATATCGGACTCACTTGTCGATGAGTGGCAGTCCCCCCTCCACGTCCCACAGGCTGATGAGTCCCAGGCTGGCTGTGGCACTGGTCTTGCCGTGGTCCTTGTTCTTGAAGATCCAGTGAACTGGGGACAAAAACAGCACAGCACAGCACAGCACAGCACAGCACAGCACAGCACAGCACAGAGAGCCGGGTAGTTGAAGACTCCTTCTCGTCAGTAAAGCATCACGCATTGGGACATCCTTGGCTGCAAGTGTGTGCTGCCTGTCAATATCTTGGTGATCACTTAATTTCGCCTGCACATCACACCAGAAACACCACTCTGATGACATGTCGCACGCAACAGGAATAGCAATTCAAAAAGGGCCCCGCAACCCACAACGGGGCCAGGGGCTCATGTGCTGTACAGCAACATGCTGCACCCACCTATGAACCTGAGGCCTCAGAGGAGACAGAGACCCCCCCTTTCCACCATACCACAAACAATGCTGTGAGGACGGGTTCATGCAACACGATAGCACATAGATGCCCTGCAACCCACAAGGGAACCAGGAGCTCATGTGAGATTGCCAATACCCATACTAATGTTGCAGGAATTAACCCTCTTCCTGGCACTAGCCAGCGAGCAGACCTGTTCATGGGGTTCACCAAAGATATAAGCAACCTTTAACTTCGCATTCGGATGAAGGGCGATTGCGCCAACCTGTGTCGGAACCTGATGCCTCAGATGAGACAGACACCAGCTTGTCCTGACCAAACCCGGCGTTGACAAACGCGTTGACAAATGTTGACGCCAGGTTTTGCCGGGCGGAGTCCAGGGCAGGTCCCTGCGGCTGCCGGCCATCTGCATTGCAGCACAGGACAGCACAGAGCAGTGCAACGGCAGAGTGGTGAAAGTCCCATTCACAACAGGGAGCGACCTAGTGTGGCTGGATGACGACCAGAGTTTGCGGGCATGGCAGTATGCATTCAAATGCACTTGCAGTAATGCCACCATGAACATGGAGCACGCACAGCGCGTCATCCAAGGCTATTCCCTACCCCTGTGCCTGTGCGGTGTGTTTCGTAGACATCCTCAAGCACCTTGCACTTCCCACACAGTGTGTTTGGCTACCACCCACCCCAACCTGGACAACCCTTTACCAAACCCCTGTACCAGTGAAGTGGGCCTTGTACACGTATTCAGGCTACAACATGTACATGTCCCAGGCTACGAACGCATGCCATCACACTCTCTAGCCCTGCATTTTCTTCACCCGTTGCCCAGCCTGACCCCTACCCCCTCACCCACACTCACAGGCCCCCTGCACCTTCCCACCACATCCTTGCCAGTGATGGGCTAGTAAACTGACCTGTGAGGTGTGTCTTGTAGACATCCTCCGGCACCTTTGGCTCCATCACGTCCAGGTCCCGTGCGAAATGTCACCATCACCCACCACCCGCACTGTCTACTCTTGTGTGGTAATCCCCCCCCTTCCACCCCCCCACCCCCCCACCCACCCACACATAAAGATCGTGAGCCCAGGGGAGGGAGGGGTTAGGAGAACAGCCAGGAGGTCGGCTATTTCCACTGACCTGTGAGGTGTGTCTTGTAGACATCCTCCGGCACCTTTGGCTCCATCACGTCCAGGTCCCGGGCCAGTGCCAGGAAGTGCTCACTCAGCTTGCTGTTGCTGATGATCTCACGCAGCACATCACGCTCCTCATCATCCTGGGGCAAAACGGGTTGAAAGGGGGCAGGGGTAATGCTGTTGGTGCATGAGAGTGGTGGTGGTGTGTGTGTGTGTGGGGGGGGGTTGACATGACTCCACAACAAGGTCAGGAAGAGGTGCAGGCAGCACGTCACGCTCCTCAGCATCCTGTGAGTGCAGCATGAGTGATGATAAGTATCAGAGGGTGGGGGCAGGGTGATGGTGAGGGTGTGGCAACACCCCTATCACTCTGCCTTGACGTGTGCAAAATCACACTGTGCATGGAGCACGGGAGGGGACACAGGGGACCTGGGGGGGGGGGTGACTGTGCTGGAGCAGCTTGCTGTTGCTGGTGATCTTACGCAGCACGTCACGCTCCTCATCATCCTGTGAGGCAGAGCAGATGATCAAAGAGGGCAGGGTGATGCTGGTGGTGCTTGAGAGTGGTGGTGGTGGTGTGCACGTGACTCCAAAGAAACAACGGGCACTGCTCACTCAGCTTGCTGTTGCTGCCAGGTATACGCAGCACATCACGCTCCACTTCATCCTTTGAGCGGGGGGGGGGGGGGGGTGAAGGGATGGGAAGTGGTTGAGGTGTGTTTGCAGAATCAGATGTGTGCAAAGTCGCAATGTGTATGGGATGGGTAGGGTGCAAGGCTGTTGGGTAACTGCACACTGCAGATGTGCTCTTGTTGGTGAATTCAAACTAACACTCTGAGAAAGAAAGAAGAAAGAAAACTAACAATCTGCACGCCACGCTCATCTTCTTCCTGAAAAGTGGTGAGTGGCAAAAATGGCTTCACTGGTTGGATGCAGAGCTCCCATGCATCCCCTGTGTCCACAAACACAAGTTTGTCAACACATGCGATGCATGGGGATTCAGCATTCAACCAGTGAAGTCATTTTTGCCACATAACACAGCTTACACAGAGGCTGTTCACCCTGACAGCAACCTCTCCTGTTTGCTGCACCCCTGTTTGTGAGCTGCCCCTGCATAGAC
The DNA here is from genome assembly GCA_007449985.2 of Desmodesmus armatus. Taxonomy (NCBI): domain Eukaryota; kingdom Viridiplantae; phylum Chlorophyta; class Chlorophyceae; order Sphaeropleales; family Scenedesmaceae; genus Desmodesmus; species Desmodesmus armatus. Next base: position 92,115 of record VIIQ02000793.1, read on the forward strand.
TGCAACTGCATCAGTGCACAGCCTCTCACACACCTCAATGACTGAGAGGCCCTCATCTGGATTGATCTGCACCCCCTCTTTCTTCCCCTTTCTACTCAACCCCACTCGAAATATACAAAAGCGATACAAAAGGCAAAGAATGTCAAGGCACGCACCTCCACGGCTGTTGGCCCCTCCTCCAGGTTGAGTTGCACCCCTCTTCCTTTCCCTGTATACTAAAACATACCCAACTCAGAACATACAAAGGCAATCATACAAAGGCAAACTTCTTGAAGAATGTCAAGACACGCAAGACACGTACCTCAACGGCTGTGGGGCCCTCCTCCAGGTTGAACTCCCCCCTCTTCACTTTCCAGTATACTGAAACACACCCAACTCAAAATACACAAGAGCAATACAAAAGGCAAAGAATGTCAAGGCACGCACCTCAACAGCTGTGGGCCCCTCCTCCAGGTTGAGCTGCACCCCCTGGCGTGCCAGCAGGTAGCCCAGCTGCCGCCGCTCGAGTTTGTCACCAGCAGCAGCTGCAAGCAGCACATACAAAAGACATTCTGTTTCAGGACAGTGTCAGGACAGTCCCAGGACAATCACAAGAAGGATGCAGGAAGCTACGCTGGCAATGAAGCCAGCCGGTGTGACTGCAGGGGGCTGGAAGCACACACAGGGTGGGTCTGCCGTCAACTAGCAGCTGCAGGCAGCAGGAATGAGACAACGCGTGTGACGATACAGACATAAGCACCTACGCGGCAACTGGTCAGCTACATGGCAAGTGATGGGTGAGCTATGAAAGGGGCGTACACCACGCAGGACATGTACAGGTACTAGCCGCACTGATACACCCCACCTACCGGAGCACTGCATTGAGCCGCAGCACCACCCGCATGGCATCATGATAAGTGTGATTTTGTTTTCGTGTGTGTGTGTGTTGGGGGGGGGGTCCCAGCTTGCCCGAGCTACCAGGTAACACCACACAGCAGACAGCACCCACACCCATGCCCCCAAAGCCCCAACTTACCAAAGCTCTGCTCTATGAGGGGCACCTCGTTGAGCCGCAGTGCCACCCGCATGGCATCGTGGACCTTCTTCTGGGTCATGTAGATGCGAAACGCCAGCTGCAGCACCTGCAGGGGGACAGCAGCAGCGAGGTGTGCTCAGCACGATGTGTCACTGGACAAGTGCTGACACACGCATACTATGTGTTGCCATGGGTGCTGTAGCGGCAGAATGGCAGCAGCAAAGGGGCAGCCGGGCATATATGCGGTCGTGTGTGTCTGTGTTGCTGTTGATATGGTGATCACCACGGCACCCATCCCTGTCGTAAATTAGGCAGGTAGGTGCGGCATGGTGTGAGGTGTGATGACAACGGCACACACCATATGGAAAGACGCTTCCTTCTGCCAGACCCCCCCCCCCCCCCCCGCGCCCGCCCGACCCCACTTCCAACAACAAACCACCCAACACATTTACCTGTGTGTCCTCAGGCTCTGGCAGGTATGTGCAGCATGATGTGAGGTAGAGGCAGGTGCGTGCAAAGTTTTTTTCGTCCACGTAGGCCTCCAGCTGCTCCAGCTGGTCAACCTCAAGCAGCAGGTCAACAGCCTCAGGCTCTGAAGGAGGGGGAAAGGGGGGGGCGGGGGGGGGGGGGGTCAAATGAAGAACACGAGTGAGCAACAGCATTTGAAAAGTGGAGGGGAGGGGGTGTGGGGGATGTCTTCAGAACAAGAGGGCTGACCGGTCGCTGACAGCAGTTCAGGGGCGGGGCTGAGCGCTGGGTTGCAAAGACAGGCGGGGTGGATGAATGGGTGACCTGGTGACTTGTCGACAAGCGGGTGGGAGTATCAACATGCAGCAGCTGAGGCTGTGAAAGCGGGGGGGGGGGGGCACTCTGGTTTGTGTGTGTGGGGGGGGGGGAGGGGGACACCAAGCAGCATCTCACATGTGCAGGTGGGGAGGTACAGCCTGACTCTGCTCAACCAGCTGCGCATGGTCCAGCAGGTCAGGCCATACCAACCAACTTGCAAGGAGGAGTAATGGGGGAGTATGTTACATGGACATTTTCGCCAAACAACAATGGCATTGCCCACCAGGATCGAGCCAGGTGAACCTCATAAGTTGACTCCCCTGCGGTGGTTTGCACCACCTACACCGGGTTGACCAAAGAAGGCAGAACCACCAGAATTGCAGCAAGTGCCAGCCATGCTAGGAACCTATTGTGTGCAGAGATGAGGGCAGGCAACTATACCAGTGTGGACACAAGAAACAGAACAAAGTCAGTCAAATACCCATAGTAAGGCCAAGCAAGCGTGCTCTGCGCACTTTCATTTTGTACAAAGTGTGTGCCAGGGCCGACTGTTCGGCATGTTGAAACACAGTAGCAACACAATCTTGGTCACCCAACTGGACTGAAGCCGGGTCAGCAAAGGCTGGGCAGGCGGTGCGCAGATCATCATACACGGGACATTCAAGAATGAAGTGCTTTAGATCTTCAACATTGTTGCTGGTGCCAGTACGGGCCAGCACAGCAGCGCGGTTGGCCAGCGAAGCGTCCTGACCAGAGCACAAACGACAGATGCGATCCGCCCTTGGGACAGACTCCCTACGCTTGCGACCCTGCTCAATTTCAAGATGTGCAGAGCCAACACGCAACTGCGCCAGGTTTTGTGCCACGTTGAAAGACAAGCACAACTTCATATGCGGGGCTGCATGGTCTCTAGAGAAAGGATCAAAGCCAGGGTCAAGAGGGTATACCCATGCATGGTGTGTAAGCCTGTGAATGCCGGCAGACGGTGCAGTGCGAGGGGTGCCTTCTGTAAGACCCTGCCACCTATCACGGAACAGGCCAGCCAAGGCAGCCTGCACAGCTGACTCCTGCCACCGCTGCTGCAACACCCACTCCAAAGGCTGCTGCCGCCAGCTACTATCAAGGAGCTGCAAGCCAGACATAGTGTGCAACACACCATACGACCAGCAACGCTGACAGCCATCCAAGGCCAACATAACGTCCTCGCGCCACACACAACTGGCCAGTGACCTGGGCTCCTCATCACGCGAATCCGACAGCTTGGTCCACCACCGCGCAGCCAGGACTACCCAGTGGTACATGACGGGAATGCGGTGCAGGTCCCGGTATAATACATCCTTGGCAACCCCTTTGATGGATCCTGTCATGATCCTCAGGAACGAGGTGTGCACACTCTCGGCTTGTGTGTCGTACGGTGCGGAGTGCAGGCGCTTCACAAACATTGCCGGGCCCCAGATATGCGACGCATATGACAACACAGGCTCGACCAAAATATCAAACATTCTGCACTTGATGTCAAACTGGGTGAGGCAAGCCCGACGACAGCGCGTCAGCATGGCATGCATGGCTTTGCTGCCGGAAACTGCCAGCGCGTCCGACGCCCCCAGAAGCCCCCGAGTGGCATGCACACGCACGCCCAGATACACGTACTCTGATTGCAGCGCAATTTCACGGCCCCGAAACACAAGGCGAAACCCTGCAGGCACCCTCAAGTGTTGCGGGCGGAAACACACGACACAAGTCTTGTGCGGCGCAAGGTTCACCTCCATATCAAACAATGTGCAGAAGACATCAAGCACATCCACGATCTGCTGTATCTCGCAGGCCTCGAAGCTGAGCAACCCCACGTCGTCAGCATACATCACGTCAGGCACCTTAAGTCCACTCAGCACTGGCCCTGCCCCCGGCAACTTGAGCCTGATCAGGTAATGCAGCAACTCAATAAACAGGCCGAACAAGAGGGGGCTCAGCTCACTCCCCTGCTTTGTGCCAGACACTGTGGGGAAGGCGTCCCCAAGCTCCCCATTGACTGCCACCTGACAGCACACCCGATCATACAACGCCACCAACATGTCCAGAAAGGGGCCATGCACACCCAACTGTCGACATCGCTCCAACAACAGGTCCCTCCTAACCTTGTCAAAAGCCTTCTTAAAGTCCACAAAGACCACATACAAGCGACGGCGGCGATGCTGCGCCACACTGATCAGATGCTGCAGCGTGAAGATGGCATCTAGTGTGCCATGGCCCGGCCTAAAGCCACACTGGGTGGGAGCCCGAAGTGACAGGAGTGACGCCAACCGCTCAAAGCGCTGATTCAAGAAGCGATCCAACATGCGGGAAAAGACAGGTGACACAGAGATACCTCTGTACTGGTCCCGTACTGCCAGGGCAGCAGGGCTCAGCGACTTCGGCACGGGGACCAACTTGCTGGTGCGCATAACCTCCGGGACACAAGCATTAGAGAACATGGCCTGCAGCAACCACTGTGCACACTCAACAACGACAGGACAGGCCGGCAGAGGGTCACCACTCGAACCTGTATCACGGACAGGGGCAGCGGCCAGCCTTAAGAGCTCTCCAGTCAGCCCCTGAGCATCAGGGGCTTTGCCGGCCGGGAGCGCCATGCATTGTTCCACCTCAGCCAGGGTGACATCAGCGTTAAGTGCAGCCATGGCTGCCTCCTGACCCCGAGGGGCTGCTGCGTACAGCTGCTGCTTGAGAGCGACCTCATCGACAGACAGGGCCTGTGGATGGGGTGCCGCCCCCAACAGGACCCTAAAATAGTCCGTCCAAGCCGCCACGTCCGACAAAGGTGTTTGCGGGCGCCTATCCCCAAAAAACACATGCCAGTAGTCCTTCTGGGTGTGCCCAAAGTAGGTGCCCAATGTAAAAGGGTTGCGACTGCCAACACTGCTGACCAGCCACTCGAGAAACAAGAAGGGGGCAGGGAGGAGGGGAGGGTTAGCGAACGCCAATATCAACCCAACATTGTGCAATTGAGACTGATAGACATAAATGCGGGGGGCCGATACAACACTGCAAGTGCTCTTGCAGGTCAGGTAGTATGGCCTGCAACTTCAGTACAAGTACAACACATACTACCCAACCTGCAGATTGCGATTGAAGTTGTTGAGGCACACGGGGGCCAATGCATGTGAAGGGCTGATCAAACCAGAGGGAGAGAGATGGGAACAGGGGAAACCCTGATGAAAATATTAGATTTACTGAGATCGATGTGAATCACATACTGGCAGACAGACAAAAGGGTGCTGACACCACAGAAATGCCCCCCCCCCGGGCGGGCGGCAGAAGGCACTGGAGATGTGTACAGGCAAGGTGCCACTACATGCACAATGGCTGCTGCTGCGACAGCGCCAAGCACACAAGACGTAGGCCAACTACAACGCACAAGCAGGGCTGCAGCAGCATTGCCAAAGTATGCTGGAGAACTTGCGATGCTCAATTGGCAAGCATGTCCTGCACAGCAGACTGAGGTCATGCTGCCCCACCCAAAATGTGAGGTTACAGTTGCAACGTATGGAAGAGGCCAAGACAGAAAGAGCTGAGGGTGAATGGGGCAGGGAGGGGGTGGTATGGGAGCACTAGAGAGGATGTAACAAGGCCAAAATGCTGCAGCTGCGACAGCGCCATACGCACATGAGCTAAGCCAAGTAACGTCTGCACCAGTAGATGTAGCAGCTTTGCCGAGGTGTGCTGGTGTAGGTACAGTCCTGGATTGGACTACATGACCTGCAACAACACGCTTGGGCCATGCTGCTCTACCCACAAGCTGAGGGTACAGTTGCAAGGAATGGAAGAGCCCAAGACGGAATGAGCTCAGGTCAAGGGGGGGGGGGTGCAGGGGGCAATAGGACCGTGTCACACGCCAAAACGCACCATAAGCCCATGAGCTAAGCCAACTGAACTCTGCACCAGCAGATGGAGTCGCATTGGCCTAAGCTTGCTGGAGGAGCTGCAGTCCAGAGCTGAACTGCGTCGCTCTACCCAACACACTTGGGCCATGCTGCTCTACCCACAAGGTGAAACACATGTTGCAAGGCATGCAATGGGCCAAGATGGAAGGAGCTCAGGGTGAAGGGGGGTGGGAGGGAGAGTAGGGGGTAATAGGAAGACGTGACAACGCCACAACGCACCAGCGCCTTATGTTCATGAGATAAGTGCACTAGACTCTGCACCAGCAGATGGAGCCGCATTGAAAAAGGCTGCTGGAGAAGCTGCAGTCCAGAAGTGATGTGCATGGCTTCCTCAACACACTTGGGCCGTGCTGCTCTACCCACAAGGTGAGGGTACAGTTGAAGGGCAATGAATAGGTAAAGACAGATAAAAGTAATGACAAGTGAAAGCAGAAAGGGGTGGATAAAGGGGGGCGGGGGTGGAAAAGCAAACAGTCTGCTAGTGTGACATTGGACAGCAGTGCACACCCCAAGGAAACTACACAGTTCCTGCAGTTGCATCAGCCCTGTGGGGCAGCATGGACTCAACCTGCTTGTAGCTCAGCATGAACATCAAGCAGAGCAAGGTGATGCTGCCCCACGTGCAGGGCAAACATGAAGGGTGTGGGACATAGATGAGTGATGTACCATGGCCGACGGACTGAACACAGGAGAAAACGGGGGGGGGGGGGGGGTATGACACGGACAATTATGCAACAGCGATAAGAAAGAAAGAAAGGTCAATTGAACTTGATAGTGGCACACAATGAACACCTATGTCAGCACCACTACTGGGCGATCCTGCCCGACATGGGGCAGATGCCCGACATGGGGCAGCATGGTTCAGCCTGCTTGTAGGTGAGCATGGATTTTGACCAGTCTCATCCTCAAGCAAACCCAGGCCATGCTGCCCCACCTGCAGGGGTGGCAGCAGGAGTGTGAGCATAGTTGCGGCAAGGCAGACGTACTGAACAGAAGATGTGGGGGGGGGGGGGGGGTGCGGACAATTCTGCAGCCGCGACAATGCAAAACAGATGCAAATGCCGCCTGCTAGTAGATCAGGATGGTGCATGCGACCAGCCAACTCTCCAGCACACCATTGCCATGCTGCCCAACCTGCAGGGGTGACGGCAGGCGTGTGAGAAAATAGTTGGGGCAAGGCAGATTTCCTGAACAAATAGTAAGGGGGCAGTTCTGCAGCTGAAACATTGAGAAATGACCCATACCCACACCAGCACAACCACAATACACGCATGCACAGGCAGATGCCCTGCATGGGGCAGCATGGTTCAGCTGCTTGTAGGGCAGGATGGTGTGTGAGACCGAAAGCTCTACAAGCAGACCAAGACCATGCTACCCCACCTGCAGGGGTGACAGCAGGTGTGTTAACTACATGGGTTGCATGTGGCACTACAGGTAAGGACAAGCCTGAGAGTCACATTGAAGGGTGGAGGCAGGCAGCAAGGCATGAATAGTAGGGATGGCGAAACGAAATCCCTACCATCCATGCCCCCTCCCTGCCCCTGACTCAATGAGACACCAGTGAATGGTGCATGCCCGTAAACAAAAGGGCTCGGAGCATGGACAGGGCAAAAACAGACAAACAGAAGTGCCCAGACAAAAGGAGGTCTCTAGGAGAGAGGGAGGCGGGACCAGGGAGGAGGATGGTGAAAAACTCCAGCGAGACATAGTATGATGCTGGGACATTACTGAATGGCCACACAAGCAAACATATGAAGTGCTCCTGCAGGTTGGGTGGCATGAGCCTCATCTGCCTCCTGAAGATGCAAGCAGGATGGCGTCCAGCAGACGTCCTCAAGGGGGGGTGAATGCCATGCTGCCCGTCGTGCAAGACGGGGGGGGGGGGCATATGAAGCGATGTGTGTGTGCACAGGCGGTGCATACAAGGCAATGCGTGCTTGCGTGTGTGCTGACGTGTGCTTGAGAGGTGACAACAAGCGGGTGCAGGCCCACACAGCGAACATATGAAGTGCTTGTGCAGGTGGGTGTCGTGGGCCTCCTGAAGATGCAAGCAGGATGACGCGCAGCAGGCATCCTCAGGGGGATATGACGGTCAAGCTACCCAACGTGCAAGACGAGGTGGCACATGCAGCGATGCACTTGTGCACAGGTGGTATACGAATGGAAAAAAGGGGAGGTGGGAGAGGAGGAATGTGGTGAGAGAGGAAGAAAAGGGGGGGGGGGGAAGAGGCAGGAAAGGCTTTCATGACAGTAAGGTGGTGCACATACACATCAGCAACATTACAAGCCCTCACGTAGATGCAGCTTCCCCACATGGGGCAGCATGTACTCAGCCTGCTCATGGTTGTGAATTGCATTATGCCATCTACAACCACGAGCAGACCATGACCATGCTACACCATCTGCTGGGGGTGGCGGCAACTGTGTGGCACAAGAATGATGAGAAATTGACTATCAATGTAAAGGCAGGAGAGGGAGGCGGGGCAGTATGAGGTATGGTGTATCATCACGTCACATGTGACCAACATGTCACCACATGTGAGCCCAGGACAATGCATGGACTATGCGGCAGCCAAAATGAGCTGCTGGGATGGTAGCGAGTAGCTGCGGGGCCACAAACACAAACCACACCTCAACTTGCCATGTGCAGGTGGGGCGACATGGTCCTCATCTGCCTCGTAAGATCAAGTGCAGATGAAGTCTGCTCTGATGCAGCACAAGGAGATGAGGGCCTTGCAGCCCTACTGGCTGGAGGGAGTGGGAGTGGCACTGGGTGGGGGAGGGAGCCAACACTGCACGACTATGCCAAATCAGCTCTTGCAGGCAGGATCACACTGAATTCACCCACTCCACTGAACAAACGTGGGCCATGGCGTGGAGCCTGTTGGCGGCCAGTGAAATGCACACCACTTGGCCAAGGGTAGCTTGCTGTTGCAGGCAGGGCAGCATTGCCAAGGTCAGCTGGTGAAGCCCCCGCAGTCCCATGTAGAGAGGTGCTGGACTTCACAGCAGACTTGGGCCGCGCCGCTCTACACACAAGGCCCAGACAGATAGCTTGACGGCCTGAAATAAGGGAAGTAGGGAGGAGGCAAGGTGGAGGCTGCAACAGGCAAGCAGTCTGCTGCTGCGACAACTGCACACCACTTCGGCCAAGTGTTGCTTGCTCTTGCAGGCAGGGCAGCATTGCCAAGGTCAGCTGGTGAAGCCCCCGTAGTCCCATGTAGAAGGTGCGGAATTTCGCAGCAGACTTAGACCACGCCGCTCTACACACAAGGTGGGGCGACGGTTGTACGTCACGGGAGGATCCAAGACAGACAGACTTGCCGCTGGGCTGGGGTAGCGTGAGCGCAGAAGAAAGGGGGGAGGGGGAAGAGGGGCGAGCAAGGGGAAAGAAAGAGAGAGAGAGAGGGGAGGAAGGGGAGGGAAGGGAAAGATGGGTGTGGAGAGGGGGGGGGAGAGGCGAGGGTATAGGTTGACAAACAGCACGCCATAGCAATATGGATGGTTGGTGCTGAGATGACACAAACATGAAATGGAGGGGGGGGGGGTAGCTCAGGCGCGGAGACAGGCCGAGACAGATACCTGCGCATGAGTGGCGGTGTGCGTACATTGGCGGTGGCCTGCTAGAAGTACCGTCAGCATTGGATGGAGTTGTCTACCTCAAGCAAGTCCCTGCCAGAAAACACACAATGACACCCAAGCACACGGCAAGCTGCTCACAGTCACTACCACCACCTGCAAAGCCTGCCTGCCTGTCTTGCTCAACACAATCCCCGTGGAATACGCACTTTTAACACGCTGCAACAGCACGACGCCGCCTACTCAGCTTTGCTTTTGGTGGCCGTGTGCTTACATTGGCAGTGCCTGCTGGCAATAGGTCGCAGCACAATCAAATGCCGCACTTCTACAAGCAGGACGCTGCTAGCATTGCACTACAACACTCCTGCACAGCCAGTGTTACTGAGGGGAGGGGGGGGGGGCTGGACAGCCCACGCCATCCCTGACGCTCCCACTTTCTTCCTGACAGCCCTCTGTCAAGTAAGCACGCCCTGTGTCAAGTAATCACGGCAAACACCCTCCGTCCAGCCGTCAAACAGTGTTGTGGCTGTTGCCAATGCACTGCTCAACAGGCCGCAGCACATATGTTCTGCAGCATATCAAGCAGGACACTGCCAGCAGGCACACAGTGATACGTTGACGCAGCCAGTGCTGCCCTCCCCCCCCTCCCTGAGTTTGCAGCTCCCCTCAGGCCTATTCAAAACGCCCCCGCAAAGCCCCTGGCATATTTGGGCTAAGCACCATCCCTCCGTGGACTGAGCACGCCAAAAAAATACTATCTGGCCTGCTGTGCAACAGCAAGTCAGCAGGCAGCTGCAATGTGTGCCACAGTGTAAGTTGCGCTGTGTGTTGTATGCCAATGCACTACTGGAGAAGCCTTGCGCACAAGCAATGTCTGCTGCAGCAGGGCACTGCCAGCAAATATGGGGAAGGGTGGGGTGGGGTTGAGACAGCCCCACTTGAGAGTGCTGTGCTGAGGTGGGTGAGAGTGCGGCGGAAATACAGCCGCGCTCTTCACCCACCTCAGCACAGCACTCTCAAGTGGGGCTGTCTCCACCCCACCCCACCCTTCCCCAAGACGCACACCCCTAAACCAAACTGGCGACCTCCTGAGGCCTGAATACAATAGGCGCAATGTGTCCTGCTGGTTGACCGCCACCTGAGCATGTGCATGCATGAATGGCAGTGTACGCTCAGTGGCAACTGCCTGCTCATGTCACCTGCCACACATGAGGTGGGGTTTGATACGAGCAGGGTGCTGCTAGCAAACAAACATTGGCACCACGGTGTCCTGCCGTCACGCCGGCAAATGCTAACAAGGGCGTGCAAATTGGCAGTGCGGGCTCATTGACAGTGGCCTGCTGAAGCCCACCTAAGCACACACACTGAAGCTCGACATCAGCAGGACACTGCCAGCAAACACACAGTGGCATCCTTGCCAAACAAGTCCCACCCCCCCACACACACACACACATAATGCATGTAGTGCCTGCTGGTACAACTCCTACATAGTATGCTGGCATGCCTGGCCCCAAAGGACAGGCACACCTTCCCTGATGTTGAGTTGCGAGCAATAATGCGAGCCACATACACGAACTTGCTGTGTGAGCCAGCTGGCCATGGCCTGCTGATGTCACCCTCCGCAGGCAAGATGGACAGGTTTATCAGCAGGCACTGCCAGCAATCACACACTGGCACGCTCGGCTACCAAGTGCAGTTGAGATAGTGATCCAGAGAAGCAGACACACTCCCGCCCAGCAGCTGATGCTACATCCTGCCATCCAGGGTCGCTTTAGGTGATGACTGCAGCTGCTACAATAGGTGTACTGAGAGGAAAGCCAGTGGGCGACCAGCAGTCACCAGACTAAAGACACTGCACATGCGTGACACTGTACGTGTTTGCTGTCAATGCACTGCTGGAGCTGCCTTTCGCATGGAGAAGGAGGTACAGCACTAGCAGGACACTGCAGTTAACACAGAATGACAATCTCATGCAGCAAAAGCTGTGGAAGGGGAGAAAAGAAGAGAGAGAGAGAGAGAGAGAGAGAGAGAGAGAGAGAGAGAGAGAGAGAGAGGGTGGGGCGGGGGAGGGGGAAGTGCCACGTCCACCAACCACCAACGTTACAAAAGGCAGATACTTGGCCGCTGGTCCCATGCCTGCTATCTGTATCCATGTTGGACAGAACTTTCACACTACCTGCTTCTGCGTGCGAGTCAGCCGCGGCTTGCTGCGCCCAGACACCGTGCATTCATGACACTGAAGGGTCTACTGACAGTGGCCTGCTGGAGTGGCCTTCAGCATCAAAGCTGTTAGCAACCTCATAGCAGGACACTGCCAGCAAACACGATGTGTCACACTCAAGCAGCAAGTGCTGTGGCCCAAAGGGGCGATGAGACGCAGCAGCCGCCCACGCCCCGCGGCCACAACTACTTTCACACTGATTCAAACTTATATAAGCCACTGCTATGCACCCAGACACCGCACATCCAGGACAGCAAGGTGTCCACTGTCAGTGGCCTGCTGGAGTTGCCTTCAGCACAGCTGTTGGGCATGATCCCAGCAGGACACTGCCAGCAAACTAACAGTGTCACTTTCACGCAGCAAGTGCTGTGGGAAAGGGGTGGCCATAGGGAAGCAACACCGAGAGCGCAGCGCCCACAACGCCCCTGCTGCTGATAGTATCCCCACTGTTTTATGCATGCTACAACAAACACAAATGCCACACTGTCCAGTATCCAGCTGGCGTTCAGCCGCCACACACCGGGGACAAGTGCGATGTGAGTGTCCACCGTCAGCGCATTGCTGAAACTTGCCTTCGTTACACAACGAGGACAAAACTCAGGATGGCACTGCCAACAAACACACACAGGCACTCTCATACAGCAGATGCTGTGGAGCGAGGGAGAGGGGAGACAAGGGGCCCAAAGCGACAGCGCGAGAGCGAGAGAAGGGGCGCGAGAGAGAACAAAGATTGAGCTAAGGAGAGTGAGAGACACTCAAGAAAGGGATAGAGAGAGAGTGCGCAGTGAGCCGCTGCTTGCACTGCACCAACACTGCACGTGAGGGGCACCAGTTCCATGCGCGCTGCCTGTGATCAACACACCGGCCACACTATCCCCAAACCATCATAAAACAAGTGCGCAGTGCGCCGCTGCTTGCTATGCCCCAACACTGCACTTGAGGGACACTGTGTGCCCGCTGTCAGTGGCCTGCTGGAGTTGCCGTCGGCATCACAGCTGATGGCAACTTCAGCAAGATATTGCCAGCAGTCACATAGTATCACCTCTCATGCAGCGAGTGCTGTGGCGGAACAATGAGCCGACAATAAGCTGACTGAAACAGCAGCATCCACCCTCAGTCCACGGCTGCTAGTACAATCACAAACCGTCACTATCTACCTTCATATGGTTGCACTGCTGCCACACCACACTCCATGCACCCACTTATCTGGCCAAGTGTGGCGCTCTGTAGCAGCTAGTAAAGCAGCCCCCACCGCCTTGACCCCCTGCTCCCCCCCCCCCCCCCGGGGCCCCGCCACGGAGCAGCACCCGCAAGAGAAGCAAGAGAGCGTACCTGCATTGTGTGTCATGTGGTACGGCACGATCTGCTTCACCAGCGCCAGCAGGTCATCAACAGGCTGCTCCTTCTCGTGACGGACCTGCACACAGCATGACGCAGCGTGGCACAGCACAGCACAGCCGGTGAGGATGGTCACTGTGAAAGCACCTCCCTACCTGCCGCCCTGGTGCATGCGAGATACATGCATTTGCTGTTGTGCGAGAGACTTGCTGCTGTGACAGCACTGGAGTTGAGGAGGCAGTGCAGTCGCTGTTCTGAGTTTGACCGTCTGCTGAGACTCCAGGCCGCGAGCGGCATGCCAGCTGTTCTTTCCTCGTGCTTGTCTGGCAGCCCTGTACAGGTATGAAGCTTGCAAGCTTCCACCCACATAAGCAGCGCCACCGGCAGTGCTAGGCTAAGGACAGATAAACCAGGGCAACGCTTCAGCACACACAGGAACTCCACATGCCTCTCTCTCCTCAGCTGACGTCATCAAATCTGCAGTTGCAAACTGCAGATATGATGATATCAGCTGAGGTTTTGAGGCATGCAGAGGTTTTGTGTGTGCGCATGACCACCCTGAAAACGCCTGCTGTCCTCCAGGATGCATCCCACTGCACCTGCATTACATGCCTCGCCCCCAAAGATGCAGCCACTGTCCCAAGCTGCACATCGACAGAGCCTTCCAGTGGGTGTCCCACTACTCTGCAGGACCCCAGCTAGACACCCCCACTGCACCCGCCCCACATGCCTCACATGCCTCACACCAACGCACCTTATACTCCTCTGAGATCTCTCCTGCCAGGTGGCGCATGTATTCATGGCCCCAGGTCTCCAGATCGTCCGTGTGTCCCTGCAGCTTGAACACCAGCCCCTGGCGCTCGCCCTCTTTGCCCGCTACTGTGCTGCACATCAGGGAGAGGATGTCTGCGAGGGTTTTGCGGTTGGGTCCCGCGGGCATGGTCTCGAAGAAAGCCATGAGGGGCTCGAGGTGTGGCCGCAGGAACTTGAGAGGCTTTGGCACAGCTGTCATGGAGGACGTGGTTGAATGGATTTCCTTGGTGATGCTGTCCAGGGCTGCCTTTGCTATGCCTGCATCCTTGTCCTGTGTGCGTTCAACGAGCAGCTCTATGTTACGCTTGAGCTCCAAGTCCTCCTCGGACAAGTCTGCATCCGGATCTGTTGGCTTCTCTGCCTTCTTCTTGCCCTTGTCGTCCTGCTTGGGCGCTGCATCCTGCTGCTTCTCAACAGCCATGATGGCTGTTCACGATAAGCGAGTGATCAGGCCTGCTGTGTCGCTCTCGAGCTGTTGCAACGGATTTGGTGATGAAATGTGATCAAGGTGCAAGCAAAGTGCGAGACCCGAGACACAAGGCCAGCGTGAACACGAACAAGTATACAATAGAAGTCTCCTAATTCATAGCGTCAGGACAACCAGGCAACACACATCACATTACGTGAACGCCGAACTGCCACTGAAACCTGGTGGTGCGGATGGTCAGCGCGAAACAACAGCTCCTAGTCGTTCTGTGCAACGGTGATATTGTTTTTGTTGAAGCAGTGCATGCTGCAAGCCCCAATGCACTGCATCACTGTGCCATCTCTCCCTGCAGATCACTACTACAACCTGGTCTTGCACACAGAGTACAGTCTATCCTGCAGTTGCTATCATCAGTAATCCAGCTCGCACATCACATCGGCAAAGGGGCCCTTCATTATCCGAAACCCTACAGTAGCTGGCAGCGCCTGACCAGCATGTGACCACCCTCAGCAAGAAAAGTAACACAACCAGCAAAGCAACAGCAGCAGCATGGCCGACTTTCGATCCACATTATACAGCATAGACGAGGGCGGTGGGGGCAGCATCTGCTGGCAGCCTCTGCTGGAGATCAGCCGGACAGTCAACAGCTTGCACTGCGTGCCTGGCGACCTGTTGGCAGCCCTGTCAGACAGGCTCAAATCTGAGGCAACACACGTGGTGCTCAACACACTGACGGTAAGTACAAAAGCCGCGCAATCGTTGTATAATTGCTGTGTATATAGTACGTCAGCTATGTAGTGCTCCTTCGGATACACAGCCATGTAACGCAATGCCACCTACAAGTATCAGTGAACCCCCCTACTATGCACTCAGCTGTCTGAGCAGCCATGCTGGTGTGCTTATCAATTGTCAGGCAGCAGCAGCAGCAGCAAGGTGATGAAGGCACCCAGCTTCCACCTTCCTAGCCCTGCACAGCCACCCTCCTTACCTGGCCCACAGGCCCCTCAGTCAGTTGTCTGGCTTCATAGTTAGCATGGGTGGAGGGTAGCTCTTGGCTGGCCACACATACAGTTGTGAGGTGTTGCGCCTTGCTATCTAGAGGCATCAGTCGCTTGTCTGGCGCCTGTTGCCCCCACCTTCCACAACCGGCCCCTTCCCCTCCCCCAGCCCTGCGCAGCATCTGTCTCAACAGCCCCAATGCGGTGCATGGGCCTGTGTGGGACACCAGCAGCAAGGTGAAAGATGCTCTTTACCTCCCTCCTCCCTCCTCCCTCCTCCCTCCTCCCTCCTCCCCCTCCCCCTGTCGTCGTCCTCCCCCCGCCCCCGCCCCCGGCCCTGCCCCAACCTGGTCCCTATCGCATAGCCTCTTGCACTATGTCTTCTCCTGGCTGTTCCTCCCTCCCCCCCCCCAGGCCCTGCACACGATCTGCCTCAACAGCCCCGCTGCTGTACATGACCAGCTGTTGGGCAGCAGCAGCAAGGTGATGAAGGCACCCTTGTCCTCCCCCCCAACCCTCCCCCCCCCCCCCCTCCCCCCCCCATCTCACTTCCTGCCCCCCCCTCGCTCCTCCCCCTCCATTACTTACTTCACAGCCGCCTGCACCAAGTTTTCTGCCCACCTGTGCCCCACCACCCCCCTGCACCTACCACCCCCTGCACCCACCCACCCAACCCTGCAACCCCTGCACTCCCCCCCCCCCCAGGCCCTGCACACGATCTGCCTCAACAGCCCAGCTGCAGTCCACGACCAGCTGTTGGGCAGCAGCAGCAAGGTGATGAAGGCTCTGGAGAGGCTGCTGAACAAGCCCCCCTTCCCTGGAGTGGAGGGTGCAGCAGCACAGCTCCTCCTGGACTGGGCATTCCTGTACGGGTGAGCCCCTGATGATATCGTCAACCCTGGGGTGTGGGGGGGTGGGGGGGGGTGGGGGGGTGTTGCGCCAAAAGGGGTGTGTGTAGCCCCCCTTCCCTGGCGTGGAGGGTGCAGCAGCACAGCTCCTCCTGGACTGGGCATTCCTGTACGGGTGAGCCGTGGGGTTTGGGGGGGGGGGGGTGCAGAGGGCGGGAGGGCGGGAGGGGGGGGCAGCACTTTTCTCTTACACAGTCAGCGCACGTGCCCAGGGGGGGGGGTGCAAAGACGGGTGATGTGCCCCACCCGCACAGTGAGCAGGCAGCGCAGCTGCTTGCGTACTCTGTCGTAACATCTTCCCATCTGGTGAGCATGCACACAGCACAGCACAGCACAGCAGAGCACAGCTCCTCCTGGACTGAGCATTCTCGTGCGGGTGCGCCTTTGTCTATATAATTAGCCCGAGGGTGTTTGGGGAGGGGTCCACCAAAGATGGGGTGTGTACCCCACGCGTACAGCGCAGAGGCGCACGGCACAGCACAGCACAGCACACAGCACAGCACATGCACAGAGCTATTTCTGTCCCTGCTGTCTCGAGGTTGAAGACTAATGCCCGGTGAGCACTACACAGCAAAATGTGCATGCGTCAAACCTTCCAAAGTCGGAATCCCCCCCCCCCCCTTCCACCCACACCCCCTGCTCCCTGACAGGCAAGAGGAGCTGGGTCGCAGGTCCTTTGCTGTCCTGACCAGCAGTAGCAAGCTTCGCTCAATGCTGCAGATCACAGCACACAGCACGACACAGAGCTCTTGTCTCCCTGCCAAATAAACATGCACACCGTGAATTTGCAACACAGCAAGCTGCATTGTACGACCTGAAAGACTAAATTTGTGCTCATACCATCCCCCCTGCCGCCCCCCCCCCTCCCTCTCTCAACACAGGCAAGAAGAGCTGGGTCGTCGGTCCTTTGCCGCCCTCACCAGCAGCAGTACGCTTCGCTCAATGCTGCAGATCACAGCACACAGCACGACACAGAGCTCTTGCCTCCCTGCCAATAAACATGCACGCCGTGAATTTGCAACACAGCAAGCTGCATTGTACGACCTGAAAGGCTAAATTTCTTAGCTCATACCACCCCCCCTGCCCCCCCCCCTCTCAACACACAGGCAAGAAGAGCTGGGTCGCCGGTCCTTTGCCACCCTTACCAGCAGCAGCAAGCTTCGCACAATGCTACAGAGCATGGCAGCCTCTGATGTGGCTGTGATGCTGAGAGAGGACAGCCAGCTGGGTCTGCCTCAGTACTGCAGCCTGATCAAGGGACTCGATTTCCAACACCACTTTGCTTCACAGCAACTGGGCAGCCCACTGGCAGGTGAGAGCACCCCCCTGCTCTCCCCCTCCCCCCCCACCACCACCACCGCCACCACCATCACCCACCCACCCCACCACCCCCGCCCTCCGACCCCTAGCTAAGTCATGCCAGTGATGCTCAGAGAGGACAGCCAGTTGGGTCTGCCCCAGTACTGCAGTCTGATCAAGGGACTGGACTTCCAACACCACTTCGCCTCGCAGCAGCTGGGCAGCCCACTGGCAGGTGAGCCCCACTGCTCCCCCCCCCCCCCCCCCCCCAACACCCTCCCCACTCAAACATTCACCACCCCACCCCCATCACCCCCCCCCCCACCCACCCACCCCCCACCCACCCCAAGCGCAGCTGAGTCATGTAAGTTGATGCTCAGGGAGGACAGCCAGCTGGGTCTCCCTCAGTACTGCAGTCTGATCAAGGGACTGGACTTCCAACACCACCTCGCCTCGCAGCAGCTGGGCAGCCCCCTGGCAGGTGAGAGCATCCCCCCCCCCCCTTGCTCCCCCCCACCTCCGTCACCCACCGCCCACCCCACCACCTCCACAAATACCACCACCCCCCACCTCGACCCCCACACATCCTCACAGCCACATACCTCAAGGCCCCTTTGTAAGTTAGCAGTGGCTGTGATGCTCAGGGAGGACAGCCAGCTGGGTCTCCCTCAGTACTGCAGCCTCATCAAGGGACTCGACTTCCAACACCACTTTGCCTCACAGCAGCTGGGCAGCCCCTTGGCAGGTAAGGCCTGGCCTGTCCCTCCCATCCCCCCCCCCCCACCACCACCACCAGCACCACCCCCCCCCCCCCCCCCCCCCCGGGAGCCGCAGCCAACTTATGTCAGTGGTGCTCAGGGAAGACAGCCAGCTGGGTCTGCCTCAGTACTGCAATCTGATCAAGGGACTCGACTTCCAACACCACTTTGCCTCACAGCAGCTGGGCAGCCCACTGGCAGGTGAGAGCATCCCCCCCCCCCTGCCCCCCCCCCTGCCCCCCCCCCCCCCCCCCCCCACACACACACACACACACTGTTGCTTGCCTATCTAGTAGGACAGTCTTAGGGAGCTTGCATGTATCCAAGTACTCCCTCTGTCGACACACACACTTCCACCCCATTCCCTCACACACCCCCTCAACCCACGCCACCCCACCCTCCACACACACAGTCACAGAGCTCAGGACTCACAGGGTCCTAAGGTGTGTGACTGTGTGTGGAGGGGGGGTGGGGGGCGGTGGTTTGGGGGGGGGGGCAGGGGGGGGGGGGGGGTTGGCTGTGGCGTTGAGGGAGGACAGCCAGCTGACACTGCTGCAGCTTGATCAAGGGCTGTACATTCACACCTTTCACTAATTTCAGTAATTGGATGTTACACAAAACATCGCCTGCTTGGGGAGCCAACAAACTTTCCTTGTATCTACTTTCTTGTTGAGCTGATGTAGATGCCAACCCATACAGCACTAACATTGCACTTCACCCTGCCCCCTTCCTTGGCCCTGCTTCCAACCCCCCACACAGGCACAGCCCCCCCCCCCCCCCCCCCCCCCCCCCCCCCCCGGGGTAGCCAGCCAGTTGGCTAAGGCAGCAGTGGCAACATCATACAGCGACAATGCAGGGAACCCCCCCCCCCCCGTCCACACCCCACACACACCTTCCCTTCTGGATATCCTTATCAAAACCACACCACCCTCCCCTCCCCTGCTCTCCCCCCTTCCCAAACCAACCACCCAGGCACAGCCCCCCCTGGAGTGGCCAGCCAGTTGGCAAAGGCAGCAGTGGCAACATCATACAGCGACAATGCAGCAGCGGCAGCGGCAGCAGCAGCCAGCCGCAACACGTTTGCCGCCTGGGCGGAGCGAGTGGCACAAGACCCGCAAGCAGCAGCACAAAGGGTACGCTGCGCTGTGCTAGCGGTGTGCTTGCATGCCCTGAACACACGCTATGCCGTGTTGCGCAGTATCATGTGGCGTGTTGTTGCGGTCAACGGCTGCCCATACTGTGCAGGTACCAGGGAGGTGCAGCAGTTAGTCGGCCTTTGACAACCAACATCCCAATGATGTGGGAGACTCTGTGACTCAATTACAAATGTTGAAGCCTGTGTCCTTTTCTACGCTGCTGTTGCACCAGGTGTTGAACAGTCAGGCCAACATAGAGGCAGATCTAGATGCACTGGAAGCAGCACAGGAGGCCTGCTTGGCCGCAGCACGCGACTGCGCCAAGCAGCAGCAGCAGCAGCAGCAGCCCCTCAACAACAGTAGGGCACAGCCAGCAGCAGCAGCAGCAGCAGGAGGAGGACATGGTGGTGGCATGGAGTCTTTGAGGCACCAGTTGGATAAGGCATACTTGGCTGCTTGCAAAGCAAATGAGTGGAGGGAGATGACAGAGGTGAGGGGTGGGGGGGGCAGGGTTTTGGGGGGTGATTTAGGGTTCAGGGGCCACTAGGAAGATGTCAGCTGCCATTGTTGTGGCTAAAGTTCATAGGCCATCAGCAGCAGCAGCAGCAGCAGGGATTGGTGGTGGTGCTGGGATGGGATCCTTGAGGCAGCAATTGGACAAAGCGTATTTGGCTGCCTGCAAAGCAAATGAGTGGAGGGACATGACAGAGGTGAGAGGGGGGGGCAGGTTTTGGGGGGTGGTTAAGGGTTTTGGGGCCACTAGGAAGATGTGAGCCGTCATCATTGTGGCTAAAGTTCATAGGCCAGCAGCAGCAGCAGCAGCAGCAGGGGTTGATGGTGGTGGTGGCATGGAATCCTTGAGGCACCAGTTGGATAAGGCATACTTGGCTGCCTGCAAAGCAAATGAATGGAGGGACATGACAAAGGTGAGGGGTTGTGAGGGGGGTGTACAGGTTTTGCAAGGCACTGGGATTGTTGGCTGTCCATGTTATAGGTTGATCTCAAAGGCCCAAACCACTCAACTATGTGACAACTATGGGACCGAGGACTGGCGGGGATACTGTCTGCACATGTCAGAGAGAGCAAGATGTCTTTCAACTGTGTGCTATCATCAAGGTTGCTCCTCCTCTTGCTGCTGGCGCTGCTGCTGCTGCCGCCGCCGCCGCTGCTGCTGCTGCTGCTGCTGCTGCTGCTGCTGCTGCTGTGTATGCCTCCCAATACAGGTGCTCATGCAGCAGCGGCTGCCCGACACGCAGCTGTCGTCGTTTGTGGCCCTTGCAGACAAGATCAATTGTATACTGCTGTTATGCTGTCGTCAATGTCACTGCTGCTGCTGCTGCTGCTGCTGCTGCTGCTGCTGCTGTGTGTATACCAGGTGCTCGTGCAACAGCGGCTGCCGGACAAGCAGCTCTCCTCCCTGTTGTCACTTGCCGACAAGATCAACGGTGTACTTCTGTACTAACATGCTTCTTGCTGCTGCTGCTGCTGCTGCTGCCGTTGCAGGTCCCAGGGCAGCAGCGGCTGCCGGACAAGCAGCTGTCCTCGTTGCTGTCCCTTGCCGACAAGATCAACGGTGTGCTGCTGTACTGTCACCAACTTGCATATTGCTGCTGCTGCTGCTGTCACAGGTCCTAGTGCAGCAGCGGCTGCCGGACAAGCAACTCTCTTCCTTGTTGTCCCTTGCTGACAAGATCAATGGAGTATTGGACAGCTGGCAGCAGGCAGCAACAACGGAGGTGTTCTGGCTACTGGGAGTCAACACAGCGGGCCTGGCAGATGGCTCAACCCTCAACCAGGTACAGACTGATTTTTCTTGCAATGTCTATGTTTTCAGTAGTTTATCGTGTTCATTGTATGAAATTCCGCACACAACACAACCAATGAGGTGAGTGTCAACGTGCAACAGTATGAAGGTGGCGGGAAAAGCAGGACACTACCTTTCTGTTCCGGCTCAGTAGTAGCATCCCCCAGGTGGCTGGATCACATGCAGATGCACATGCACAGTCGCATGCAGAGTCAGTCCCGGATGGCGATGAATTGCGCCGGCTACTTATACTATGCCACAGCGGCAAACACTACCACAACCGCTGCTGCAAGCACTAACTGCACTGCTCTGCTGTGCTGTGCTGCGATAATCGCTGCTTTCGGCGCAGGTGGTAGCAGCAGCCACGGCGGCAGCAGGCACCGGCGCCAGCGCTGCTGCTGCTGCTGCTGCTGCTGCTGCTGCTGCTGCTGGTGTCAACAGCACAGCAAGCACATCCACTGCTGCTGCTGGGTCCTCACCTACAGCAGCAGCAGCAGCAGCAGCAGGAGGCGGATCCAGCAGAGAAAAACAGCAGCAGCAGCAGCAGCAGCAGCAGCAGGATGGCAGGCAGCTCCAGCAGCGGTCCAGCTTAACACGAGGCAGCAGCTACCTAGACCTCTTGACAGGAGACACCCCCGCAGCGCTCAGCACAAGCAACCCCTTCCTTATCGCTGCTTCCACCAGCATGGGTAGTGTTAGCAGTAGTACACTAGGTGTCTATGGCAGTGTGGGGCCGCCAGCAGCAGCAGCAGCAGCCGCCGGCGGCTCGTCAGCAGCAGCAGCAGCAGCAGGGAAGCCAGCAGGGCCTGATGAGCTACAGAGATATCTTCAGGACTTAGGGGTGGGGCCGAATAACGTCCCGGGGGCGTTACTTGGCGGTTCGCAGCAGGGTAGCGGCAGCACTAGCAGCTTTGAATTTTATCAGATACAGCAGGTGCAGCAGCACTTTGTACACATACAGCAGCACTACCCTGGAGGACAGGGTTTAGGAGGACATCCTACTGGCAACAGCAGCGGCGGTTTAGGGCTGCAGCAGCAGCAGCAGCAGCAACAGCAGCAGCGGCGGACGTATCCCAACATACAGCACAAAAGCCTACCGGCAGTGCAGATTTCGGTCCGCAGGTTCAGCAGCAGCAGCAGACAGTGGGGTGGATGGGGACGCACCCGCCGCTGCAGAAATACCCACAGATTCCCCCGGTCTCGCAACCTCCCCAGCAGCAGCAGCAGCAGCAGCAGCACATGCTGGCACTGAGAAGTGGAGAACGCACTGGCAGCACCGGCAGCAGTGCTACTACCGGCAGCAGCATTACTTTGGGTGGGCGGCAGGGCTTGGTTCTTCCTTCTGCTGCTGCTGCTGCTGGTGGTGGTCCCAGTAGCAGCGGGTCAGCAGCTTCCTCAGCAGCTCTCAGTGCTGCCGCTGCTGCTGGTGTCACTAGCGGTGCTGATGTCACTACTGGTGTCACTACGGGCGGCCCCAGCAGCACTGGATCGGCAGCAGCAGCGGCAGCAGTCACTGCTGCCGCTGCAGCCGCCGGTGACAGCGGCAGCAGTAGCGACGGCGCTGCTGTGCCTATGAGTTACACCAACCCCTTTGCGTCACTCGACACACAGACCATCATGAAGGGCCTCAAAGGCCCTAGCAGCAGTACTGCTGCTGCTGCTGCTGCTGCTGGCAGCAGTGATTCAGGCCCTGCTTCTGCACCTGCCGGCAAGCTTTCCAGGCCCTCTGATGCAAGGATACCTCCCCGAAGCAGCAGCATGGACGGCACTGGCACCAGCAGCAGCAGTACCCCGGCTGCAGAGGGACACCCGGTGACACACAACCACCACCACCCACAGCCCAAACGGGCAGCTCCTCTACCGCCCCAGCAGCAGAAGCAGCAGCAGCAGCAGCCGCCGGTGCTTCAGCCGCTGCATATGGTGCAGGCACAGGGTGGTGAGGGCCCTTCCCCGTTTGCAGGGACTTCTCCTGTATTGTCGCCTGGGTTATCACCGGCCTTTCAGCAGCAGCAGCAGGGGCCGGGTCAGTGGGACCAGCTGCGGGGGAAGGTGCAGCAGCTGTTCCAGTCGGCGGCTGTGCTGCCGTCTCACTGTGGGGCGTGTGGTCTGGCTGGCAGGTGAGGGGAGGCAGGGGGGGCGTACGGGAAGGAGGGGGCGGCCTTTTGTTTGGAAACGTAGGCCGCTGCATCATGCTGCCTCTGTTCGGCTCCTGCAGGTCTGCGTTGGAGGCTGCTGTGCTTCAGCTGTTGGTAGAGCAGCAGCTGCACCGCAGTGTAGCATACACAGCTGCAGTATGGGCTGAAGTGTGTTGTCGCTGCCACCTTCCTCTTGTCTGTTCCCTGCAGGTCTGCGTTAGAGGCCGCTGTGCTTCAGCTGCTTGTGGAGCAGCAGCTGCATCACAGCATACTGTGCTAGCATTTGGTGTGTAATGCTGACGTTTATGGCCACTGCCCACTGCCGTGTGCATTGCTTGCAGGTCTACGTTGGAGGCCGCTGTGCTTCAGCTGCTGTCCCACTGTACTGTACGTGTACTACTGTACTGTGCTGTGGTCTGAAAGTGTTGTTTCTGCTCGTTGTCAAAAACCACCTGCAGGTCTGCGTTGGAGGCTGCTGTACTGCAGCTGTTGGTGGAGCAGCAGCTGCACCACGAGCACTTGCTGAATGTGTATTTGCTGTGCACTGTTCCGTCGCGCATGCAGGTCTGCATTGGAGGCTGCTGTATTGCAGCTGCTTGTGGAGCAGCAGCTGCACCACGAGCTGCAGGTCCAGCAGCTGCAGGCGCAGCACCAGCAGCAGGTGGCAGAGATCAAGGCCATGGCGGTGCAACGGTTCAAGGAGCTGCAGCAGCAGCTGCACCAGCACTAGTAGGGACCTGCTATTTTTCGGCTACCCACAAGCCAGGATGTGGGTGCTTGCAGAGGGGTCAGCAGAGCTGGTGCGCAGCAGCAGCAGCAGCAGCACAGTGCTGTGATGTCAGGTGCTAGCCTTCTTGGCTGCAGGATGCCTGCAGTCAACCCACAATGGTGGTGCTTGTCAGTCGTTCCAAGGAGCTGCAGCAGCAGCAGCAGCAGCAGCAGCTGATGACGCACCAGCACCAGCACTAGCGGCAATATCATGCTGGATCTGCAGCCTACCCATCTTGCCGAGGATGGCGGTGCAGCGCTTCAAGGAGCTGCAGCAGCAGTGATGACACACCAGCACCAGCAGTGACACCCTGTTGGGTATCTTGTCACAAGATATTGGGCAGTGCCCGTTTTGCCTGCCCACAAGACAGGATGTGAGGTATAGGCAGTTACCAGGCTGGTGTGATGTGTGGTCAAGACACGCGCTGCTGCCTTTGTAAGGGGAACAGGGTTCTGCTCACATCTGTGTGGCTGCGGCGTCACAGAGCTGCAGCAGCGTAGCAGCAGCAGCAGCTGATGACGCAGCAGCAGCAGCAGCCTAGCAGTGTATGCGACGGTTGAGGTTTCGGCCCACTCAACTGCATGACACATACACACAACCAGGATGGGGGGGCTTGTCATTCTTGCCAAAGACCTGCAGCAGCAGCAGCAGCAGCAGCAGCAGGTGATGAGGATGTTGATAATGATGCAGCAGCACCAGCACTAGCCATGACCACGCTGTGGACCACAATGTAGTCTCACAGGGGAGCTGTGCTGAGTGATTAGAATGAGCTGCTGGTGACGGAAGCCTCAGGCTTATGTTTGAGTCGGTGTCGGCGGCTGGAGCATCCTGGGTACGCCTGAGCGGCATGCCGCTATGTACGTTGCTAACGCAGGGCAACCTAGTAATGCCGGGCCAGCCTTAGGCGGTAGGGGGGCAGCAAATCTCCAAGAGACCTCTAGAGGTCTCTTAGAGAGTACACTTGGGAGGTGGTTTGTTGCGCTGCATGCACGATCGTTGGTGCATGGCCAGGTGAATACACGGGGAAGTGTTTGCCCAGTTTGATGCGTTGTGCTTGAGAGTACACTGTGCTTGGGTAACTGTGTGTGTGACTCACTAGTGAGTTGCTGTGGAGAGATGCTGTGAGGACTCGCTCCACCGTGGAGCTGAGCTCCCAAGAGCCCTGGCAGCCGTGTGCTGAACTCAACACAGAGTGCTTGTGAGCGTGTGTACTGTTGGTGTTTGCTTCTCCCCATCAAATGGTTCAGGGGGCTGTTTTGTGGTTTTTGTCGGCATGCCGTGGCGACTGAAATTCCATACAGTCGGTGTGTGTACTGCCGCCTGCTGTACAAGCAGCTGGTAGGGAAAAACTGGCACTGCATCGGATCTGAAATGTGTTCAGGTCATGGAACGCTGAGCTGCAAGTGAACTTGTCTCCAGAGAGAGAAAAGACACTTAAGTGCCAGGCACTCAACCCTTGTTTGAAATGGGGGGGGGGCGTGTGTGACCTCCTGTTGGTTGCCACGTCGCCACTGCTCTTGTGTCCACATTTACACACCAAGGCAGCACTCAACTCACCAAGGCAGGAGTGTGCGGCAACATCTTGACAAACCAATTTGAACCAACAGTAAATTTGTTCCAAGCTGGCCCAGCATTGAAGGATTCAGGCCCTCCCCCCACCCCACCTAAGACCCGGCACCTTGTCATATGCTGCTCATACAGCTTCAGTCTGTCACTACACACGCGGATGCGACCTACACGAATTGTCGGCCCTGGGCGCATCATACAGCACATCAGCGATCTGTCACAGATGCAGTGCATGCCGGATACTCACTGCCTACCAACAGGACTCCTCACAGAGCCTGTGGCCAAATCCAAAAGCAGTCCACCCTGCCTATCAACCAGCCTACCTGTCAAACAAACAAAACAACCACAAAAAAAACTACACAGCAAAAGACAATAAAGAAGATTACCCCATGATAGCACAGTCAGGTTGCACCGGGAGAGGTACAACTTGTACTTGAAAGTGGTGATGCAATCAACATGCACACTCTGTTGAAGCCAGCAGCACTGCTGCCAAATCGATTTGCGACACAACAAGGCTCACAGCCAAGCTGAAACTTCAGCTCAATGCCTTGACTCCTCTCACTTGTTCACCTGCAAGAAAGGCTGTGCACCCCCCCCCCCCATTTTGTGCCCTACACATCACCACCATCTGCAACAACAACCCCTCCATCACTTGGGACAGGCTGAAAACTGCCCAGCATGCTTAGACATGAGGGCCTAACAAGGACGGCCGTTGAAACGAACTCATCGCTTCAATGCGCAAGTGCCACTACAACAACCTGACTGCTCAGCCATTCGAGCAACCCTCCAACACCACCATTGCCATGTGCCCCCCCCCACCCACCCCACACACACACACTGCCATGCTTAGGATCCACACCCGCCAGGAGCACGACCAAAGCTGGTGGGGAAAATTGTTCAGGCTCGCCTCTGCACCGTGCAGACCCGTCACTCCCGGGGTGACCCGTCACTCCACCAGCAGTGCATCCCTTCACAGTCACATCGAAACTATTCAAGCTCTAAACACTGGCCGACGTGGTACGTGCGCCGACACAGCACGGCATGCCGCTGCTGCAAGCCCCAGCCCCTGCCTTCTGGTACTGCTGCTGCTGCTGCCGCTT
>VIIQ02000794.1:0-62785 GCA_007449985.2 Desmodesmus armatus
GTGGACAAAACCCTCAGGCGGATACTGCAAGCACAAAGAACCCTGCATACTATACATCTGCACAACACCAGTCTCAAGCCTTACCCGCAAGGCAAACACTCATCTATAATTCTGCCTGCGGCAGAGTTGATCATGCATCCCTGGGATACCCACAGGAGCTCCTACAAATTACGTTCACACCACATATGCCAAATAAATTGCCTGACCCCTATCTGTACGCCTGACCCCGCCATCTCTTGAATCCGTGGGGCAGCCACACTCCAACCTCAAGCTGCTAAAGCCAGCAGTCCAACACATATGTATAGCTGCAGCCACCATCGCAGCGACATCAGGCTTGTGAGCCACCTTCTCTCATAGGATGAGGCCAGACTGCGCAGCCTGCGAGCCAAAGTTCCTTCACAGGAGCGGGAAAAAAAAAAGAAGGTTGCACAGCCAGACAGCAGTACACCACAAGCAGCGTCATGCCCTTGAACCAGGGTGCAAACGTGGCGAACCCCCCTAGCCTGCTTCTCTGTCTGTCAACCTGACCCCCCGTCACCACCTCCTGAAGTGTTGAGCCAGCAACACTCCAATATCAAGCGGCTGCAGCCGCTGAAGTTAGCAGTCCAAGCCAAAGCTTCTTCACAGGATGCGGCCGGACTGCAAGGGCAACAAAACAGCAGCGACAGCAGTGGCGGGAGCAGCAGAGCAGCACAAACACGTGAGGACTCCATGGCCCATTGCTGAGAGAGTGATCATCACACAAGACGCTGCCAGCAAAAGTGTGACGCTCGCGCGCACACGCACAGCACCACCCATATGAACCCATATCAATTCATGGCTGGCCATGAATAGAATGGGCAGCCCCTGTCTGCAATCACTCACCCCCCTGTGGCTGAGGGCACGTTGCGCCCAGTGGCCTGCTCTTGTGCATTGAGCCTCTCAAGCAGGGCTCAACTTTCAAACGGACACACAACCATACACAGCCCGTGCGCGCAGCAGCCATTCACCCCCTGAGTGGAGACAGCAGAAGGCATCACGTTGCGTCCAGTGGCCCGCTCCAGAGCATTGAGCCTCTCAAGCAGCGCTTTACTTATCATACACACACGACCCCCCCCCCCCCCCCCACACACACACATACACACACACACAGGCAGTCCATACCCACGCAGCCACTCACCCCTTGAGTGGAGATAGCAGAGGGCATCACGTTGCGTCCAGTGGCCCACTCCAAAGCATTGAGCCTTTCAAGCAGCGCCTTACTTATCATGCACACACACGACACCCCCACCCCCCACACACACAACCCTCTGTACGCGCGCAGCCACTCACCCCTTGAGTGGCAATTGCTGAGGGCATCACGTAGTGGTCAATTGACACCCCCCCCCCCCCACCCCCACCCCACACACCAAAATAAACAGAGGCAGTCACTCACCCCCTCGGTGGAGATAGCAGAGGGCATCACGTTGCGTCCAGTGGCCCTCTCCATGGCATTGAGCTCTCAAGCAGCACCTTTCCTCACCCCCCCCCCACATACACAACAGGCAGTCCATTCTCACACATTCACTCACCCCTTGAGTGGCAATGGCTGAGGGCATCACGTTTGCGGCCACTGGACACACGCCCCCCCCCCCCCCCCCCCCCACCCCCCCACACCCCACCCACACCCACACCCCCCCCCCCCACACACACACCCCCACATACACACACAGGCAGGCCGCAGTCACGCGTCCACTCACCCCCTCAATGGCAAGGCTGAGGGCATCACTCCAGTGCATTGAGCCTCTCAAGCAGCGCCGTTCCTCACCCCCCCCCCCCACCACACATAAACAGAGGCAGCCCGTATTTACACATGCACCCACCCCCTGAGTGGCCATTGCTGAAGGCATCACGTTGCGGCCACTGGACGCCCCCCCCCCCCCCTCCCAACACAATTATGAGCAGGCCATATTACTCGAGCCAGCGATTGGCTAAAATCACTCACCCCTTGAGTGGAGATAGCAGAGGGCATCACGTTGCGTCCAGTGGCCCGCTCCAGAGCATTGAGCCTCTCAAGCAGCGCCTTGTTCTCCCGCCATCAGGGTG
The DNA here is from genome assembly GCA_007449985.2 of Desmodesmus armatus. Taxonomy (NCBI): domain Eukaryota; kingdom Viridiplantae; phylum Chlorophyta; class Chlorophyceae; order Sphaeropleales; family Scenedesmaceae; genus Desmodesmus; species Desmodesmus armatus. The sequence continues at coordinate 2,065 of VIIQ02000794.1, forward strand.
CTCATGGCCTGTTGAGGAACAATGCCAAGGCGGGAGACATGCACACACGATTTTCAACAGTGCCAGCATCTGTTCAGAATCAGGGGAAGGTCATGCAGCAAGGGCGTGGTTTGCGTCTGCGAGAGAAGGCATCAGTGTGCTCATGGCCTGTTGAACATAGTTGCCAAGGGGGAAACAGCACACATGATCAGAATCTTCATAGCACCTAGTTGGATGTCAGGAGACGGTCATGGAGCCCCCCCCCCTCATTGGACCCCCCCCCCCCCAAACAAAACCCAATTAAGTACACGTCATACTCATGTTGTCGCACACTATTTGTACCTCCCCCCTTTCCCTTGTTGCCGCTTCCCCATCGCACCCCCCCCCTTGACCCCCCCCCCCTTCAACCCCTTACCTGTTGTGCTGCGTCCAGTGCTGCCTGTGCCTTGGTGTAGTCATCATACTCAAGGTAGGGGTAGACAAGGCAGATCAGCCTGCACCAGTATAGGCAGCTGCTTCCCGCTCTCTTCATACTTGGCACAGAAGTCAATGTAGCGACTGCACAGCAACAACACCAACAACAAAGGGGAAGGGAGGGGGGCGTCAGCAGCAGCAGCAGCAGCAGCAGCAGCGGCACTTGGAGTCATACACTTGGAAGGGCGAAGATATCCTGGACATGTTGGGGTTGAGCTTTATGCGGTTTTTGGCTACCTTCTTGCCAAGATGACAGGTCTAGAATGACCGTATCACAGTTAGGCAGCAGCTTCCCTGCATTGTTGAGAGCAGCTGAATTGCAGTAAAGCATGTTCTTGCACATTGCATAGTACTGCCCCGCCTCAGGCAACCCCTGCCCCCCCCCCCACCCACACACATGCATGCACAGAGACAGACACGAGGAACCACCTGTATCATTCGTTCAGCATTGCGTCCATGCTATTTACCCTGTCTCCCCCCCCCCCCTCAACACCCCCCCCCCCCACACACACTCACACACCTGTATGACTCATCCAGCATTGCGTAGAGGCTGTCCACCCTGTCCCCCATGAGCAGCCTCTTGAGCAGCAGCAGGTCGCTGTGGTCCCTGTTGAGGCTGTAGGCAGTGCCCCACTTGTACTTGCGCACAGGCTGGCTCACTCCACCAGAGGAGGGGTCAAGACCAAGGTCAGCCAGCAGCGCAGCAGAGTGGACCTGTGGGGGGGGGGGGGGGCATTCAAAGGGTGAGGGAGGGGGATGTCAATGTGCGGAGACACATGGAGTGCATCCAGCCAATGCCACAGCCATTCAAAGTTGTGGCATTTGCCTCTCTTTCACCCCCCATGTATTTCTCCTCTGTTCTGCCCCTCCCTTCTTCCCTCCCTTACTGTTGCGGCTTCCTTATCTGTACAACCCCCGTTGGACCAAAGACATGCGTCGCTATCTAAACAGCTCCAGTGTGGCCCCTGAACCCCTCCCCCTAGGGAGCTCCATCCCCTCCCCCCCCCCCCCCCACACACACACTGCCCCCCACCCACCAACACACTCACACAGACACTCACCTTGTCTGCGTCCCTGGACGTCACCTGTGCCAGGGCAGGTGCTCAGGGTCCAGCCCCAATGTGACATTGCCCCCCCCCCCCTTTCCCCTCCACCCCCCCCCCTCTTTCCCCCTCCCCCTTCCACCCCCCCCCCCCCCCACACACACACACACTCACCGTGTCTGCCTCCCTGGACGTCACCAGTGCCAGGGGCAGGTGCTCAGGGTCCAGCCCCAGTGTGACCATTGCCCCCCCCTTTCCCCTCCACCACCCCCCCTCTTTCCCCCTCCCCCTTCCACCCCCCCCCCAGCCCTCCCCCCCCCCCCCCACACACACACACACTCACCGTGTCTGCCTCCCTGGACGTCACCAGTGCCAGGGGCAGGTGCTCAGGGTCCAGCCCCAGTGTGACCAATGCCCCCCCCTTTCCCCTCCACCCCCCCCCTCTTTCCCCCCCCCCCCCCCCCCCCCCCCCCCCCCCCCCCCCCCCCCCCCCCCCCCCACACACACACACTCACCGTGTCTGCCTCCCTGGACGTCACCAGTGCCAGGGGCAGGTGCTCAGGGTCCAGCCCCAGTGTGGCCATCACATCAGAGTCCCAGCTGAATGTGTTGAACGACAGTGGGGCAGGCTGCGGCTGGGAGCAAACTTGGCAGGGTTGGCCAACATGTTGCGGATCTCTGTGCGGTATTCGGCAAGCTCCCCCTCTGTCATGCTGTCTGCCTTGGCCACCACGGGGATCACGGTCACCTGAACAGCAGCAGCAGCAGCAGCAGCAGCACAAGTTAGTGCTTCAAGGGGGTAGGTAATACCTTGCGACAAGGGTGTGTGTGAGTGGAAGGGGTGGAGGGGTGGAGGAGGGAAGGTCAGGAGGGAGCAGGAGCAGGAGCAGAACAGACAGATGTTACTCAGCCAGTCCCCCCTCTGTCATGCATGTCTGCCTTGGCCACCACGGGGATCACGGTCACCTGAGCAGCAGCAGCAGCAGCAGCAGCAGCAGCACATGTTGGGATGAAGGGGACAGGATGAAGGGGGAAGGGGAACCCTTGCACAGGTGTGAGTGGGAGAGGGGGGGGGAACGTGTGCGCAGCAGCAGTAGCAGGGGTGCAACATGCGCGGCAACAGAAACAGGGGCGCGGGTGTGAACGGCAGCGGTTGGGGACTGGGGCGGCAGCAACAGGAGCAGGGGGTGTGACATGGCAGCAGCAGCGGCTGACTGAAGTGTTTGGAGCAGCCCTGGCCAAACCTGTCATGGGTGGGTGAGTAAAGTAGAGGGGACAGTCTTGCACAATGGTTCCAACTAGGGAGATCGATTAAAGCAAGGATTTAAACGGAGCAGCACCAGACAAATGTACATCACAACATGTAGCAACAGGGACGCCACATGCCAGTGACAGCAACAGTGACGCAGATGGTGACCGCGGTGGCAGCAACAAAAGCAGGGGCGGTGATGTGGCCGCAGCAGAAACATGGCAGGAATTTTGTGTGTGAGCGGCAGCAGCAATAGGGCAGTTGGTGACCGCGGTGGCAGCAACAAAAGCAGGGGCGGTGATGTGGCGGCAGCAGAAACAGGGCAGGAATGTTGTGTGTGAGCGGCAGCAGCAATAGGGCAGTTGGTGACCGCGGTGGCAGCAACAAAAGCAGGGGCGGTGATGTGGCCTTAGCAGAAACAGGGCAGGAATTTTGTGTGTGAGCGGCAGCAGCAATAGGGCAGTTGGTGACCGCGGTGGCAGCAACAAAAGCAGGAGCGGTGATGTGGCCGCAGCAGAAACAGGGACAGGAATGTCGTGTGAACAGCAGCAGCAATAGGGCAGTTGGGGACGGGGACGGCAGCAACAGGAGCAGGGGCGGTGACGTGGCCGCAGCAGCGATTAAGTGAAGTGTTTGGGGCAACCCTGGACACACCTGTTGATGGATGAAGGAGATAGCAGTGCAGCTTGCGGCAGAAGTGTGTGGAAGGGGGCGAATTGCGCGTAACAGTACAGTACAGTAATTGGGGACAGGGTCCCAACCTCGGTGCTAGCCAGCAAGCCTCGGGCTCATGAGGGTGCCCAGAGGGCCTACTTGCGTACCTCAGTCTCTCTGGTCAGGTGTGAGGGGGATTGAAATCACCACCAAGCCAGCCGTCAATTCCAGTGGCATTTTATATTTCAGTAACAAAGACAAGAGCAAGATCAGGGCAAACACATGGTACTCCACACCATCCCTTACGGATTCCAATGGTCATTGATTAGTGGTGATTGATTCTTGGTAACGTCACTGCTGACTCAAGCTTGTTTCACCAGGTTAGTAGTGGTAAGTGACTGTTAGTGACGTCACTGTTGACTCACCAACTGGCTGATAGCGCTAATGAGGATCAGATCAACCTTCTTCACCCGGTGGGGGGGAGGGGGGGGGGCAGGAAGTAGATGCACAGGTTTTGTAAACCAGTGGATAGGCATGGCAAGCCCCACAAGCCAACAAAAAGGAGGGGTGGTGGTAATCAACTCCACACTTTCAAATGTGTAAATCAGCGTGCAAAGCACTCAGCTATCGAGTTGTGGTGGGTGCAGTACTAGTTGGTGGTTGGGAAAATCATAAATATATATCATACATATACATAAATAATAAAGAAATACTTATAAATATACGATAATAAATACATAAATACAAATAATAACAAATATATCATTGTTGACTCACCAGCTGGCTGATGGCGCTAAGGAGGATCAGGTCAACCTTCTTCACCCTGTGAGGGGCAGGAAGTAGATGCAGGCGGTGATGCTGTTCTGCAGCTGACCACACATCGCCACCTCGTTCATGGCACGACTGCCCTCAAGCAGCTCATAGTCCTGCAGCAGCAGCAGCAGCAGCGGCAGCAGCAGCAGCAGCAGCAGCAGCAGCAGCAGCAGCAGCAGCAGTTACATACTGTTATGCAGGCACCAAAATCATAGTCCAACCAACCTGTCCTGCTGCATGTACCCCTACATCGCGTGGGTGTTGACACACACTCTGTGACTCACTCCAGTGGAGTGAGTAACTGCTAGTGGTGGGAGACACACACGTCATTGACACTGCTGCAACTTGCACACAAAACCCTGACTGGCTCCCTGCACTAGGCATGCAGATGCAATACCCGGTGATGATCAATACTTATCCCATCACACCTTCACTCCCCTCACTCAAAGCCAAAGCCCCCCCCCCCCCCACCCTTGCGCGTTGCTCCATGATATAGCTCAGCACCAGCTTCAAGTAGGTGGATGTCGTTGCCCCCCCTGTTTCCACCCCCCCCCTGACAAACCCCTCCCCCGTCCCCCCTCTGCACACTCCCTGTGTCTACACATACCTTTGCGCGTTGCTCCATGATGTAGCTCAGCACCAGCTTCAGGTAGCGCACAAGTTGATTTTGTCAGCCCCCCCTCCCCCCCTCGCGCCCCCCCCCCACCCACCCCCCCTCGTTCCCCCTCCCTCCCTCCCGCACACACCTTTGCGCGTTGCTCCATGATGTAGCTGAGCACCAGCTTCAAGTAGCGCACCAAGTTGATGTCATCACCCCAGCCAGGCATGTCCTGCACCGCCACGTGCAGCCGCCGACCAGCCTCGGGAATGTCCATGGGGGCCAGGAAGGTGCGCAGGGACTCAGGGGACGTCTGTGTGATGAGGGGGGGGGCAGAAGCAGCAGCAGCAGCAGCAGCAGCAGCAGCAGCAGCAGCAGCAGCAGCAGCAGCAGCAGTAGCAGCAGCAGCAGAGCGTGAGCGACAGCCGTCGACCAGCCTCAGGGATGTCCATGGGGGCAAGGAAGGTGCGCAGGGACTCGGGGACGCCTGTGTGATGGGAAAGGGGAGCAGCAGCAGCAGCAGCAGCAGCAGCAGCAGCAGCAGCAGCAGCAGCAGCAGCAGCAGCAGAGCGTGAGTGATAGCCGCGGACTAGCCTCTGGGATGTCCATGGGCGCAAGGAAGGTGCGCAGGGACTCAGGGGACGTCAGCATGATGAGGAAAATGGGAGGGGCAGCAGCAGCAGCAGAAACAGGGATTGAGGGGAGGGCAGGGACAGCATTGTGTTGTTGTTGCAGCCGCCGACCAACCTCTGGGATGTCCATGGGGGCCAGGAAGGTGCGCAGGGACTCAGGGGACGTCTGTGTGATGAGGGAGGGGGGAGCAGCAGCAGCAGCAGCAGCAGCAGCAGCAGCAGCAGCAGCAGCAGCAGCAGCAGAGCGTGAGTGACAGCCGCCGACCAGCCTCTGGGATGTCCATGGAGGGGGGAGCAGCAGCAGCAGCAGCAGCAGCAGCAGCAGCAGCAGCAGCAGCAGCAGGCAGTGAGGGAAGGGCAACGACCGCTTTGTGCATTTGAGGCAGAGACGTGCAGCATGTCAAAGGATGTGCACAGGCGTCAGGAGAGTGCCCAGGGACACTTGCGGAAAGTATTTGTCGGGTGGTCAAGTAGAGAAGCGGCCAGCAGGCAGCAGGCCAGCAGGCGCAGCAGGAGCAGGTAACACGAAAGGAAAATGCATCGTGTGTGCAAAGCGGTTGTGCATGGGCGCCAGGAAGGTGCCCAGGGACACCTACGAAGGGAAGGTGTTTGTCGGGGGGCCAAGTTGTTGGGCGGACAGCGCCAGCAGGCAGCACGGACGAATAATGCATCGTGTGTGCAGGGAGGTTTTGATGGGCTGACAATGGGTGTGTCCACTGGTGGATGAGACACATGCCTGCATGCCCCAGTCTTGCACATCCTCGCCCCGCACCACACAAGTGTACCCCCCCACTGCACCACTTTGTGACATCCTGTCCATCCCCAACAAGCAGCAACCCCCCCCCCCTCCCCCGCGCCCAACATTATTGCACCTGGAAAGCCGCCATGGACGATGCAGCAACAGCAGGCAGTACATTGGCGCAGTCAATATGCGATGTGCCCGCAAATGAAAGCAGCCCCCCCCCCCCCCCCCCCCCCCCCCCCCCGCCCCAACACATTCGCACCTGGAAGGCCGCCATGGTTGTTGCTGCCTCCTCTGCATGGCTCTTGACCTTGTAGCTGCTGGTCAAGGCGCAACACCCCCCCCCCCCCCCGCCTACAACAATCGCACCTAGAATACCGCCATGGAGGACGCAGCAGGAGCAGGCTCACACTGGCGCAGTCAATATGCATTGTGCCTGCAAATGAAAGCAGCACCCCCCCCCCCACCCACCCCCGCACCCCCCCCCCCTACCGCGCGCCCAACACATTCGCACCTGGAAGGCCGCCATGGTTGTTGCTGCCTCCTCTGCGTGGCTCTTGACCTTGTAGCTGCTGGTCAGGTTGTCAATGAACGTGGTCTTGCCCAGACCAGAGTCACCTGTTGATTTGGAGGGGAGGGAGCAGCAGCAGCAGCAGCAGCAGCTGATTAGGGTGGGCCATGACAGCAGCAGTCAGGTCACCAGGAAGGTGCTCTTGCCCAGACCAAAGTCACTTACAGGTTTCATGGAAAGGAGCAACAGCAGCTTACTGGGTTGTTCCGCGACAGCAGCAGCCAGTTGCTCTTTCCAACGGCATTTTGTCGTTCCAAAGGCATTTTGCCTTTTGGAAAACCCCCAGCCCTGTAGCCATGGAGCACCCCCTGTGCCCCAGAGGGGGAACTGTGCTAATGAGGATCTTTTCCTACACAAACTCTCCCCCCCCCCTTCCGTCCCTTGCGCCCCCTACATGGCTGTGCTATCCCCCCCCCCCCCCCCCCCTCCTGCCCCCCCGCCCCCTGCCCGCCCCAACCAGGCCATATCCCCCCCCCCGGCCCCAACCAGCCCCCCCCCCCCCATAACCCACACGCAGACAAACAGCGGTGATCAAGCCACAAAGCAGCGGTGAAGCCACACCTCCATGCACCAGGACGGTGGGAAGCAACTCTGCAGGTCTGCAGCTGCCGTACAACAGAGTGCACCGGCCTGTGTCCCCTTCTTGCTTCAAACACCGTACGTGTCACAGCTACAACGTCCGAAGTTAACTCCGGAGACTCTTGGCACCTGGCCCCGCCCCCTCCCCCCATTACATGAAACCTTGTGCTGCAGGGAACTGCGCTGGCACTCCGTGTCCCCATCCCAGCTGATGACTCTGTTTGCTTCCCCTACTGGGCCTCTTCTGGTAGATTTACATGCACTCTTGGGCTGACAAACACAACCAGCCTCGCCCCCCCCCCCTTTGCCCGCCCGCGTGCGTCAGTGTGATCCCCCAATTTTGCAAGTCTCATCTCATCACAAAGACCTCTTCCCCCCTCTCCCCCCCCCCCCCCCCCGCAATACCCCCCCCCCCCCCCCACACACACACACACACACACACATACACACATATGACGAAAGTGACCCAGCAGGATGCAACTCCCATGTCAACACACAGGCCCACTCCCCCCCCCCCCCAAATCACACACACACACTCACCCATGACCATGAAGTTGGTGTAGTTGTCCAGCAGCCTCACAGGGATGCGGGGCTTTGGCTGCCATGCTGCCCTTGCATCCTGAATTCCCCCCCCCCCCCCCCACACACACACATGAAAAAAGTGACCCAGCAGGACGCAACTCCCATGTCAACACACAGCCCACTTCCCCTCGCCCCCCCCCCCAAAATATAACAACACACACACTCACCGATGACCATGAAATTGATGTAGTTGTCCAGCAGCCTCACAGGGATGCGCGGCTTTGGCTGCCATGCTGCCCTAGCATCCTCGATCCCAATCTTAGGCCCGCCCTTTGCTGCTGCTGCAGGTGCTCCTGCTGCTGCTGCTGTCGCTGCCTGGGGTCCTGCACCTGGGGTCTTGGGGCCCCCTGGGGACCCTGTTGGAGAGGGTGTGCTGAGGACTGCTGCAGCTGCTGGTGCTGCTGCTGCAGCTGTTGCTTGTCCGTTCACTGAGGGCGTCCGAGCAGCAGCTTGGCTGGGCATGGATGCAGCTGGGGGTGGGGTGCCCATCGCTGCTGCTGCTGATTGTGTCTGGCTTTGTGAGCCCTTTGCTGGCACTTGGACGGGTTCTGTTGGGTCCTTGCCTGCACAAATGGATACAAGTAGGCAGGCAAATGCACGTTCCGGGTCTCTTTGATCCTCGTGCGGCATTCATGCTGTTTGCTGTGTTGAGCGGATGGCATCCAACCCAAAACAGACCCCTTGCAGAGAGAGTAGCAGTCAACATTCACGCATGATACGTATCTCTCCGTATAGATATTGGAATCCATAGTTTCTGCAATCTCGATAGCTGCCTCAAGTGATGCTCGAGTTCCTTACCCAGCAGTGAACCAAACAGGGAGCCAGAGCCCGCCTTCTTCAGGCTGCTCTTTGACGGAGCCATGCAGAAACAATCAATGATTGCGATAAGAAGAGAAGGCTGGGAAGGTATGTGGGGTTGCTGTTTGCTGGCCTCTGCCTGCTGCTGCTGCTGTCAATTCTGGTATGAGTACGTTGGTTTCAGAGGCAATCAGAAGCAGGAAGGCGGGAAGGGAGGCTAGGCAGAGAGGCTGTGTGAAACCACACAGCACGTGGGCCGGGACTGCGGGTGCGTAGGTTTTACCCAGCAAGAGCTTTGATGCTTAAAGGGGCAACAATATTCAGTGTGCGTTAAAACAACAATATCTGGCAGCAAATGGATGCACTTACGGGTCACACCTGACAAACCATGCGTTGTCCGCAACTGCCTCCCGGCGCTTGCAGGTTTGACCACCGAAAGGCAACGAAAGTCCTGTATGCTGCTCATGCTTTGCTTGCTTTTGTGTATGTCTCCTTGCAGCCGGATGCAAGGAAATGGTTAGGACGTCCAACCCCCAGTTCACTGTGGTGGCGGGCAAGCTGCAGCTGCCAGCTTGAAGCTGGTCAATAGGCGGATCGGTGTCGATACCTGTCCTTGTCTGGCATGGTTGGTCTGAGCTGTACTGAATGCTTCAGCTCTCCTGACTCAAGATATGGGGCAAAAAGTGGGGCCCCACCTTGTACCAAGTTGCAGTTGCATGTTGAGACTTACCGGCCGCGGCACGCTGCGATTTATGAAGAACTCAGGAGGCCACGTCGTCGCTGAAAACCCTTATGATAAGGATATTGCACACATGAGCTTGTTGGATTACAGGCTGTGCAGGCATTCACACGATCGCGATGTGTGAGGGCAGGAAAGACTCTTTCCTGCCCTTTGAACTTTGAAAATTTCAGGAAAGTGGAAAGGCAGAACCTGCATGCACTGCTGACTCAGCAGTGCTGAGCATTCAACTTCTTTAACCAACCGTTGGGCTTGTGGTTGTGCAATACAGCACGATATCCAATGTTGGCTGCTTCTGCTGCTGCTGCTGCTGCTGTTGCTGCTGCTGCTGCTGCTGCTGCTGCTGCTGCAGCCAGCAGAACGCAAAAGTCACAGCACGCAACACCCGGGACTTCGCTTGTTTCCCATGCATCTATCACGTCCAATCAGCGCATATGCTGCTGTTGAACACCTGGCAGAGACTGCTGCATCACCCCCCCCCCCCCCAACACACACAAATAAGGACCCAAAACACACCTGCGTCAGGATTGGTCGCACAGCCACGTGCCCGCGGCTTGTTGACTGACTGTTGCAAGCTGCCCGCACAAGAGGGGTACCACAGCAGGCTATGCTTTGACAATGCCCACCCATGACCCAAACATGTGTGCACATCATCAACTTGCCTTCCACATGCCAGCCTCACAGCTGTGAGCTGTGACAGCTCCTGAGCAGCCTGCGTTCTGCAGCCCTTGAAAAGCCTCCCTTTATGAATTACAAACACGACAAGCCGTCACTGCCACCTGTGCAAAACATTTGGGTGGCATCCATACGAAGACACACTGGAACAAGCGCACAAACACGTCAACATGCGTTACACTTGACCTGTACTTAATCTGTAATTTCTACCCCAAAGGCCACGCATCGCGGTGTGTGGTTTATGGGTTTGTGGGTGTGCACACTTCAGGACACACTCACACTACTACGGGTCGAACTTTATTTCTGAAAATCGTGATTGACAGGCCTGTTCGGCCTGACTATGCCTTGACACTGCCATCACCGCACTGTCCTTTGGAGCGGTCCAACCTGTCTTGTCACCCATCAGTGTCCGCTTCTGCTGGTGAGTGTTTCGTACACAATGTCGAGTCAAGGGCTGCGCGAAACAGCAAACTCCCCAACAAGTTCTTATGTTTCAACGTCCAAACCGAGCCGGCTCCTTCTCGTGTCTGTCACTGCTGGTCTGCTGTTGGCAGTGGGTGGGCTGGCAGTCTATGTCATGCAGCCGGCCTTCCAGGCCACGTACGGCGGTTCAGACTTCTATAGAGTCAATAGTAGTCAGTCCAACGTTCCTGCAAGTCCTACAGCAGAGCAGTTGACACTTTTGGCACAAGCGCTGAAGGACAGTGTGAGCCAGCTCAAACAGCAGCAGCAGCTGCAGCAAGCAGGATCTGGAGATACATCCAAACAGATCGGTGAACTCATCAAGGAACTGCGGGGTGGTGTCAGTCAGGTTCAGCAGCAGCAACAGCGCCTGCAGGGAGAGATGCAGCAGTTGCAGAAGCAGCAAAATCAACAGAAGCGAGCAGCACCGTCAGGGCCATATGTGGACGCCCTACGGGCTTTCAAGGCATATCTGCTGCAAACGTACTTGGGCACTTTCAAAGAGCAGTTTAAAAAGGTGAAATTTGTCAGGTCATCATGACATGATCATGCATGCGCTCTGTACAGATGTGTCGCCAGGACAACAGCAGCTGTGACATTGGCCTTGGACACTGCCCCCTCAGAAGCAGTGGTACCATAGAGTTATGCTGCTCGGGCCCTTCTTTCATGCATGTCACACATGTATGCCGCCAGCTGTGCGCAGCATTAGGATTTAGGGTTTGAGGCCCATGTTGCTGCTGCACCTCCTTGTGTCATGGCCCCTCACAGGAGGACTGGCAGAAGTTCTTGCCAGTGATCCGCTGTCCAGAGACTCGTCCCTTGACCAAGTACGGCCAAGGGGATGGCAGCAAGCTGCTGTGTAAGGTAGAAGACCTTCCCAGCAAACTTGATGGCTCACCATGCATTATCTACTCCCTGGGCAGCAACGGTAAGTCACGGGGTTAGTAAAAGTAGTAGTAATAGTAGGAGAATCGGCATCCTAGAAATAGGATGAGGTCAAAAGTACCTGTCTGGCTCTAGCTACTCCTGCAGCAAGCTTCAGCAAGGGACCTTGTGTGTGTAGAACCCCTATGAAAGGGCCTGTCCTGGGGTGGGCCTGCTGGCCCCACAGCTGCTCTATACGTGTGATAGTGGTGCTTCAATCTACTTATTGACTGACTCATTTACTGACTCCTAGGGTGAGAGGAGGCTTCTGCGCTCACATGTGTGGCAGCTGGTGGTGCAAGAAAGTTGACTGGTTTGCCTCCAGACACTGTCACACTTGCTCAAGCCTGTAAACATCTTGCATATCGATGCCAAGGCCCTCAGGCTGTGCTGTGCTGTGCTGTGCTGTGCGGTTGTGCAGGAGATTTCCAGTTTGAGCAGGCCATGCTCACCGCCACCAAGTGCAATGTGCACACCTTCGACTGCACATACAACGGCAGCAGCATTGACGGTGGCAAGCGGCATCAGTATCACAAGTGGTGCATTGGGAAGAAGGGCGATGATTGGAAGACTTGGCCTCAAATCAATGCGGCGCTAAACCACAGCTCGGTGGACCTTCTAAAGATGGACATAGGTAGGTGATACACATGCTTGCACAAGCATCAGCAGCTGCTGTAGCAAGGGGGGGGGGCACCCAGCTGGGTGAAAGAAAGCATGGTGACTCCCGTGACATGAGGTGCATGCACCCATTGCCGCTACTCATCATATCATGCTGTCGCAATGCCACCATCGGGCAAACCACCGGGTGTAGCATCAAGTTACTGCATTCAATGACTGTGCATGGAAGGCGATCAGGATGACACCAGTTGAGTAATGAGGTTGGCAAATGGCAGCAGCTACCGATCTACAAGCTGACCTGCAGATAAGTCCCCCCCCCCCCCCTGCCTGGTCCTTTCGCCCCTCCCCCAAAAGTTTGAAGCTTTATTCGGAATCAGATACAGCACTGACACCATCTGGGCCTAATATGATATCAAAACAGGTTTGGCGCTAAGGGGGGTGGGGGGGGGGGGCAGAAATAAAAGTTGGGGACACCATCCCGAGAAAGTTCAAACGGCCCCAGACACCCCCCCCCCTTACCCCGTAAAGCTGCGTTTCAGGGCCCTACGATGGTTGATATGCATGTATACATATGCAACATAGTGGGTTCGCTGCCGTTACATGAACGGCGTGGAAAATTGTTCATGTAACATAGCATGTAACATACCATATTTCTACACCCTCAAAACCGTGCTTCAAGATCCCCTGAGGCCTGGTTTCGGAACAGTCATCTCAAGATTGATCAATGATGCTTTGCATCCTGAAGACGGCCCCAGAGTGCTCAACAGCATTGTAAAGACATCCTCGTGTTACCACAATACATTGACATGACTCTGCACTGCTTTACATCAAGCCCAATCAACATACGGGGCCACCGCCCTCCACCGCCAGTCAACCGCCGCTGTGCTGCTGCCTTTTTCAGCCTGGAGGCTGCTTAATATGTATTGTGAGGCTACACAGGCTTGCATTCGAAAGTATGTGATGTCAGCTTCAAGATGAGCAGCTTACGAGGTCAAATGGGCTGCAAACAGAAAAGTTACTGAACCCTGTGAAGAAAGTTCAAATGGCCCAAGACCACCCCCCCTCCTTCCCCTCCCTAAACCCCTCACATTTCATATTAACTGAGTCAAATGAAAGCTGTTAGTATATATAACATATGCTGAAGTTGGCAGGCCAAAGTGTAGGATGGTGCTGTCCAGCTGACAGACTGCCCCCCCCCCCCCCTGTTGGCGCCAAACAAGTTTGAAATCACGGGTCAACAACTTCCTAGCAACTCACTCTGCTAGCTGGTGTGTGTTTACCTGTCTGCTTTGCAGAGGGTCATGAGTATCCTGTTCTGGCAGGCTTTCAAGCAACTGACGCGTTGCCAATGGAGATATCACTAGAGTTCCACGTGACGTGAGTACCCTACCATCGTTTTTAACTTGATGCTTTTCGCTAACACACACACATGCACTGTACAGCTGCATGCATGTGCCATCAAGCAGGAGGATGTTCTCAAAAAATACGAGCTAGTATCAATTACATTGGGGGCAAAGGGTCAATGCACAACATGCCAAATGTGCCTCATATCTTGATCATACCATGATGTCCAGCAAAAAACGTTCATGTTGGGTACCCCAGCACACGTTTCCTTGGATGTAAGACGTGCATGTATCCGCTGTGTTACCACAATCTCACTTCCACAACCCTTCATCTCCCAAAGAGTGCATTTATTGCGCTGTTACTGTTGTTGTCGTGCAGGATGCCAGGGACGCCCAACACAAATGCAGAGCTGGCATTGGTGTTCCTTCATATGGCTAACCTGGGCTACGTCACGTATGCACAAGAGGTTAATCAGATTGCTCCGCACTGCTGCAGCGAATTCACATTCATGAGGGTGGTGAACAGTACAGATGGCCGCAAGTGAACCCTTCCCACGACTCACGCAGCATGCCGGCACAATGGGCTGGCCCTGCTGACTTATCCCTGGCATCCCTGCCGCTGCTGCATGTACGGCTGCAGCTGTTGCACGTGTCATCCCCCTTCATACGGTTATATGTGTAGGTAGTATTTGTGGTGATGCCAATGGTTGTGGGCTGTTGTTGTGTTGTCACATGTGTTGTCAGGTCTGTCAGTGGTCTGTGTAGCAGCAGTTGTTGTACAGACAGTGTGGGAAGTACCAGCGACCCAGGCAGCAGGCGGATTGTATTGTGCGTGTGGAGTGAACGAACTTACAGACATTCAATGGTTGCTGCATTCTGTGTGTGACATGGTTTTTTGGGTAATTGTGCAGTTGTTGTGACATGGTGATAATTGTGCAGTTGTTGTGACATGGTAATAATTGTGCAGTTGTTGATGAGAGGCGCCCTTACTGGTTGAGGCTGCAAAGTGTGGCTGGTTGCCAACAACAGTGTCAGAGACTGTACCATGGTGTGCATGGCACTTCTGTTCTGTATGGTGTGCATTTTCCCCCAAGAGTGATGTGACGCTGTTCCAGCAGGTGTCGTACAATGGCTGTCCGTCCAGTTGGTGTGCTCAAGCAGGGTCGGCAGCATAGTGGACATTGTGCTGTGTTGTAGACAGTCAAGGTCAGTACCCTGCAATGCAATTTTGAGGGTGTGGCAGCACATGCAGAAGCTTTCTGCTACACAGACCGTCACCTGACTACGAACAACAAGTGGTCTATGACCACCTCGGCTGGGCCCTCCAAATGATACATGTACAGCACATGTATGCACATGATGGTGTTGAAGTTGTGCACCAGCATCACTTGCACAGCATGACGGAGCACCACCCGGCACAACATGGCAGGGTTCTCCATACAGTGTGCTAATTGAAAGGTAACAAGACACCTGATATGACTGTTTGCTGCCGAACGTTTCCCAGCAGGCCTATGCATGTCTGGTAGTTGACCTCCATCC
Source organism: Desmodesmus armatus (assembly GCA_007449985.2). Taxonomy (NCBI): domain Eukaryota; kingdom Viridiplantae; phylum Chlorophyta; class Chlorophyceae; order Sphaeropleales; family Scenedesmaceae; genus Desmodesmus; species Desmodesmus armatus. The sequence continues at coordinate 17,079 of VIIQ02000794.1, forward strand.
ACGCTGGGCATGGCAGGATCCCAAACCAGTAGTTCTCCGAAACGGAAAGGGTTTGATGTAGCCAGAAGGCTATTTCCTGGCAATCATTGCCATTGAATGGCATCCATCGACCTGTGCATACCTGTCCCAGGTTGCCATGTGCATTCTTGGCAGCCCTGGTGAGCTGGATGCACAGGATTTGCACAAGAGTTTTTGGCTGTGGTATCAGCAGCCAGCAAGTTGTTGTCATGTGCTTAGTGCATAGCACAGCTGCCCGGTTGGTATATTTTCAATGTATCTGTATTTTCTTTTGTGCTGGACCTGTAAGGCCCCCCCTCCCCTTGCCCCCTGCGACCACTCTCTCGTGTTGCTGCACTCCAATCCATCTTCAAACACTTGCTGGTCCTGTAAGGCAGGGGGCTAACCGCCCCCCTTGCCCCCCGCTATTACTGCCTGTGTTGCTGCACAACATTCAGTCATGAACTTGCTGGACCTGTAAGGCAGGGGGGCTGTCTGCCCCCCTGGACCCCCGCCGGCATTGACTGCCGGCATTGCCTCTCTTGCAGCACAACAGCAGTACTGGTGGCGGGGGTCCAGGGGGGCAGACAGCCCCCCTGCCTTACAGGTCTAGCAAGTGTATGTGTGTGGTGCTGCTGCCTCTCTTGCAGCACAACAGCAGTACTGGTGGCGGGGGTCCAGGGGGGCAGACAGCCCCCCTGCCTTACAGGTCTAGGAAGTGTATTTGTTTGGTGCTGCTGCCTCTCTTGCAGCACAACAGCAGTACTGGTGGCGGGAGTCCAGGGGGGCAGACAGCCCCCCTGCCTTACAGGTCTAGCAAGTGTATGTGTGTGGTGCTGCTGCGTCTCTTGCAGCACAACAGCAGTACTGGTGGCGGGGGTCCAGGGGGGCAGACAGCCCCCCTGCCTTACATGTCTAGCAACTGTACTTGTGTGGTGCTGCTGCCTCTCTTGCAGCACAACAGCAGTACTGGTGGCGGGGGTCCAGGGGGGCAGACAGCCCCCCTGCCTTACAGGTCTAGCAAGTGTATGTGTGTGGTGCTGCTGCCTCTCTTGCAGCACAACAGCAGTACTGGTGGCGGGGGTCCAGGGGGGCAGACAGCCCCCCTGCCTTACAGGTCTAGCAAGTGTATGTGTGTGGTGCTGCTGCCTCTCTGCAGCACAACAGCAGTACTGGTGGCGGGGGTCCAGGGGGGCAGACAGCCCCCCTGCCTTACAAGTCTAGCAAGTGTACTTGTGTGGTGCTGCTGCCTCTCTTGCAGCACAACAGCAGTACTGGTGGCGGGGGTCCAGGGGGGCAGACAGCCCCCCTGCCGTGCAGCTTCATGATTTGATTCAACCGAAGGCAATGGCTTGCAGGTGATTTCAAGCAAACATCGAAAACGACCTTCAATCTGTCGACATACCCAGTAGATCACCATCACCACGCGGCCTGCCCGCGGCCATGCTACAGTCTGCGCTAGACAACGACCCTTGATACTTCTTTAATTTAGCTTCAATGTGTATTTGCAGTGCCTTGCTTGCATCATGTGCAATTCGACATCCACGGGAGGCTACGGCCTTTGCCATCCGGCCTGCTCCGACCGTGCTGCAGGCCGATATTGCGAACTAGCTTGACAGACATCCATACAACCAGTCGAGTGCTCAAAGACCACAGCTGTCGCCACACTTTTTCAAATGAAACGGCATTACACATTTATTACACATTTATCACACATTTATCGCAGATTTATCACTCATTTTGTCACACTTTTGTTCGTGCCACAGGCTCTCCGAAGGATTCTCCTTCTCCGAGGATACGGGCTGCGCCTGTAGATGCACTGAAATGCCTGGGGCCCTCTTGACAGCAGCAACGGCCTGCCAGACCCCCCCCCCTCGCAAAAGCTGCCTTCCATGATTCGGTATGATTCGGTGTGCCACTTTTACATCGTACTGAACTAGTCAAAGAAAGTTCATTCACAAAGTTTCAACACCTTTCAGCACCTTTCACATACCTTTCTTCCCAAGCACAGACAGCAAGGCAGTAGGGGTGGGGTGGGAAGCAGTAGAACACCCTGGAAGCCTTACAGCACTCTGCCTCGTATCACAACCACCTTGAATGCGTTATTATAATCCACTACTTCCTCTGGTACGTCCAGCTGTACCGTGACAACGTCAGAGGAACTGAGCAGCAGACTTCTTGGATCGGTTCACCCCCAGCAAGCAGCAGCCAGCAACCCCCAAACAGGACAGCTCCGCGCTGCACCACTGCTTGTTATGCAATAGGTCAGATAAGAGCAACGGAGCAGCAGCAGGCCTCAAGGGCAGGGCCATGGTCACTCACGGCCTTGCTGCGGCAGTGTGCTATGCTGTTGCAGTCACACCACAGCAGTTTTGAGCACAGATGCAGTTGTGCTTGGACTTTTGAAAGACTGTAGAGCGTTTGAGAGCCATCTGGACTGGTTAAAGTAGCTTGTGCTGTTGTAGCAGGTGCCACCGACTGGGTGTCACCAGGCACTCAGCAGTAGGCTGTTTGAACTGGGTTCTTTCCTTGTGTGGTGTCATGTAAGTGCATAAATATAGTATGTATTACATATATATGCATCCGCGACTGAAAACAGGTTGTTTGGACACCCAGCGGATGAATTCACTGTTTCACCAGGTGTCACTGGGTGCCACAGCAGCGAGTGACTTACTGCTCAAAATGTCACCGGCTGGACAAGCAGGAAGGAGTTATCGGATGGCTTCAAAATTTTGTCACGATGATATATACATATAAAAGGTTCAAAAGCGACCCTTAACGGCCAGATCTGCCAACCTTGATTTTGGCCTACAGAATCACTACATTGACCAGTTGTTGGGGAGCATGCGCGATGCACATTGCAGGGAGGCCTGATCATAATGGACCGGTGTTTCCTCGGTTCTCGACAGGTCGACCGCTATAGGCAAAGCCCTTCGGGCCCAGCCAACAATGCTGAAGTGTAGTTGGATGTCATGCAGCATACTACACACAGACAATGACCCAAGGGGGTGTTGGGGGTGAAATCGATCTATCATACCTTTCTTTGATTTTTCCATGGTGAAAGGTGAGGAATTGTGAAAAGGTACACCCCTGCTCAAGAACTGTGCACCCCTGGTCTTAGGGTTTAGTCACCCTCACCCCCAACGCAGGTGACTGGGGACTTGTAGTGGGTCTGGCCCAAACTGCGACAGGCCACTGCAGCTGCAACTGTGTGTTCCACCCTTACCCATGGTGACTCTTCCTCAACCACTGTGCTGCAGCTGGGTGATGCACCAGCAGCACCCACAGGTGCACCAACAGTTCTGCTGTAGAGCTTTAAGCGCGCGCTCTGCCTCCCCCTCCTGCACTTCCCCCGCTGCTGCTGCTGCTGCTGCTGCTGCTGCTGCTGCTGCTGCCGCCACTGCTGCGGCATTCTTCGCTTTCTTGGTCACCCGAGCACGTTCGGGTGGGAGTACCTCCACTGACCGTACTGGCTCCTCCTCAGGCACATCATCATCTGCTGCTGCTGCTGCTGCTGCTGCTGCTGCTGCTGCTGCTGCTGCTGCTGCTGCGTTTTCATCACCTGTTGGGCCCCTACCACCCCCGGCTGCTCTGCCCCTGCCCCTGGCCCTGTCGCCGCCCCTGCCTGCGCCCCTGCTGCTACCTGCACGTCCTCCCCGACCCCTGCCCCCAGCAGGGACTTCAGCAGAGCCTCCACCGTAGGCCATGCCAGCATTGCTACCTGCTGCTTCCCACATGGCGGCATACATGCCGGCTGAGGGCCCATTGCTGCGTAACCTGTCCCAGCAGGGGCCGCTGCTGCAGCACCTGGCACCCCACCTGCAGCTGCTGCTGCTGCGCCAGGCACCCCACCTGCGGCACCCTCCACGCCACCTGCTGTCCCTGCTGCACCAGCAGCTGCTGCCCCCTGCTGCTGCTGCTGCTGCTGCTGCTTCTGCTTCAGGGTGGATAAGAGGTGAATCAGCGCTTGCTGTCTATCCCATAGGGACTGCTACAGATTAGGGGGGAGTGTGTCGCTGGACGCCGCAACCAGCAGTTGCCCTATCTGGGTCGGAGTTGCCCACCAGCTGACAAACAGTAGAGCCTCCTCAGCTTGCTGGGTGGTTAAACCCCATTTGGACTGCAGCTCCAGCACGACCTAATTCCCTCGCACGAAGGGGTGTTGGCATCGTATTCAACCGCCCAGTGTAATGGATCATCTGCATGGGGCCAGGGCACTTGTGTCAGCGAAGGCCGAAGGCTTAAGTGAGTGAAGGAAAGTATATGTGACTTTTATACCTGATCCAGCATCAGGTGGCGGTGCAGCCATTGCTGGGGGCTGTACTGATCTGATCTGAAGAACACTGTCAATGGGCAGGCCTGTAGTATGCAATGGCCGTATCCTCGTGGATGTCCAAGTGCGACGTAAAGATGACAGATTTGAACGCTATTGCCAACAACCAACGCATATACAGCCCTTGGTTGCTGTAGAACATGAACCTGCAAGGCAGGGGGGCTGACTCCCCCCCTGGACCCCCGCCACCAACACTGCTACTGTGCTGCTGCTGCTGCTGTACCTGTTGCATACAAGGCAGGGGGGCTGACTGCCCCCCTGGACCCCCGCCCTGGACACAAGTAAAGTCCCTGGTTGCACCAGCACCTGACCATGCAAGGCAGGGGGGCTGACTGCCCCCCTGGACCCCCGCCACCAGTATTGCGTGTGCTGCTGCTGCCATCGGTATCCCCTGCCTCATACAAAGCAAATGGCTGCATTCATTGCAGTGCAGCAGCACTGGATAAGACAGTGGGGGGCAAGGGGGGCGGCAAGCCCCCCTAGCTTGAAATATTCAGTGCAACAAACTACACTGTAAAAGAAGTATTGGGGTGCATGTCTAGAGAATGGAGTTAACATACATAAAACAGTTCGACAACAGCAGCAAACACTGGCAACGAACCTGCCTCACCCCCTTCCTTCGGCGGGTCTGCGGACGGAACGGGAGCCCCGTGTATTTATTGAATTTGATTTGCAAGGAATCTGCGGGGGGGGGGGGGGGGGGGGGGGGGGGGTGGTCTGGGCCTGTTTGACTTTTGCACAGGGTTCAGTAACTTTCTTGTCAGCAGCCCAAATGATGTGGGAAGCGGCTCGTTTGAAAGGCCAGACCAAGATCTATCCATTGCGCGTGTCTCCGTAGCCTGCCAACAAATAGTTCGTGTCTTAGAGGCCGTTTACACTGCTACGTGGAAATGCAAGCTTGACTGCCAAATTTCTCCGATTCTACTACGCGAGCTGTTCTCACAGCCAGGATGGTGTTGTTCGTTGAAGTTCAGTCAACCCTGCAATTCCTGCAGTGAATCGCGGATTTCGTGCCCTACACGTGATATGTTGCCTTTTAATTTGTCTTGTGCGCACTGAATCGCCGGTATCCAAAGGAAATGGCCTCAAGCTCCTGAACAGATCACTGCTGCTAGTGTCGCTGCTGCTCCCTGTGCGGTATTCGGGCGCAAACAGCACAGATTTGCAGTACTCAGACCATTAGCAGCAAGTAAGTCGCTGCGACGCCCGAATACATTAATGAAAATGGAGTTTGGTATCCGAAAAGGGGTCTGGGGCGCTCTTCCGATTTCGGCCAAGTTTGGCTGAAATCTACCACCAATTTCGAAGTTCACCTACAAATAGTAACAAATTTCTAACAGTGTAAATGGCCTAAATGGTAAATGGCCAGCCAACCATCACCACACCAACCATCACCACCCCACACCACATGGCCAGCAGAGAAAAACGTGCCTCATCTGCTCGACAGCTGGCCGAGAGCTCATATTCTGAATACTAAGACTCATAAGAGCTGTATGAGCAACGTCATGTGCAGCGCAGCTAGGTTTCGGGACAAAGGCACAGCAGATCACCGATCAGATCATATGAAGAAGACGAAGCGCACAGGACCATCTGAAGGCCACTGAATGCGTATATATACTTAAATATTCACATAAAGACACCTGAGGCCGAAAACGCAGGTTCTGGGGTGGGGGTGGGGGGGTGTCTGGGGCCTGTTTGACTTTCTCGTGATGGTGTCCAGGACTTTCTTGCACGCCCCCCCCCCCCCCTTGTTGACCCTGTATATTACATGGATACGTTTTGGTAGATCAGGTCTCATCCCCCCCCCCCCCCCCCCCCAATGACATCCAAACCAGGGACGGCGACGGATCCCAGTGGTCCCCTCCTTCATGGTTTTTCTGGCATTCAGCTGTACAGTTGTGTCAGTGTGTGCAGTTGCTGCACCTGAAAGCCCCTGTGCTGTAGTGTGCGTGAGCTGTAGTGTGAATAGCTGTAATTGGTGATGACGTTGAGCTGCCCCGAGAAGCAGATTGAGGTGCAGCAGCTGCTGCTGCTGGTGGTCCATCATGGCTGTCAGCTGGTGTCTCAACCTCAGCAGCACGCCTGCACCTCGTAACCGCTCCGGTTGAAACAGACACCAAAGCTCAGAATACCTGGGCTCAACTGACTGTCCTTAGCGAAGTGATTTGCATGCTGCCTGTTGGGATGGCGCGCAGCTTGGTGTGGATGACATTTTGCGACACGATCTGGCCACTTAGCACTCAATTCAGCCGTTGTAAGACTTCGTCTTTTCGTATGACTGTTTTCGTATGACTGTTTGCCCCAACCCCCATTCTCCTTCTGAGATTCGCTCGTGGAAGTCCCAACAAGTGGCTCACCTGCTCGCCTGCACCACTTGAGCAGGCACTGAAATATGGACACATACTACAAAAGTGTACTGCAACAATTGCAGGCCGATCACACGATGGTGTGCATTTAGTAGAGTTGTTTTATTTTGGTCTGCCGGGGTGCACTGTCTCTGCTGCTCGAAGACCGTTCGATCGTTGCTGTGTATTGATTGTCCCCATTCTAGGATAGAGGAAGAGGGGGAGAGGAAAAAAGTGTGAAATTGCGACAAAGACAGAGACCTGCATGCTGTTGTGCACTATGAAGAGCATGCACATGTTGACATCTGAAAACGCATCTGCAGGTCAAGCTTGCATTGTGGCTGATTGAAAAAGTCTCTTAGTACTTTTCTGCACTGAAGCGCACACGGAGTTGCAAGGCTCGCGCGCCCGTGGTTGCTGAGATCTGGGGTCCCCAAAACTGACCCAAAAACTGACAGGTGACCTTTTACTGGGATCCGTAAAAAATGTGTCCATAATAGTCACAAAAAGTGCACCACGCAGCCCTGGCAGGTATATTGAAAATGTACTTGGGATAAGGTGTTCAGCACTGCACGGTGACACCTTTAGAGCCCAGCAGAGTCAACCTAGTGACTGTTGTGTGAGTCAACAGACTGACCCATATTAGTGATACGCAGCCACATCACTCACAAGATGCTCACGGGATGAACACTCACTCAGAACACGAGAAGGTGCTCTCTTTCAGCCGCCTGGACCACAACAGCAGGCCAGGCCTAGCCTAGGCTAGGCCAAGCTACGCATCCACCAGCTGCTTACGGACACAGAAGATGTTGTTCCAAGGCAGCTTGCTGGTGCCGTTGCGCACAGCAGCAGCATCGAGAAAGGGTCCTTGGAAGCTGTCTAGGCTGATGTGATAGCCTTTTCCATCCATGAACCTGGCAGCAGCAGCAACAGGCAGCGCAGCGGCAGCAGCAGGTGGTTACCACATGAAATGTTGGCGACGGCTTTGGCGCAAGGATAACAGTGGTGCAAGCGACACAGTAACAAACCCTGTCACTTAGTCAGCATGCGACATGCATCAAACACACATGGGCTCCAAAGCAATGTAAGCATTTGATGCATCATGCTGACGTGTTCTGTGCTGCACCACCTACAGAAGCTCTGGCACATGCTGATGCTTCACTACCACCTGGTCAGCATGCAGTTATACCCAACCTCGAAATGTCACAGCTTTGGATGGTTGATGCATTGGCTGGATGCACTCCCTGTGTGTATCACACTATCATGCCGAGAGGGTGGACCTAGAGGTGCATGCCGTGGGCACGATCAAAGACCACAGACCCCAGCCCGTGCTCACTTCAGCATTTGGCGTTGCCGGGCTTCGCCGCCAAACGTGCACTCAGCCACCACGTAGTTCACGTTGTACTTGGCCAACAGGCTTTCAGCGCCCTGCAGCACCTGCAGCTCAAAGCCCTCCACATCCTGCCAGCAGCAGCAGCAGCAGCAGCAGCATTGACAGGGTGTTATCAGCAATCATGCGTGGCAGGCACAGCGCCAAGTCAATCAACAGTGTCATCAGCAACTGTGTGTGTCCCTTACGCAGGCACAGCGCCAAGTCAGCGTGCAGCATACAGAGCCGCATGCCTCGCACGGCTGTCACTTGCAGTTTCAAGGGCTGACTGCCGTGGCATAACGCGCATATGGCGTGCATGCCATGCATGTTCATGATGGGAACATCTCGCATAGGGTGTGCCAGCCTAGGCTGCTAGGCAACAGCTGTGCCCCAGAAGATGCAGACAGGCTGAGCCTAGGCAGTCTGCGGCTCCATGCAAGAATGCACATGTGCATTGCATGTGTGCAGTGTGCATCGCGTGTGTAGATGATTGATGATAAATGCATGCAGTACTCTTGTGCTCCCGCACAAGTGCAAGGCTTGTCCTTGCGCATGCATTTGCATGTGAGCCCCAGCCCTCAGCCCCCACCCCTCTGCTCACCATCTTCATGACCTAAGCGAGCAGCAGGATGAATTATCACCAGCAAGGCAGCAGCAACAGGCAGAACAGGCAGTTGTTGCTCATGGCATGGACGTTTACTCTATGAACAGGCAATGTACGCAGGGGCCACTAGGGTGGCACCCACCGTCACTGTTGTGCAGTGTACGTGCGGGCGACGCAAAGCACCTGCGACCGTATGTATCTTGTGATGACAGCTGGCTTCCCACACAAACCCCTAAGCTGTGCAGCTGGGTGCAGCTGCTGCTGCCAGGATTTTGGTGCTGGTGTTGTACTCCGTCACAGCATTCACACCTGAACATCTTCGGCAATGATGGTGTCCAGTCGCCGTACACTCATTGTGCCCCGACCTGCGCACCAGCCGCCAGCATAGGCGCCAATAACAGCAGCAGTACGCTAGGCGTGTGGTGTGTGGCGCTGGGGTGAGTCAAGGTTGTTCGTGCCTGTATAATGAGCCTCTCTCCCTCTCTCCGCGCTCCCTGGCTCACTGACACGCAGTTGCACCAGCCGCTGGGAAGGGCACAGTGCAAAAGATTGCAAGCTCATATACCATTGCTTACAGCATGCATCCAGCAATACTGAGACCACACTGCCAGGTCCTGCCAAAAAAAGTGATATCATGGCGGGCTACACCCTTAGAGGTGTTTGACAAGCAGCTTACTGTGTAGCCTGTGTTTGTGGTGCGCTTCTTTATCTCCTCTGCCCCGCACACAGTATGGCCATCTCCAACGTTGGTCTGATCACTGATGATAGCACATGTATCAGCCTCAGGACCCAGGCCTGCAAGTCATGGTCATATGTAGAAAGCAGCCAGCATATATTCAGCCTGTTGTAGGACACATGCAAATACATGAGCACTGCAAGGCCAGCACATGCAGCATGTTGCATCCACGCCACTTCCTGCATTCTTGACCAACTCACTGCCAGACATACACAGGAACTGAGAAGTTGACATGGCAACCATACCGCAGGCAAAGCAAGCTGTTGCCTCCCCCTACCTGTGCCAAACAGTGCCACCCGCTGAGCCAGGCCTTGGTTGACACACAGAGAGTGGCGAAGCAGGGCTATGTTGGACGGCATCCCTGCAGGAATGAGAGTTGAGTGGGTGAGTACTAGTAGAGCAGTGGCCATAGTCAGACTGCATGCTTCTGATGAGTGGTTCAACCACAGCGGCTGTCCACTGAATGGCTGCCACGCACCTTCGAAAGCAGCAACCCTGTAGCCTGCATCGGCCACCTTGAACAGGAAAGTGCCGACATTGGCTCCGACATCAACCATGAGGGGTGTGTCCATGATGGACGCCTCTGCACCAGCAGTACCCTGCTTGGGTTTGTACTGCTGTAAGGCCCACAGGACTGCATCCACCTCTGGCTTTTCGTAGCTGTGGGTCTCTCCTGCTAAAAACTTGGACACGATGTCATTATCCTTGTAGACATATATTGAGTATTTGCCTTGGGGAACCTGCAGGCACAGCAGCAGTGCGCTGTGATGTTGCGGCAACTCCAATGTTTATCGCTTGCAGGAGCAGAAACACCGTCGCAGGGCATGCTACACAGTCACTGGCACCACACCACATATGCACATCAAAGCATACACCCACAACAGTCGGGCATGCCAGGCAGCCCGTGCTGTAGTTGCCAAGCAGATATTGCCAGATCGGCAGATGCTCTGCACTTGCCGCCAGGAAGCTGGGTTGTGCTCAACTCCATGCTCCTGGTCATGCACAGTGTGCGATATGATATGCGCAGGGCATGTGCCGGTGTGTTTGTGCGCTGGGCATGTGCCGGTGTGTTGCTGCAGGAAGGCTCGTGTGCTGGCCGCGCGTGCTCACACTCACCAGGGCAGAGTTTGGAAGGCGCCTAGCGTCTTCAGTCAGACCAGCACTGCAGCACATCACACATGCAGTGTCATGTCGCCAGCTGGTAAGCTTGCAGTCGTGCAATGTGATGCAGGCATATGCACATGCACATGCACAGCTGCACAGCATTCCGAGTGGGTGCGGCTGGAGTCTCATCCCTGTTGCCATTTCTCCTGCCGTCTATTGGCAGCGTATCTGCTTGATCACGGTGCAACACTTCTTCTGCTGCCCACTTGCATCTGTGCTGGCCCAGCACTACTGGGGGTGCTTGCAAGAGCAAAGTGCCATGATGCATGTGCCTTTTTGTGCACACTTTGCTTGTGATCACCAGATCCTCTTCTTGTCTCTGCTAGGAACATGTCTGCCAGGGTGCATGGTTCATCCACACTTCGCAATACAATCATGCTAAACATCACGGCTGCATGCTGCTGCTACAGCATGTGCTGGGCGCTGTTCCTGCAACTCACGCGCAAAACAAACGCTGGTGTGTGTTGGCCAGCTGCCACTTCTGCTGCGAAGTGAGACCGCTCGCGCCATCCAGCACAGCTGCTGTGCTGAGGGTAGTGAAGTTGGTACCCTGAAGCAGCAGGGGCAGCTTCTCCGCTGACACACGGGTGAGCCAGTCCGTGCGCGGCAAGATGTACTGCTGCACCATCTGTCCCTCAGGGCCCTGACCAAGCTGAGACAGCAACTGCTGCACAAGGCTGACAGGGTTGCTACTGCTGGCTCGTTCGTCTGGTCGAACAAACATGGCCACAGTGTACACCAACAGCAGCAGCACCGCCACAGTCAGGACGTCCCCTGCAGGAACAGACAGCCACAACAAAGCAAGGAAAGGGAACAGCACCAGGCACATGCAATGGGTGATGTGAGAAAAGACTGTGTTCAATATTGTTTTTAGGTCAATTGATAATAATTTGTGTCCTTACGCTGCTCAACGGGGCCCTGTACGCGAATCCCTTATCTGCGGGACAGCGGTGACTGTTCCAGGTGCCAGCTGGAACTGAGGTATGTCACCCACTGGCTCGCACGCTTGCCGAGGCCTTCCTGAACCCATCAACTCGTGGCTTCTTGAGCATCGTCGAGACACTGCTGTGTGGTTAAGCTGGCCTGGTTCCCCGCACTGATCCAGCTGGGTAGCACAGGTTCTGTGACAGGAACAGCTTCAGGCTTGTACGAGGCGTCAGTAACATAGGAAACGTTGAAAAAGGAATTTGCAGGGCTTGATCTGTCATGGTCAGAAACCTAGGACCTCCGAACTGCACCTGTGCAGTAGTTGTAGAGCCCCCAAACAACACGAAGCAAGTTTTGTGACATCAAATAATGCAATGTATGCAGAACCTGGTTCTCACGTCGTACCCTGCAAGAGTGACGTGCTGCCCCGGCACATCCCAGCCTTGCCGGAGTTTGTCGTTAGTACGAACGAATAAAGTATCCCAAATGATCCGGAATGACACCCAGTTACACGGCAACAGGCAGCATTGAAGCCTGGTGACAGCAGCACACCGCCTTCGAACGACGAGTGGCACTCGCGGTGACCCATGCTGATATGTTGCAAGGCCGTAGCAGAACACAACAGAATATTGTACGCGACAACTCTCTGCGGCCATTGCTCTGGATCAATGAGCCTAGCAGGGGCTGATACCTGCTGCTGTGTGTTGCGTGTTGCGTGCATTAACATTACCTGCGGTTGCTAATCCTGGCAGCAGAGATGGTAAAGTTTCACCCAGTGCAGAGCAGGCAAGCCCTTATGCACACATCTGACAGCCAAAATGAGAACTTATCCTCAGGGCCTGCAGCACGTACGTGTGGGTGGTCAACAAGATACCTAGTCATGTGTGCACACATGGGGCATGAGTGGCCAAGCTGCCGATGTTGTGAGGCTCAGGTATGGACACAAAAAGACTAACACCACCCATTGCCCGTCTGGGGCTTGTTTGGCCGTGGAGCATTGAGTCTGATTGTTAAAGACTTTAACAACCAGATGCTGGTGCTGACTGCTGCCTTTACCATCAGCTCCAACTGCTGACTGGATGTGTAATAGGTATCTCCAACACAGTGTGAACTGTACTTACTGCATGCACGCTGATTCATGAGACTGACGTAGGCTGACGCTGCGCAGTGCAAGCACGGGCATAGCACTGCATAGCACTAGTCACGAGCCCTGGTACTGCATTGTGAAGGTTGGGGAAAGCAGGCGCATCACAAGTTACACGGCTAGGACCAATCGCCTGGAGCGAGGCCAGCACACAAGCTGTCACAAACTGAATGGCTGAAACGCGACAGGGACTGCGTGCCACTTGTGCTGCAAGCAATAAAAAATGCAGCTGGATCATTTACACTTCAAACAAGAGCCCAGACACCACAACCTGCTGCGCACACATGCCGGCATGTTGGCATCAGGGGAGCACACACACCAGCAACCACGACACCGATGCAATCTCCCTCATACGGTCCACACACGTTCGACCCAACTGCTTTTTCTTGGTGTATACTGCATTCAGAGTATATACATGCACCCTTGCATGTGCGCACTGGGGGGTCACATACGTTGCATGTGTGTAAGTGTACATGCATATATGACACAGCTGGCAGGCCCAACATCTGGGGCTCTTAACCTTGCCTCCATGGGAATACAACACATCACTGCACCACATACATTGCTTGAACTTGCAGCCCGCACCCCCCTTCTGCCCCTCAACCATGGGGTGGCCACCCCGCACCCCACCCACGCAACTCATGTGTTTAACACCCACATACACCCTTATCACAGCCGCATTGGGTCCATGCCCGTTTGGCCCGCTTGCTCCCTCAAGTAGACTACTAAATGGTTGCATGCTGCACCTGACAGCGCTTTCAACCAAGCTACATTCCCCAACCATCACTGAATCCAGGTCAAGCCTAGACGGAATGCACACTGCCCCGACGGACTGCCTCAAAACACCACAACACGCAGCCGTCACCAAACTACCTTTCCACGCCAGAGCCTACCCCACAGATGTGCCTTGCGCAGCCTGCCCCTTGCGCCCCTTGCCATTCGGCTCCCAACCCGGCAAGCCCCCACCGGCACCCTGCCAACCCATCAGCTTGTCGGACCCAACGCTGACATGTTATTTATTGTGGGTAACAAGCCCACAACGGCCAAAAAGCACTTGACGAGATGCACTCAGCCGACGAGCTGCTGCCCCAAACTGGGGACACCATGCATAAACTCCAGGCTCCTAACCCCTCACAATACCCACACATGTCTACGGCATCTGCCTGACACATTCAACACATCACACACTGCAACACGCGCACGTGCGCACCTCGACATGCCGGCTTTGCCTCTTGTTATGATGTCTTTCATGCGCCCATATACAAAACATCCATGTTCCATACGCCCACACATCTCTGCACGTACTTCCCCTTGGGCAAAGGCTATATCACAGCCCCCTTTGGACACCAAATATACCACCGGCCCCCTTGGACAAAGGCTAAATCACAGCCCCCTTTGGACACCAAATCAACCACCGGCCTCCTTGGACAAAGGAAACACCACCGCCCTTGAACACCAAAAAATCCATACACACAAAACCACTGCCCCCCTTGAACACCAAAAAACCATACACGCAATGTCAGCCAACCCATAGCAAGGAGTTATTGCCGCAGCTTGGGATGCCCAGGAGGCAGCATCACTTTATCATACTTGAACTGCTGCGCAAATTTAGGCGGGTGAGTGTAACCCAAACCCTCAAGGAACTTGTCTACGTTGAAGGTGCGGACCTACAAGCAGCAGCAGCAACAGCAGCAGCAGCAGCAGCAGCAGCAGCAGCGGCGGTGGCGCCCTGACAACATGCATGCAGGAGAGTGAGACATGTCACAATTGCGTGGTCCCTGGTGGTGGGGGCTGCAGGACGCATCAACATCAGCAACATGCATTGACAATGCAGCATAGTCACCATCGCAATTCTGGTCCTGTAGTGTACTGCTCACTACAGTACTGCTTTGTACAGTACTGTACAGTACAGTACTGTGCTGTAGCGTGCTGTACTGTCCACGCACCTCTTCAGGCAATGTCAGGTCCTTGCTTAAGGCAGCAGCCATGGCAGCCTCATTTTACTCATATGCAATGACTGGCATGTTTCGCCGGATCGTGTCACGCGCTCCGTGAAACATCAACGGCTCAGCACCTTGCACATCGACCTACAGACATAAATACATCCATCCCGCAGTCTTACAACACGTCCTTGACTGTCCTGCTGAGTTGCAAGGCTGGATGCAAGTAATGCATTTATCACACATGTCGCAACCACTCTCAGTGTACAGCTGGTAACCAACCTTGGATTGTTGCACAGCTGGCCAGTCTTGGCTGCCCCCGACTGATTGACATGAGTAAAGCAAGCGAGGTAAATAGACCCATACATGCAAGACAGATGCTCAGGGAAAGGACCAAGGACCCCACAAGCTCCAGCGCACTCAGCATACCTTGATCAACGACACATTCTGAAGATTCAAGCTGTCCAGAGTGATCGCCCGCACCTGCGCCACACAAGTGCGAACAAAACCAGAAACAGTCAGCTGCACCATGTGCTGGCACGAAGTGACCAGCCACTGATTACTTGCTGAACACCTTAACTAACAGACCATCACCCGCCATGTCATTCAATCTGTCTGCAGAAATGACTGTGAAGGCTTGCACATCACAATTCATCTGTGCGTGTGGCCAGCTGCCACCTGTACATGTGGCCAGCTGGTGGGCTTGCAGCCCCTTTGAATCTCAAAGCAAGGATCACCAGACAGACTATTAGTAAGACTTGCACAGCACCTTCCACTCTGTGCGTGTGGCCAGCTGCCATCTGTACGTGTGGCCAGCTGGCGAGCCTGCGGCCCCTTGCAATTATTATTGAATTATAATAACATCATTCATATTCCAACAAAAGTTATCGCTCACACCTCCTCGCCGCCCTGCCCCAGCCGCATGCCACCATAGTTGATGGGCTTATGTGGCCTGTCTGCGTCAGTATACGCCTGCTGTGCACTGCTTCCGTCCACAACCTTTGAGGTCATGTGCAGGGTGTCAGCCTTGTAGCTGAGAGCAAGGTTCTTCGGCACGATATGCAGCAAGGAGTTGACGATCTGCAAGCACAAGGGACATGTCAGTGAGTATGTGCAGCCAAAAGGTGGACGTGTCGCTGGATAAAGGTCCCCACCAGGGTGGGTGTTTGACACCATAGCAGCAGAATGGACGACGGGTAAGCGCCGGGGGACATGCACATGCAGCAAGGTGTGTGGCTGGTGCTGCGCTGTGCTCAGGAGCGAAGTGGGGACATCCTGCAGCAGCAGCGTGGCTTTGCAGCGCGTTTTAACTCCTCGTTCTCTTGTCCCAATGGCGTGTACTGCCATGACTTGCCAGGCTGCTTTACAGGAGACAAGGTATCAGCCGATGATACGACCAGCCCCTACTGCCATGGCAGCCCTGAGGACACCCACAATGGCATTCCAGCAGTGCATACTGCCGTATGGTGTATGCGCGGGCAACCAACTACTAGGGGCCATAGGCCAGCACTGCGACAGCTCACCGCGTTCGTGTTCAGGACTGGAACATCCTTGCTTGCGGCTCGAAGCTGTACAGATAGCCATCTGGTCCGACCGCAGCTGCAAGAAAAACCGAAAACATGCCGTTGTTTGCGCCAGCATCCACCACAGTGGACCCTGGTGGTATGAGATCCATCAAGGCGCCCAGTAGGTCTTGTTGGAAGGGAACCTTGTCATGGCGAATTGTCTGACCGATGAACTCGCTGCACAGGCAAGCAGCAGCGGCAGCGACAGCGGCAGCGAACATTGTGTTTGCTTTTGTCAAACTCGAAAGATTGTCAAGCTCAAAAGGAGGACATGTGATGTGCAGCGGGGCGGTTGTGGCAAGCAGCTGGGCCTTGTAGTGTGTGCCTTCAAAGGGTGGCCACCGCCCCACATCATAGGGCGGCGCCTCCGATCATATGCAGGTGGTGGAGTCTGAGTAAGGCATGTATGTTGGCCCCAGTCGATCGCTTTGTTGTCACAACAATGCAACGTCTTCCACAGCCTGTTGAGCAAGCCATCCCATGTGCGCTGCGCCTGGTCCTGTTTGCTGCAGAAGCTGCCGTCAAGGTTTGCCCAAAACGAAGGCTGAACACTTCAGCAAGAGCAACACAGTATGCTGCAGTGCATGGAGGACAGCCCACTGCGGGGAGGCTTACACTTACTCATTCATGAGTGTGATGATGTTGAGTTTGTGCCCCTTGAAGTTCAACTGCAAGGCCGCAGCACACAACCAGCGGGCATCAGCAATGTCTGTTGCATGATCCTCAAGCAGGCTGGTGCAACAGCAGTATGCACCGCACACGGAGCTTCCGCAGCTGCTCATGCATGGCCGGCACACAAAGTCTGATGTGCTGACGGTCTGCTGCATGCAAACCGAGATGAGGGTGACAGCGCTGCAGGATATGCAGGTGCAAGGACAGCTTGTAAATTGGAGCCTACTGCTGTGTGCTACGGCCGCAGACAGACGGATCGAGAGTCGGTTGAAAGTCACCTCTGTTGATGCAACCAGTGGGGTGCTGGCGACTGCCACAGCAGCATGGGGTGCCGCAGGCCGCTCATGCACCCTGTTGGGGCGTTGGTGTTTGTTTGATTCAAGCCTGATGGCAAGCCTATGTAGCCTGGCGGACATCCGTGCGAGTTCTCCTGCTACGCCAGCGGACCATGAGGACGAAGCATCTGCACTGCTGGACCACTTCTGCTGTAGCAGCAGCAGCACTAGTGCCTGTGCCGTCGCCAGCAAGCACAGCCGTGCTCCAAACAGTCAAGACAAGCAGAGAAGAGAGTATGTGCATCCCGGCGAAGATCCTTGTGTGTTGCCAGCCAGGTACGTAGTAGCAACACAGACAGGGCTGGAGAACAGACGCGGCAATCTTCCTATGCACAACTCTGAGCTGTTGACTGCTTCATCACGATTTCAACTGAGACGTTTGTACTACTACACTGTAGGGGTGTTATATTGCTTTCGTCAGTCGTATATGTACGATACGGTGACAGTTGGTACCGACCTGACGGTACCGACCTGATCTTTACAGGTTCCTGGTCCGCCCATGCCGTGACTAATCGAATGTCTGCGCCAGCATCAATACAGCAGTACGGCCCCCATGGAAAGCGTCCCAGTACCATGCCAGCACAGCAGCATGCCGTTTTCTTACAGGCTGTACCTTACAACTTGCCAGGCTGTTGCAGCGCACGGCCAGGCTGTTGCAGCAGAGTGTCAGGCTGCTACAGCACTTTGTCAGGCTGTTGCAGCACATTGTCAGGCCGTTGCAGCACATTGTCAGGCTGTTGCAGGAAATCCGTGCCGCGATGTCAGGCCTGATGAGCATCAGCCCTAGCGCACTCACGACAAGGAACAATTTGCAAAGGCCGGACAAGTAGTGCTGTGATGCAACAAACCAACCCCAGTGCTGCTGTGTCAGCATCACACCAAAGCCACAACGATCCAACACCTCAGCTTCCTCCCAAGGCAACAGCAACCGGAGCTGGGCATCACCCAGCTTATCACCTTACCGGAGTGCTGACATGCCCAACCTAAACACATGTCATGTAACTTACATGATGTAAAAACGCCATGCCAGGAATGCACTAATCAGAAGGGAATCGGATTCAGACAATGGGCGCACTGCTACTGCCATCTGCAGCTGGCTGCCATGTGATGCCAGTAGCCACTGGATAGCCCAGCACGCAACTACAACGCAGGCTCAAACAACAGCGGGGAGAGCGGATCGCCTTGCTTCCTCCATGGGGCTATCAGTGGAGGCACCAAGGGTTCAACCAGTGGCCCGTCATGGGTGCATGCCAATACACACTAGCCTACAGTGGACTCCGTGAGTGGCACCCAAGTCAGCCAAGCAATGCACCAGCAAGCTGCGCTGTACCCTATCACATGCGTTTTAAAAAACAACAGAGCACGTGTGCAGCCTGCCACCACGGCCACTGAGGATCTGAACCTGGTCCTTTCAATGCTGCAGCACAGAAACCAATTGCAAACACGGCAACTGTATCTGAACCACTCCTGACTTGCGCCCTGCACCCAATGGCTTTAGGGTTTAGGGTTCAGTCTCCATTCAGAGAGGCGCTTGTGCAACACAACGTTAAACACCCTTCTGCACGGCATCGCAGTTTGCTCTGCCGCGGGGAAATGACTTCAACATTGATGATATGATTGTCAAAGAGGGCTGCATTCCCCCTTGTGGCGACGGCTGCGTGGTAAGCAGCACAGCAACTTGACGGAAAGCCGCACAGCTCACATGTCGTGCAACAGAGCGCCTGCCGTACACATGCTTTGTGCGCATCACAGGAACTGAACACCAACTCTCTTGCTACCACCGCCATCCCCCGCACACTAGGTCAGGAACGACCAGCCACCCACTGCCTAGTTTGCGCACAGCCCTGCACCTCCACCCGACTTTGGTGACCTTGAAACGAAATTCCAAGCCCTTCCCCCCAGAAGTCACCAGCCCCTCCTGCCTGCTTTCCAAACGGGCAGGACACTTTGAAGCCCGTAAGCAACACAGCTGCGTTCTCGCAAACCTCCGCCGTCACGGAGAAAAATTATGTGCCACATACAACCAGGGGTGTGCCATTACAGTGTAATCGGGGTTGGTGTAATGTCATTACATGTAATTACACTTTCTGTAAGATTACGGTAAGATTACACTGTAAGACTGACGCCACAGGCTGGCACAGGACGGCACCTGGCAGGCCATTGATCACCCCTGGCCCGGGTGTCCAGACCTCTTGCAGTAGGGCTGCATGCCATGCATGATGCATTCATATACGTCAACATTATGTTGTGCATGTCTATAACCACTCTACATGCTCAAACCCTGCTTCAGGCACTGTAACAGTGCTGTGCAACTGCCTTACACTGCTTACACACTGTTCAGGGCCTTGTAAATTACACTGTAATTACACTGTAATTACGTGTAATGTAAAGTGTGTAACTGTAACGGCACACCCCTGCATACAACCCCTGCCAGCGGCCTGTCAGGGCATCCATATCATGCAAGAGGGTGGGGGCCCCATTGTTCATAAGCTGTTATTAAGCAGCAGAGGTTGTCACAATGGTGCCGCAAATTGATACATAACCTCACGCGGCATGTGATGCTTCTTGCTGACAATAACACGCTAGGTGTCCCCAGCTGCTTGGGAGTCTGACTGCCTCCGTGCCCCCTGCAGGTCCACATAACCACCCTTGCAATCCTTGCACCTGCCCCCTTACACTGCTGAAACCACACCTCCTGGCAGCGGTGGCTGCCAAACACGCCCTTATGATGAGAACATAAGCACAACGCTGCAACCCAAACCCTAACACCCAAACACGCAGTGTGCAGCGTCAGTCAGCACCTTGCTCCACTCGCGTGCAACCTCGCCCACCACCATTGACCCTACCCTCATATCAGGGAAGACAGCGTCCCGGCGGGCCCAGCACTGGGGGTTTTCAGCAGCAGACAAAAGTGGAACAATGCCATTGTCAATCGCCGCGCATGCTAAGCCCTGCATCCCAAACCCTAAACCCTAAACCCCGCATGCCAAGCCCTGCATCCCACAAACACCACCTTCACCAGGGGGCCTGCCCATTCAAGATGAGACACTTTGCTGCCGCACACAAGCCTACTTGCTGCTTGCTCACAACCCTTAGAGAAGTACTGTCACAGTGGCCCCGGGCGGCACTGCTCATGCAGGTACGCCTGCATCAGCCGGTATGCCGGTACGTGACATTCCCACTGCTTGCAAAGAAGCAAGCACCTGGTGGTCATGCAAGCCCCTATCCTCCAAGCAAGAGGTGTGGGCATGGGGGCACCAAACTGAACGACCCTTCCAATACTCGGTACACACACAGTACTCAGTACACATACGCCATACCACAGAATATTGCATTCCGTGCTCGTAGATGTTGCCACAAATGCAACGACTGCACGATGCTCAACTCAGCCAAGACGACAGAAGACCATAACAGTACGTGCCGCGGGGACCTTCAGTCGCCTCAACAAAGTCTGACAGATGGCGGCAGTGTGACACAATCTGCCAACATTCAAGTTGTCGGCTGGCGCAGACGCTGTGTCTTGTGAATACTGGAAGAAAGTGTCACACATAGATGTACACTCCCACGCACGTCAATGGCCACAAGTTGCCTACCGGGGTTGAGCAGGCTGAAACCCTAAGCACCCCAAGTATTGCTGGGAAGGGTGTTGCGCGCTGCGCGTTGGAGGGCGCAGCTGTTGGGCGGTTGTAGTGCTGCCCCAACACTACAAACGCGGCTGTACTGCTCTTGGCCGTAGGTCAGGGCATCGGTTCAGTGAACTTTCAACACACGGGACAGCTCCTCATCAGCGCGGCATGTACGGCTGCCGACTGCCAAGCAGCTTCGTGCGAATGTCACTGCTGTTGGTGGACCTCCTACAGCAGCAACAGCAGCAGCAGCAGCAGCAGGTGTGAGGAACATGGCCAACGAGTTCAAAATGCGATTGATTGACATCCATGTGCAGATCCCAGCGTCTGCTCTGCTTTCAGCCACTGGTGCCCAGCACAGGCCTAGCGCTGGCTAGGCAGACCAGCTAAGTACACTTGCTTGGCACAGTGACCCCGCAACGCCAAAGGGATTCAGTATCCCCAGCTAATGCTTGACTATGCTCATCAGCCAAGCGGTGATACCCTGTTAGATGATAAAACTTGACGTGTACGTCAGGAGGGGCGAACCCCGCCGTCCTACACAGGGTGTGAAGCCGATGGGAAGAGTCCTATCGCACAGTGACTGGGTTGTTGGTTGGGGCCCTGAAGGATCATGTCTCATGAGCAGCCTCAGCAACCCCCGTCCTTGCATCCATAACCTGCTTGTGTAACGTGGTGGGGCGTTGCTGCCCATGGCCGGCCCCAAGACGCCGATCAGAAGTTGCGTGAACATCAGCAGCGTCACTCACCAACCAAAGTAATCGAGGCATTGCAGCGCGTGGCGCTCGGCTTCGGGGTGCATTGAGATGGACATCTTGTTGGTGGGACGGTGATACATCGGCGGCCACGCATTTACGTGAGGCCGTAAGATCCATATGGGCACCTGCGCCAGTGAGATGTACGTCGCTCAATCGGGCGCGGGTGCCATGGCGAATAAGCTGTAATGGTTGCGATAAGAACGATGATGTGGGCACATATTCAAGCTTAATCACGCCAAAGCCTGCTCATGCCGCACCTGGCGGAGCCACAGGTGGCCGCTGAACCAGATGTCGTCGTGGTGCTTGCATCCATCCGGCGCTAGCTCTTGCTTGAAAACTTCATCGTCAAAAAAGGAACGGCGGTATGCAGCGCTAGCATAGGCCGTCATGAAGCCTGCACACGCACCCAGCAATGCAGGCAGGGCATGCGGTTGTGTAGCTGTCACAGCTTCCGGAAAGTATCCACTTGTAACCACCTGCCCCCCAAATGTGCCGGCATAAAGGTGGCACACGGCCCCAGCACTGCATGAAGTAGAGCGAGCGGTTGTGCAACAGTCAACCCCCCAGGGTGGGGCGCAGTGCTGATGCTGAAGGGCAACGCTACACAAATGGGCTTTTTGGGAAAGATGTGCACTCAGTAATGAGATGAGCATGCACAGCAGGCCCGTGGCGGACCGGACAGAACGTCAGCCAAGACGCATCTTGCGCCAGTTGCGCTGTGTCAGACATCCCTGCCACTTGCCGGGCGCCTGCTGGCGCATGTGGTCCCAGCAACCCTTTCACGATGTGCCCCTTCAAGAACCACTGCAAAAGCTGTGCTGCAGTTGTAATGGCTGACCTTTGCAGAAGCCCTCATTGAGATTCCAGGTGCGCCACGTCTTGGCCGGGGTCACGGACGTGTCGCGGAACGTGTCCTCGCAGGATCGCACCACGGCATGACCCTTGCGGCGGATCATTTCCTGCTCCAGGTCAAACACAGTGTTCTGCGAGCAGCAGCACCAAAAGCAGCAGGTTGTTCTGCTGTTGCTGCTGCAGGTTGAATACAGTTTCCTGCAAGCAGCAGCAGGTCGTCTTGCTGGTGCTGCTGCAGGTTGTGATTGACAACTACACAGTACCAGTAACAGTACCAGTGACTGAAATTGAACACAGCTACAGAACCAGAGGTGCGCCATCACAGCTGCCAGTGACATGTGACACAGCATGACAACTTATCTATGTGGTTGCGCACAGGGCGTGATACATGGCAGCATGTGTGTCACATCTGTGGAGTGCTCTTACCTGATGGTAATACGTGTCGTCATCGATGGTTACAATCACCGTGTCAGGATCGGTCTCCACCTGCAAGCATCACACGTGTGAGCGCAACAGTGATGTCTTTGCCTGATGTGAATGCTCACTCGACACCTTGATTGATGCAACTGCCATGTGCAAGGCCGATGCCAGTCCAAGTTTTGCTACATGTATATATGTATGCAAAGGCTGGAGGCAGCTGGCACAGCTTCAGCCACACCCGCAGCGTGCACAACGCCATGCAGGCTCCACAATGGCAGCCCTTTTCTTGTGAGCGTGTCATCATGCCAGCTGCCTCTAAATGAAGCGCAAGAATTGCCGCGCTCCTGCCACCCAGCACTGGTGGTTCCCTGCCGCTGCCGCTGCTGCTGCTGCTGCCGCTGGTGCCCTGCCGCTGCTGCCGCTGCCAATGTAGCATGCTGTAATCATGCATCAGGCCCCTAGCAACACACCTGCAAGGTAGGCAGCAGCTTGGTGGCAGGTCCGTAGTCCACTGGCGCTGCCTGCACCTTCACCACATCTTTGAACTGGTTTGCAACGGACTTGCAAGCTGCCGGGATCTCTTTTGGTTCAGTGTGATCAGCGCCCAACCGTGTTGCGTTGACAGCCACCCAAAAGTAGAGTGCATCTGGCACGCGCTTGCCATACCTGCAGTGGGGAAGGTGCAGGTGCAGGAGTACAACAGTTGCGGTCTGAATTATATGTGAATCTGTGCGGTATCCTGCCCCCACAGCCCATGCATGCTGCTGTGACACACCAGATACTGTCCTTTGGCTTGTGGATCTGTAAAGCAGCACCACGCCATTGCTGGGCCTGCCACAGCAGGTGCTGTTCTTTCACCTGTGGATCTGTGGAGCAGCACCACGCCTCCCAAAGCAACTCCCAGAGGATGCAGTTACTGCTGCCCTGGCGTGCACCCCCTCAATCTCACAGCACAATCCGATTCAAGCATCTAGGCTCACAGCATGTGACGCCCTGTTGCATGCTTTGCAGTTCCAGCCGCTGCTGAAATAAAAGCTGCACTCGCTACTTTCTGAACAGATGACTACGGATTGCATTGTGCACATGCATCAAACGGCAGACAGGTAACTCAAGCCTGGCGTGTCATCTTGTCAGTCTCCCCAGTCTGATATGCAGTGCACGTAACCCACACGTGTCCACTCGCCGACTATGTCATGTATGTCTCAACAAGTGCCGGACACTTGCTGGCCTAAAGTGCAACCCGACGACAGCCACTCACATAATAGAGTACACGGTGGGGATACCAAATTCTGCGCGGCCTGGGAAGCTGCTCATGCTCACCACCAGGCGCTGCACGCGAGGTGCAGGGCTAGGGCTGGGGCAAGGCGCTGCTGCTGCCGGTGGACTTGCTGCTGTCGTGGCTGGGCCTGCTGCTGCGCCCGCCGTGCTAATGAGCGTGTCAAGCTTGGTGCCTGTGCTATTTGCATGAGCAAACACACGCTGAACCACGTCCTTCACTTCACTGACAGCCTGTTGGGTGCTGTTGACGGCGGCGTGCATGCGGTCCATGCTCTGTGATTCAATGCTGGCAACTTGCTGCTGCACTTGTTCCATCACGGTCATCAGCTTGCTCAGCTGTGCACTGCCGTTCCGCATGTTGAGCAGCTCCTGCTGCACAAGGAGGGATGTCGCGCCCCCCTTTTGGCTTGCCCCGAGCTGCAGAAATACGCTTCCACTTCCGATCGTTATGACCGCCATAGCAACAACAACCATCACGATTGTGAGACCATTACTAAACCTATGGCCCTCTGCTGCTGGGTGCAGATGACCTGACAGTGATGTTGATCTGGCCATGGTGACTGAGAGTCTCCAGATGTGTGCTTAGCAGCAGCGGCAACCCCTCTTCATGGCTTGATTAAGAGTACTACACGCAATTGAAAGGCGTGTGGTAGTACATGCTTGAGAAATTGGAAGGCGAATGGTGCAGCAGAAGGAAGACAGAGACCGCGCAGCGCACAGATGCACACTCAAGGGGTAGACTGCAAATCTCATCAGCTTCACAAGCTCTTTCAACGGCCTGAATGGCACCCTCTGCAGTTGCCTGGTCACCCACCGTTCAGGTCACACTCACCGGCACTCCCCTCGGTCCCGAATTGGTCCCGTGCAGTGCATCTCTGGTGATGATCAGCACGCCGTAATTTACGTAGCAACTATGTGCAATTTGGAGCAGCCTGTATAACGGTGCCTGCTGCATATGCTTCCCATGTCTTTTGACAGGAGTTGCTGGCATTGCTTGGTGTGTATCTATTCTGCAGCCAATGCCCTGCCAACCCACTGGGGATGGTGTCGTGAGGTGCATTGTGCAAAGTGGCCCTTGATGCTGTTGTGGCTGAGCCGGGCCAACTTGACCTTGCATTTCATGTTGCCGACAGACATTGTTTAGCACCTCTGTATCGGCTGCACAGCCTGCCTGTCCGGCCTGCCCTGGGCTCAATTGCAGGCATCATGGACATACTTGAAGTACAATGGTCTGTGTCCGCAGCCTTTCTGTGTCTGGCTGTGCTTTTGGCGGCGCCTCAGTGTCTAGCTGTGCTGTTGGTGGCCCATTCCTCAGCAGTCAACGTGCCTTTTGCAGCTGTCTCAGCTGAACGGTTCGGCCCATGCTTTTGTGCGGTAGAAGCGTGTTGCACAACCCTGGATTTAGCTGTGGTGAAAGATGGATTGGCTGTTGATGCGTTGTGCTTGTATGCTGCCTGTGGCACTCGTGCAGTTACCTTGATGGCTCAAGGGCTGTGCATGCAGAGGCACTTGACCATAATGGCCGCCGCCAGAGATGTGAATCAAGCGCAGGGGTTATGCTGCTGGCCGTAATCCCAATCTATCTTGTCATGGCAGGCATTATGTTCACCTCACTCTCCCAATCCTCTCCACTCACTGGCAATCTGCGCTCAGGTGTGCTTGCATCCAAGAGCTATTCACCCTGAACCCCTCTCCAGAGCCTGATGTTCAAACGTCACACTCTTTCTTCCCCCTTTTCCCTCTCACTCTACTCACCCTGATCTCACTCTACTCACCCTGATGTCACTCTACTCACCCTGATGTCACTCCACTCACCCTGATGTCACTCCACTCACCCTGAATTCCTCCCTCACAGCCTCCACAGCAGGACACAGTGGGCGCGGCCTCCTGGGTGGTGATGCTGGTGATGGGGGTATGCTGCTGCCCCCCAGCCTCCACCTCTCAGCCTGCCACATGGGCACCAGGAAATAGCAGTCTGCCCTATCCATATCCAGCCGCAAGCCAATACCCGCTCTTGCCAAAATTGCCTCTTGCCAACATCGCCTCCTCTTGCCGATATCTTGCCACTACCGCCACCACGGGCCAGCACAGCACATGCACAGCTCACCACATGCCAATATTGCCACCACGGCACAGCACATGCACAGCTCACCACAGCACTACAACAGTACAGCTCTGTGCCCTGTGCATTGTGCACTGAGCTACCCTACACTACAGTGCACTACACTACCCTACATTACAACACTACAGCACTGTGCAAGCACTCCACCTCTCAACCACTCCTCCAGTCTGTCACACACCTCCTCTCCAGTCACGTCCTGCTCCTGCCCTGTCCACACTCCTGCCCAGTCCACACCATACATGTATATTCTCAGTCCAGTCCATACAGTATACAGACTCCTGCACTTCCCAGTCCCTACTCCTGCCCATACTCCTGTCTGGTCTGTCGCATACTACTCCTGATCTGTTGTGCCCGGCTGCTAAATGGTTGTGTACCGCATAGTGTCACACTGCGGGTTGCTTTGACTTTGACCAGAATCCCACCCTGCTCTGTGTATCTGCACTGCATACAGTCGCTGCCACTGATGTTTTCAGCTCCACCAACTTGGCAAGATATGTGTCACCACTTGTGAGCAACAACGCAAATCCAAAACTGCCGCGATCCTTGGGTCCACTTTGGTTGAAGCAATAGTACAGTTTTGCAGTACTTCCTTAGAACAGCACTGCTCAGCATACCAAGCCAAGCCCGTCATACCACATGTACAACTTACACAACAACAGTGCCATCCAGCCAGCAGCTGTCTAAACTCTGCTAGTTGAGAGCTAAATTTGGCCACAAGCTCCACAGATGCGTGACATGCATCTGTGCAGCATGCGTTACCGGTCTGACGTGCTCAAAGCTGGAGGCAGCTCTCGCTGGACCCTTCTACACTACTCCTGGTCTGTCTGTGTGGCACACGTGTGTTGACGATACTGCTGTGAGTACCAAGTCTTTCAGCAAATCCTCACATCCAAAGACAATGCTGAGCATGATATCATCTGATCAGATTGAACCGCTCACCCCCCTCCCCCCACAGTAATAGCATGGCATGCTGTTCGTGTTACAGCCCAGCCTGCCGCGCAGCATTGCTGTCTGGTGCAGCCTCTGCCCCAGGTGCATCCCCCCCCCTCGACCCCCCCCCCCCACACACACACACTCACATGGCATGTGTCCCATGTGCAACTTGGCCATAGACTCCACATGAGCACAAGCACGCTCAGGCTGTTGTTGACAGCTGCTTGCAGACAGCATGCCAGCGCATGCAGTCTTCCTGCACGTGACTAGATAGAAGCGATGACAGTTTGCAACTGCAGCAAGGACCCCCACGCTACTATCTAGAACCATGGGAGAAGGGCTAGCCTTCTCCACCCATGATGTATCACATGTCGCGTTGACGATGACGCAGATAGTGTATCAACGACTTCCCGTGCGCAGCTCACCTGGTAGTAACCGTTGGGCTTGCAAAGTTTATCGATGATAGTGCCTTTGAAGTCTGGGTGATTGAGGGGTAGGGTAGTGGCCAGCTTCAGCACCCGTTGCATCAACCGGCTGCCCTTCTCCATGCGCATTATGTGGAGGTTCATCCTGCAGGGCAGCGTCAGCACAGGGTGTAAGACAGACAGGCAGTACTATATCACTCACTTTTCAGTTGATCTTACGGTCACAGTGATACATGCACATTCTGTGCAGGTTCCTGCAGGAAATAAACAGCGCAGGGTAAAAGAAACACATGTATTGTTTGTTTTCGAGTGCATCTTGCGGTCACCAGAATGCATGCACATCAGGGGAAGGTTTTCCCTGCAAGGCATGGTCAGCACAGGTTACAGGAACTACAGACTTGGCGCTCATGCACTTGCAGCTTGTGCCATCTTGTGATCACTGGAATGTGTGTGCACTGTGTTCAGCTTCAACCTGCAGGATAGGCAGGGTACGGCAAATTGGCTGGCAGGGTTTGCGGATGAAGACGTTTGAATTTGGGGGGTTGATCTGTAAGGCAGCAGATCCTTCCCTGCTGTAGGGGAGTTTGGTCTGCAGCAGGCACGCATTGTGACCAACATGGTGTCGTGCATGTTGACGAGATCACACACACACGCCTTCCTAATTACCTCGCTCCAACGACAGCTTTGATGCAGGGACCGCCCTGGTTTTCCGTACTAGCGTCATTGTTTGACTATCCTTGTCGGATGAGTGCTAGCCAGCATGCATGTGCACGCATGCAGTCTCTCTGTCGACACATGCTAGGTTGTGAGGCAGATTCAGACTGCTTTAGGAACGTAGAGTGAAGATTGCATGCTTGACTAAGAGAAGAAAGGACGATTGGTGCGGTTAGTCACTTTGTTTTGGTTCAGAGTTGCTTTTGCCCAATGAGCCTTTTGTTGGCTCCTCAAACGTGCGATGTTCTGTGTAGCATCCAATTATTGACACAACTCGCTGGCTGGTGCCCATGATGTGTCACCGTGCCCCTTGATAGGACCGTACAGCATTGCACGGTACTATGCCGTTGGCGGAGTTTTTGTGTGTGTGTTTGTGTGGGGGGGGGGGGGTGTTGTCTGCCAGTCTTGCTGCAGGTTCTTCTTGCAGGTGTGTCTTCCCAGTTCATGTAGTGTGGAGAGTACCGCTCAGTTGTGAAAGTATCCACTTGTACCACCCCCCCAACTATGATGTACTGCACTGCACTGCATAGCGTACTTCACTGCACGGTCCACTCACCAGCGCATGACAAACTGGTAGGAGGTTGACAGCAGATGAGTCAGATCCTGATACAGCACTACATCATTGTCCATCCAGAATACTGACACACAGGTGTATCAGCAACACAGCAGCAGTGCAAAGCAGCAGTGTGCAGCAGCAGCATTGTATCAACAACACATCAGCAGTGTGCAGCAGTACGTTTCTTGCCTTGAACAGAAGTCACACAGTGTTTGTGTGTGTTCAAAGCGCAACTTGAGCTGCACTCACCACCACAGCAAAACATGCAGGCATGTCACATATGCATGTGGCCTGTAGCTGCTGCTGGAGAGATGACTAAAAGAGGCGGTTTCTGGGCTACCTTCTGTGTACTCTCAGTGACTGCTGTTTTTTACGGGGGGGGGGGGGGGGGGGGGGGGAGGCGGGGGCGTCATCCCACTGGCTGGCCACACACAGCGCAATCAGGCGAACCCAACTGCCGAGGGCGCGAGGCAAAGCCTCACCAATGAGATCGCCTAGCACCCCTATACCAGGAGGTGCCCGGACCAAAAAGGCGACTAGTGACTGCTGTTACCTTGGACACCACCAATGCCGCATAGCCTACAGGGTAGAAAAGTCAGTTGCTGTGCTGCCATCCCAACTGCCAGAACTGCACTCACCTCCAAACCTGTTGAGCACCAGGATTCGAACGATATCCGAGTAGGACCCAGCATCCGGCATATTTGACTTGACCAGGGTCCCGTTGCCAAAGTAGGGGTCCCCCTTGAAGGGCGTTCCCTGGATTACCTCATCATAGTCAAACTGGCGTACGCTTATGTAATCACGGAACTCCTGAAAGAACACCTCACTCTTGTTGGGGACAACCACCTTGGAGGGGTCGGGGACCCAGATGTACAAGTGGGCATGCTCAAGGTTCTGCAAGGTGTCAGGGGTGCGTCAGGGTGGGTGCGGGGGTGGGGTGGTAGGTGGGGGGGAGGGGGTGATAGTGTCCGCCAGCACGGCAGCAGTGCAGGGTGAGAAGCCTCCTGCGGCAAACTACTCGGCATGATAGAAAGTGCGTGTGTGTGTGTGTGGAAGGGGGGTGGGGTGCGGGGGTGGAGAGGGGGGGGGAGGAGGTGAGCTTAGCGAGTCCGAGTTCCACATGCATGAAAGATTGCCGCAACTGTAGGTGGCGTCCCAGATGACAATTGGGCATGTGCAACGTTCTGCTAGGTGGCAGCCTGAGGGTTGGGTTGGGGGTGGCAAGAAGTCAGCGAATGCAAGCTGCATAAGCATGGAAGGAGGGCGCTAGGGCTGTGTATGGCCAAAAGGTACATGGGGGCATGTGCAAGGTTATGCACGGCAGTTGCAGACGGGGAAGGGCGTCAGAGAGGTGAGTAAGAGCAAGCTGAACATGCATTCAATCCCCCTCACACGCACCCCCCCTCCCCCCTCCCGCCCCCCCTTCCACACACACACTCCATCATGCCGAGCCATTTGCCGCAGGAGGCTTCTCACCCTGCGCGGCTGCCGAGCTGGCGGACACTATCACCCCCCACCCCACCCCACCATCAACCCTCTCCCGGGCGGGGGGGGGGGGGGAGGAGGTCATGCACCCCGCTGAAGGTACTGCTGAGCAGGTTTCCCCCCACCCATGCTGCTCTGTTGCTGGTGCGCCCAGACCCCAACAACCCCCTCTCCCCTTTACCCCCTCACCCCCCCCTAGCATGCCCCCGGATGACGCACCCCGCTCAGCATATCCCAGTGCAGCCCCTCACCTGTGTCTTAAGGACAATTTCATGCTGAGCAGGTTTGCCCCCCACCCTTGCTGCGCTGCTGCCTGTGCGCTATGACACCGTCACCCCCCCCCCCCCTATTCACTATAACAGTACAGTACAGTACAGTAAATGTGGGAGGGGTTCCCGGACCTCGGCGCTAGCCAGCGAGCCAAGGGCTCATGAGGGTGCCTCGAAGGGCCTTCAACTTGTCGTACCCCAGTCTCTCAGGTCAGGTGTGGGGCCGATCGAGGTCACGCGCAAGCCCGCCGTCAGTTCCAGTAGCATTTTACTGCATGGGTGTGCTTAGCACCAACCAGAGCAGCCCTGTAGGACCCACTGGACGTACTCCGCAGTAAACATGGTTGGAACCCGAGACCTATTGATACCCCCCCCCCCCCGGGAGGGGCGGCGCACCCCGCTCAAGGTACCCCAGTGCAGCCCCTCACCCTCATGATCATGAGGGGTACGATCATGCGGATTGCTACCCCACCCCTGCTGCGCTGCTGCTCGTGCGTCAAAATGCTGTCACCCCTTCCCCCTGCTCCCCCTGCAGTCCCCTTGAACCGTCACCCCCTGCAGTCCCCTTGAACCGTCACCCCCTGCAGTCCCCTTGAACCGTCACCCCCTGCAGTCCCCTTGAACCGTCACCCCCTGCAGTCCCCTTGAACCGTCACCCCCTGCAGTCCCCTTGAACCGTCACCCCCTGCAGTCCCCTTGAACCGTCACCCCCTGCAGTCCCCTTGAACCGTCACCCCCTGCAGTCCCCTTCAACCGTCACCCCCTGCAGTCCCCTTGAACCGTCACCCCCTGCATTCCCCTTGAACCGTCACCCCCTGCATTCCCCTTCAACCGTCACCCCCTGCAGTCCCTCACACCAATGCAGTTCCTCACACCAATGCAGTCCCTCACACCAATGCAGTCCCTCACACCAATGCGGTCCATCACTCCAATGCAGTCCCTCACACCAATGCCGTCCCTCACACCAATGCAGTCCCTCACACCAATGCAGTCCCTCACACCAATGCAGTCCCTCACACCAATGCAGTCCCTCACACCAATGCAGTCCCTCACACCAATGCAGTCCCTCACACCAATGCAGTCCCTCACACCAATGCAGTCCCTCACTCCAATGCAGTCCCTCACACCAATGCGGTCCCTCACTCCAATGCAGTCCCTCACACCAATGCAGTCCCTCACACCAATGCAGTCCCTCACACCAATGCGGTCCATCACTCCAATGCAGTCCCTCACACCAATGCAGTCCCTCACACCAATGCCGTCCCTCACACCAATGCAGTCCCTCACACCAATGCAGTCCCTTACACCAATGCAGTCCCTCACACCAATGCAGTCCCTCACACCAATGCGGTCCCTCCCTCCAATGCGGTCCCTCACACCAATGCAGTCCCTCACACCAATGCAGTCCCTCACACCAATGCAGTCCCTCACACCAATGCAGTCCCTCACACCAATGCGGTCCCTCACTCCAATGCGGTCCCTCACACCAATGCAGTCCCTCACACCAATGCCGTCCCTCACACCAATGCAGTCCCTCACACCAATGCAGTCCCTCACACCAATGCAGTCCCTCACACCAATGCAGTCCCTCACACCAATGCAGTCCCTCACACCAATGCAGTCCCTCACACCAATGCGGTCCCTCACTCCAATGCGGTCCATCACTCCAATGCGGTCCATCACTCCAATGCAGTCCCTCACACCAATGCAGTCCCTCACACCAATGCAGTCCCTCACACCAATGCCGTCCATCACACCAATGCAGTCCATCACACCAATGCGGTCCCTCACACCAATGCAGTCCCTCACACCAATGCGGTCCCTCACACCAATGCAGTCCCTCACACCTGAGTCATGAGGTAGGCTTTCATGCTGAGCATTTTGCCTTCCCACCTCTCTGGGTGAAGGTACTCCAGATATTGGTGGTAGAGCATGGTGGGCGGGTGGGTGCATACGTTGGCGCCGGTGATGCAGCTGTAGCAGTTGGAGCGGGCCCTCTTGAGCCAGTCATGGGGCTTGTTCATGTCACACTGGTCATAGGGGCCCCAGCCATGCTCGTTTCGTACATTGTTGGCACCTGCGGTCAACGGCCGGGGGGGGGGGGACACATTCGTCAACAGTAGGAGGCAAGGTGGGGAGTGTTGCAACAACGTTGGTAGACACTAGACAGGAAACAGTGGAGGTTGGTCTGAAACGCCTGCCAAATTGCAGCACAGCGCCTTCCCCCAAAAGCATCCCAGCTGCAGGTGCTGCTGGCTGTTCCTCCCCCCCCCCCCCAAAAACACTGCATGGCTTGACGCGACATGGGAGCTGAGCTGCCGACTGCATGTCAAGCAATGTCACTGCATGCATCTTTTAATATGGAGGTTCTCTTCCCTTGTATCCCAAGAGTGCTAACGAGGGTCATGAGGCACTGTCAGAAGGCTACACCCACCTGATCGAAAGAAGGCACATGCAGGGTGCTCAGTCATGTTGAAGTACTGCCGTGCTGCAGAACCGTTGGCACCCTGGCTGCTCCGGCTGGTCATAGCTACGTGGCCAAACCTTTCTGTAAACTGAGGGCCTGATATGTTGAAAGGTGGCGGGGACACAGCATCAGCGCGCAAGCTGCAGCGGCTGGACATGCGCACTGTGAAGACTGTGATGCCTAGTAAGGCAACAATAGATACAAGCAGCACCCATAAAGAGGTCACATGCCCACTCAAGAGCCTTGCTGACATCTCAGGGTCTGACAGTGTGTATCTAGATCTGCTGCTCACGTGACTCAAGTGACTCAGGGGTCAGGCACTTGAGTCGTTGATGTGATTGTATGCTACAAACACTGGTTAGCACTGTTCACGGCGGAACAAAACCTGGGCGGAACAAACATTGGGCGGAACCTTCCGCCCGCCCAACGCCCAGCGAGTCCCAGGGGCGGTTGGTTTCGCCTCATGTGTGATAACAGTGTGACCACGCCAAAAAGCCCAAACTACAGCGTTCTGAACACGCACACAGCGTAACGTTTCTGTAACAGACCGTTCTGTGGACATCTGTAGCCGAGACAGGCCAAGAATCCAATAGACAGCACATGCATGATCCATCAAACACCCCACCTTCAAAAAAAGCCAAGGAGTGAACAACAGGACGTCAACTTCGCTACTAACGAAGACATTGCAGCAGTTTCCAACCATATCTGGCACCCTATGTGCTACATTGTACACATCAGCAGTGCAAGCACTGGTGATCCATCCTACATTTGCTGCTATGTGCAGGACGTAGCAGACTGGTCTGAACTTGCTGAAACATGTTGTTATGATTACCAAAATGGTGTTACATTATAAATGCAGGTTTGAGCTATTAGTGGTGGCCGCAAATTGGCTATGGTGGGGTGGGGCAGTGGGGTGCAAGACTGTTTTGGTGCCCAATGAGGTGGCAGACTGGCCTGAGCTTAATCACATATATACTTTATACATTAGGACATATTAAAGAACGTTTGCGTGGCTTTCATCCTTACTGCTGGGTTGGTTACAGGGTTCCGCCCTTCCGCCCATATGTTCCGCCTTCCGCCCACAGGTCAAACAGTTCCGCCGATAACAGTGTGCGGAATCCGCATTCCGCTCTAACCAGAGCGTGGTGTTCAGCCAACTACGCATGCCAGTCTGTATGTCAAAAGGTCACACTCCGATGCTGTCGACACTGTAAGAGCCAGCAGCCTGCACGTGGTCATGCCTGCTTGTGGCACCTTGCTGGTAGCTTGATCCGACTATTGGTCATGTTTTGTGTTGATGCAGTGCCTTGTTCCAGCGGGGCTGTCTGGATGTGTTTGTCCTCAAGGGCATGCCAGATGTGGGACGCCTCACCCACCTCATTATTGGGCATGATGGCTCAGGCCCAAAACAGCAGCAAGTCAGAACTTGCAACTCCAGGGGCATTGTCTGATGCAGCATCAGGCAGCAAAGCAGCACCGGCAGTATCGCCGCAGCCAGCTGAAACAGGGAAGCTTTCACCTGCAGAACAGGGCCACGGGGATGCAGCAGCAAATGACACGGCTAGTCAGGCTGCCGTTGCTCCTGCCGCGGCGACCCCAGCACAGCCAGCACAGAACGCAACGACCGTTGCTGCGGCAAAGCAGCAGGTTGTAGACACACAGAGCGTGCAGGGCGCCCCGAAGGAGCAAGAGCTGGACAAGCAAGCAGCAGCAGCAGCAGACGCAGGTGCTGTTGCAGCTGTGCAAGGGCCAGGAGGCAAGCCAGACAACAGCACTAATAATGGAATCCATGAAGGGCAAACACCTGCGGAGGCAGGGCAGCAGCCAGCAGCAACACAAGCAGCATCAGAGCAGTCACCACCTCCTGCAAGTGATCAGACTACTGCAGCAACAGCAGCAGTAGCAGGAGGAACAGCCGCACAGAGCTCGCCTGCACCAGCAGCGCCACTGCAAGACATGCCTTACAATCTGCAGGAGCTGTCAGATGCTGATGCTTTGTTCAAGGCTCACACCCAGTGGCAGCAGAAGGTCCTGCAAGAAAAGACAAAGGGGGTGCCGGCTGTCAGAGTCAACACGGGAGAAGGTGAGACTTGACTTGGTTTTGTGTTTTTTTTGGGTGTGTGTGTGTGTGTGTGTGTGTGTGTGTGTGTGTGTGTGTGTGTGTGTGTGTGGTGTGTGTGTGTGTGTGTGTGTGTGTGTGTGTGTGTGTGTGTGTGTGTGTGTTTGGGGGGGGGGGGGGCTGGGTCTACCCCTAGGGCCTACACCACAGATGTAAAACCCTTGAAATGCCATGCACAGCTGTAAAGCTGACCGTGACAAAATGGCCATTACAGCCCAGGGGTAGTAAGGGGTTAGGGGTCCACCACAAACCTAAGACCAGGGGGGGAGGACGCCAAATATGCTTCAACCCCTCCCCCTGTGTCAATTTTAGGCTGTTTGGCGCACAGACCCCTCCCCCCGTGTCGGTTTTAGGCTGTTGTTAGGTACTGCTGCTTCCCCCTGGGACAGGCCGCTGCACCCCTCCCCCCCTCTCAAAAATAGGCTCGGTCTCCGATTGACCCCTCCCCCCCTCCGAAGAATAGGCTGTGCGTCCCCCCCCCCCTGGTCTTAGGTTTGTGGTGGACCCCTTACCTTACTGCCCTACCTTAGTAAGGGTTACCTTACTACCCCTGTTACAGCCCAAGCCAATGGTAGTAAGGGTTAAGCTCCCACCATAACTCAACTTGCTTGTCACAGTATAGGGCGAAACGTCAGCTATTGGAGGCTGCTTACTAGAAGCCAGTGATCCACGAACTCGTCAACCTCGAAACCGTTCTGATCGCGTGTGTGTAAGCTGCGCTTCTCCAGATGAAACAATACTCAGGTCTTGTCAGCCTCTGTTTAGCACGGAAGCTTCCTTGTCCGTGTGAAACAACTTGCTAACACCAGCATAACATCACCAGCTCAGCGCCGTGGCCCTTTCAGCCCTCGCCGAGCGGCAGCTGCGTGTTGTCATGGACGTGCCTTCAGATCCAGGCGTGCCAGATGTGCCCAACAGCTATGGAGACGCCGAGGTGGGAGTTTTGACCAGGAGCAGGGCAGATAGTATTGAGCAATTGCGGCTACACCAAGCAACTCCAGCGACAGCCATCGCGCCGCTGCATGCAGCAAAAGAGGGTGCTCGCCCATGCTCCCTGATCCCTCATCATGATCAGTATGCAGGGCCCGCAGCTTCCTATGAGGGAAAACATGGAGTTTTGATAGTGTCAAAGACGAAAATATGGCTTTGATCTTATCTTGAAAGAGAAAAGCTGCTGCAGTTGCTCAAGCGGCCCCAGGTACATGGAGATCTTGGGGTGCTCATGGCCTGGGCTGGCATTGTCTAATGCAATGTAGCCTTGATCCCAGCTCAGACGAAGGAGCTGCGGTAGTTCCTACAAGTATCTACAGACTTGAACGGCTACTATCAACGCTGCTATCATGATGACACTTCCCCTCTGTTCCCACTGCCATCCCTGCAGGCCTCTGCTCCATCAGATATGTCCAGGTTCCTCTTCTTTGTGCGGTGCCCGCCTGCTGTGCCCTACGACGACTTACTTTCGCTGTTTCAACAGTACGGCCCAGTCAAGCACCTCAACTTGTACAGACACTGGGCCTCTGCAAAGACCAGCAAAGGCTGTGGCATGGTTGAGTTTGATGCTGTGGGGTTTGCAGCAGCAGCCCTGCAGGCACTGAATGGCAAGCACACCTTTGATGGCTACCCGGGGTGCGAGGCCCCCATGGTGCTGGAGCCAATGGACCCCAGCAGGATGACTGCAGCCTCGTCAGGTGAGTAGCAGCCTGCCAATATGCACGGCTGCAACTGTCGACCCAGTCCAAACCTGCATCTTGAGCAAATGTCGGTGTTTTTTAGGCACTGTCAGTGTGTGCCCATGGCTGGATCTGCTGATTTCAACTACTAGACGGCCAAAGCGCTGCAAAGGTTCGAGTGTGCACTCATTGTCATGCTGTCCTGCACCCTACCCCGCCATGATGCGCCGTGCAGGTGACAAGCCCAAAAAGCAGACCAAGCGCACCTCCAGCACCACCAGCAGGAGCACCAGTGTCAGCCACAGCAGCTGCAGCAGCAAGGCGCAGCAGCAAGGCGCAGCACCACAGGAGCGCACTGGCACACTGGGGCGCAGGAGGGCCTGCTGCTGCAGCTGGCTGGCAGGGCCTCTTCCCCTGTGAGGCCTTCAGCCAGGCTGTTCTGCTGCGCCAGCAGGCAGATGCGGCAGCTGCAGAGGCTGCAGCTGCAGAGGCTGCAGCTGCAGCATGGTCGGCTGAGCTGGGAGACCCTTCTACATGGACCTCCTACACACCGGTCCACCTGCTGCCAATGATGGGCTGCACTGTGAGTTCTTGTTGCCCCGCAACCTCCACCCCTGCTGCTTGTGTTTGATGTTGCAGCGCACAGCCTCCTGCACCAAGCCTGCATGTGGACCGATAAACTGCTTTTGATGAATTGATGGCAGTGGTCATGCTGCGGATGCTAGGAGCACGAAGCGCAGTGTGTTAATCACATGAGTTGCATGGGTTGTGTGTGTGGGAGTGTGTCAGCAGCAGAATTGCCTGCGGCTCCCAAAATTTCTAAAAGCCAGGCTTCTCTGCCTCCCTGCCGTCCTGCTGTGCATTGCAGGCTCCCCCCATGCTGCAGTGCTCGCCACACGTGCCCAACTACAGCCCATTGCTGTCCCCGTTGGCCGCAGCAGCAAGTGCTGCAGCCGCGGATGCCCTGGCTGCGCATGCCATGTCCACCATGGGCGGCAACATGCCCACCATGGAGGGCCACATCAGCCCAGACCTTCTGATGCAGGCCACCCTCAGCCCCCTGAGTGCCACAAGGGCCCTCATGATGCACGACATGGCCCTCAACCACGCCAGCAGCCAGCTTGCCGCCTTTGACATGAACAGCTCTGGCAGCCAGCTGCTACCCCTGGCTGGCTCATCCTGCCTGCCAGGAGGTAACAGCAGCAGCCAGGCGCCCCTGCCTGCCCAGCTGGCCCCCCTGGTGCTGGCTGATGAGTCATCCTGGGCACAGGACACCTTTGTGGCTTTGCTGCGCAGCGGCAGCGGTGCGCTGGCCTCACCCGGTAGCAATGGCTACTCCCTGTGGGAGACCTCCGCAGCACTGGGCTGCCTGCACGACGCACTCCACAGCAGCAGTGCGGCCGCTGTGAGTGGACACACCTGCCCTAGCCCCACAGGGGGGCTGGGGAGTTGCCTGAGCCACAGCATCACCAGTGGGTCAGTACTGAGCGCGCCAGCAGCTTTGGGCCAGGCAGTGGGTGGCAGCAGGCATGAGGGGACACTGAGCGGGGCGCTGCGTGGTGGCCTGCAGGACCTGCTGAGCCCTCAGCCAGGCGGGGCGGGCTGGCAGTGTGGCCGCAGCAGCTCCCTGGGGGACGGCCTCAGCACCTCCCAACTCCCTGGGGTCCTGCCAGCGGCCTCAGCACCAGATGCCATCGACACCTCTGCCATGCGAGACCAGGGCCTGCTCCAGCAGCAGCACTCTGGCAGGTGTGCGCGCGGTGTGGAGGTGCATGTCAGCACACCCTTCTCCATGGAGGCTGGTGAGAGCGTCCTGCATGTGGCGGCTGTCACTGGGGCGCACATCTCCCTTGCTGAGTGGCCACGGCTGTGGCTGCAGGGCTCTGATGCCCAGGTCAAGGCTGCCTGCGAGCTCCTGGGATGTGCTGCTGCTGGCCGCCCCATGGGGCCTGCGTGAACAGGCTCTTTTGTTGGACGGGGCTGGGGTGGTTGTGCTGACAGCCAGGTCCTGCACTGCCAGAGGGTTGGTTATGGTGTTCAAGGTGTGGTCCAAGAGGAGGCTGCATGATCCTGCACTTAGGCGCACATGAAGTTGGTTGATTGTGTTTTGCTTGTTGGTTGAGCCTGATGTTTGGTTCATCCTGTGGTGCTTGTTGAGGTTGTTGTTTGCCGCCAGCATTACTCAGGCAATGGGCGGGTTTCACCTGATGCCAGACATGGTCATGCCTGCATGCGCTGCCACAGCGCATGTGCTGTGGTATGCAAGTGTCATCGCGTGCTGAGATGGGCCATGCAGTCAGAGAATGTGGGTTCTGCGGTGGACGGGAGGGCGCCTGTCCTGCATGCAGTTGGTTGTGATCTTGCTAGGGCTGCGTGGTCGCTGTGACTTTGTTTAGCTGCACGGCTGAAATTTGTGGTGCTTTTGCCACAGCGTGAAAGTGCGGTTGTGGTCTGGCTGCAGGTGACCTCTGGAGCATGGCTTTCTTTGACTGTTTGTTGTTGTTGTTGCCTTGGTTCGCATAAAACTTGCTCAGCATGCAGGTTGAAGTTTTGTATTGCGCTGAGACTGATTGACGCCCATCCAGAGGGTGGGTGCTTACTATCAGTGGTGCTGGATATCTTGAGATTGCTGGTGTAGAATTGTCAACCTGGGCCCTGCCACTTCCAACTTGTTGTTCGTTTCCATTTGCGGCACGAACACACTGCCATTTGCCTGTCACAGTGTTGTTGTACTTGTCTCCTGCAGTTGCCTACAATGCACAGTTGTGCATGTATGCTTTTCCATTGCACACCCGCCACTTGAGTCAAACACCTGCTTGAAAACCCGCAGGGGCATACCACAGCACAACCATTACCGCCTCAGCGGGGCTGTGAGGTTCTGCTGTGCGCCCGGACGCCTCGGCTATTCCTTGCGTGCGCTGGTTCGAGGTATGTGATGTGCACACAAGAAGACGCGTGTGCAAGGCATGCTGTGCAAGGCATGCATTGCTTTCACACACAAGCGCCACAGCCATGCACAACCTTTCCTGCCTGGTGCCGCCCATCCGCACTACGGTGTCGGCACAGCCAGGCAGTAGGGCTCGTTTGGCTGGTCTGTCCTGCGCTTTGTGTGTAAGATGCTTGGACTGGTGGGGTATGTGTGTGTGGTCAGCACAGTGGCATGCAGTCTCATGCTGCCACCTGAATCAGCGTTGTTCAGTGAGTGACTGTGCCTGCTGTCGGTCAGAGACTGCCTGTCACATGTCTGGAAAACTGGCCCAAAGACCGTCTGAGTGGCGGCCAGTGATGGCTGCTTGCGGCTGCGTCACTGTGATCTGTTGGCCACAAAGTTGTGTAGTCGTCATAATTTCCCTATGGGCCTTGTTCGGCTCCCAAAAGGGCGATCAGTCAAGGCCCTGCTTCAGTAAAGTAGTAGTCATTTTAGCCTGTGGTTGTGAGTTATACCTGAACTCACCCAGCCTTTGACTCAGTCAGCAGGCTGCATGTTCCTCCACAGCAGAGCGCACTGTGGGGAACGCCCTGTGGTGGTTGGTTGACTGTAAGAGAGCGCCTGCTATGTGTTGCACCTGCTTTTCCCTCCTGCTGCACGAACCCGCGGATCCCAGTCAAACGGGCCCCAGTCGAGGCAGGGCTGTCAGTCCCAGTGTCAACCTGGACGTGCATCCCATATGCCCCGCTGTTGTCGAGCATGCCATGTTGTTCACACATACAAGTGCCTGTTGCACTATAGTGTGCACGCTTTGGCCTACCCACCCCCACCCCTACCAAGCTTGGAAGATGTTTGCTTGATCAGTTGCTGCCCAGCATGACGTGTCAGCAGGAGGGCGACATAATTGGTCTGGTCGACACGTTGTGTCAGCCGCTGCCTGAGTCTAAGTCTGCTGCGACCATCCAGCACACGTGCTGTTGTCTTGCTTGACTTGTTGCACCAGCGATACTGCAGCGCCGCCTAACGGGCTTGGTTCGTTTGTTGCGCCAGCGATACTGTCAACACCGCCATGGTGCCCGCTGACGGTGCCTGGCCTGTGCTGTTGGAGTTCGAGGGGTCTCACGCCCAAAGGTCATGCTCAGCGTCACTTGTTGCAGGCCTTCCAAAGTACAGAACGTGTCGGCATGCCGTACTGCAGACTTGCAACTGCCGGGCAGAACGTATGCTGCGGAATATTTGAATGTTGGGCACCTGCAACCAACCTCAAAACAGGGAGGCTCTCCGTCCTGGTGTGCCACAGGAACCCCTTTTCACTTTATGCATGTTGCAAGCATGGCACCAGTTGGAATGCACTATTTGTGTGAGTGGTGCTTGCTGTTATGTGAGGGTGCCTGTTTCAGTGTGCTCGTGTCAGCAGCAGTGTGGGCAGGGGCATGCTGGCGGGGCTTGCGAGTGGGTCGCACGGGGCTTGATAGGTGCTTGATAGTTACAAGTCACAGTATGCGACCGGCTGCGCAACAGTGTTACCACTTGTTGAATTGGCTGGTGTTACAAAAGAATGATTGCCATATGACCGACCACCTTGTAAGTGGTCAGTGGTTGGCACCCTGTGTTGCCTACGGCGGTTTGTACGTTGTGTTCAGTTTCAGAGAGCGGTGTATATGGTTGTGGCAGCAAGACAGTAGCCATGAAGAGAGCAGCATGCAACCTTTTCAAGGCATGCGCATCACACGGTTTGTCTCATGCAGTAGAGGGACAGCAAGTGTCGAGGTGGCCAAGAGGTCGATGTTTGCGGCTTGACTGCCGTGCTGAGCATCAACCTGAGCATCATCCGGTTGTTGGGATGTACACTGCAAAGCTGGAATACTGGGATGCTGGGATGTACACTGCTGAGCTTTAGAGCTTAGCAGCTGGGAGAAAGTGCCGCACAGAGAAGCACAGCTGAGAGAAAATGCTGCGCACAACATCGGTGTTTTGGGGCGTTCTTAATGTTGCGTTGGTAAGGGTGAAGCTGAAGCCACAGCACAGCTGCTTGGGAGTTCCTCTGCGTGTCCACATGCAAGGTTGTTTTGCCCTGTCTGGTCTGGTTGTTGTCAGCTGGTTGGCTGATCACTTTGAGTCTTCAACTACTGGGCATCTGCATGCTTGTTAGGGCTGTCCTTGGCATGCCCAGCTGCAATGCTTGCACAACAGAGTGCGACCATCGCTAACGCGCAGCCTATCAC
Source organism: Desmodesmus armatus (assembly GCA_007449985.2). Classification (NCBI taxonomy): domain Eukaryota; kingdom Viridiplantae; phylum Chlorophyta; class Chlorophyceae; order Sphaeropleales; family Scenedesmaceae; genus Desmodesmus; species Desmodesmus armatus. The sequence continues at coordinate 59,061 of VIIQ02000794.1, forward strand.
CATCTCATGTTGGGGTTTGTTTTTGGGTTGGGTGTGCTTGGAAGGGCAGTCCAACTTTGTTGGTGGTGCCCACAGCAAAGCACCCCTTTTTTTTGCCGGCTAGCCGGCTGCCGCCCTATTGTGATCAGGCCTGCACTGTGCAGACTCAAGATACTCAAGATCAGGTAGACCCAGCACTGGTGTTGTCTTCAACCAACATCAGGCCTGCCGTTCACACTGTGGGCGCACTGCCGATACTTGGCTGCCTACTTGAATGGGCATGCCTGCTACCGTTCTTCAGACCGTGCTGCATGACAAGCAGGTATATTTGAAGGGCAAAGGGTCCCAAGAAGCCTTTTATGACAGGGCTCATGGGAGCAGCATCATTTGTTTGCAGCAGGCCCTGGGGCAAGTTTGCACCTGTCCTGAGGGCCTGAGGAAATGCGGCTTTCTCTTCAGGACAGATCCTGGGGCGACCTTGCCTTTGTCTTATGGAATTGGGGCCGAAGGCAAAGATGTGCTTGGCAAAGTTATGTTACAAAGTCCGCTCTGGTGGTGCGCAACTGCACCACAGCTCCTGAGTTGTGGTACTGGCTAGGGCGACCTGTCCCTTCTTTGTGAATGGGCCTGAGGCAATGTTGCCCTTCTGCTCAAAGCTTCTGCGGCAGGGTTGTGCAGCTCGCCAAGTGCACTGCGCACTTGCTGCTCGGCAACTCCAGCCACTGAGCTGTGTGGGCGTTTGTTGCAATGGGTGTGCTGAATTGCAGTTGCTCCTGGCCACCAGATGGTCTGAGTGAGGCTGCGTGCTGTGGTCACTGCTGGCAATGCTGCCAGTGCTGGCCTGGTGTGCAGATGTTGCGCACCTTCAAGGCCGTGGCACACCTTCATTCATGGCGTTTGTGCACCTTGCCAGTGCTGGCCTGGTGTGCAGACTACTCGCCTGTCGCATCTGTGTTAGTAGTAGGATACAGGGTCAGCGCCCAAGGCTCCTTGTGGGCAGCCGTGTTCATCTGTGAAGATTTGAAGGCCAGGGCCGACGTGGGGCCCAACAGGCATCAGGGTCAAACCTGCATGCTGCTGAGTTGTGCCTTACTTGAGTCGCTGGCCCTGCAGGACTTCCTTTTGCAAGGTAGTCTCGGCATGTTGATGTGAAGGACCAGAATGGGTGGTGTATACTGGTGCCGGGCTACACACGCCAGCAACGGGTTGTTCATCTGCCATGGGCTTAAGGCTTAAGGCATGACATCATCTGCAGAACAGCCGCTGTGCTACTCCCGAAGGTGCCCCAATGCACTAACCATTTTGGTGGTGGTGCACCTAGCAGCGCGTGCCTACGTCCCAGGAGGCTGTTGGGCCCACCCAGCTGCTAGTGCGTGTACATGTACAGTGGCTGGGATCAAAAATTGTGAGGTATGTTTTCACATGTTTCATGATGCGGGTGATACTCTTCACATGCCAGGGTTTACGACAAACCACCGTCACGCCGTTTCCTCTGTCGCAGGCCCTAAATGAACTCCCCCTCTTTTATCCTAGAATGGGGACAATCATGGTAGCATCGACGTATCCAGCTGACACCACATGCATGCAGACACCCTACGCAGTGCTGCTGTTTGCACTGTGACAGGCCTGTTGAGCACAACAGCTGCCCCAGGCCACTACAGGCCAGCATCCTCCTGTTGACCTGACAGGCGGGGTGTCTGCTGTGCACATTCACCTGCATGCACCAGCCTATCTTTTGGTGGTGTTTGTGGGCGGGGGGGGGGGGTACAACTGGATGCTCTTGCCGGTGGACCGCATTTTCCACACTGGATGAAATGGGTTGACCACAAGCAGCTCACGCTGCCTCATCAGCTGCAGCACGGGCGGCAGCAGCTGGTCTCAAGGGGCACTGGCCTTCTTTGTGGTTGAACGAGGCCGAAACAGCTGAGTTCCTTGCGGGAAGGGAATAGGTGTGTGTCCCAAGTTCCACGACACACACTACCATGTCACTGACAGTTGTGTTGTCGGCGTGTTTTTTTTATGCATGCAGGCTTGACCTGAAGAAGTGCCATAAGGAGCTGCAAACCCTTGAGAAGGCTATGCCGCTGGACGGCAAGTGACTGCAGCAGCTGCAGTGTAGCACAGGATCAGCATGACTGACGTGCAACAGGCGGTTTGACAGCAGCTGAAGCTGTTGTGTGCGATTGGCGCTCAGCAGTGACAGGCACGGGTGTAGTGCTTGGAGGTGCGCATGCGCAGGGGACAGCAAGAGGTGCCCAGGATGTATGGGGCTGTAGGGTGGGGCCTCGCCACTGTGCAGCAGTGTGCTGTGTGCTGGGTTTTGGAAGTGTAGTTCAGCGGTTTAGGGTAGTGGAATTTCAGTTGCAGCAGCTATTTGAGCCCAGGAGTAGCCCCCTTGCTGTGCTCGACGTGCTGGCCTACAAGAGATGGCCATAGACGGTCTGCTGCTGAAGTACACACACAGTATGTATGCAGCAGTTTGCCCCTGCATAACAACCATCGGCATCTGTATGTGTACATGTGTGACTGTTCGCAACCAGGGTTCAGCCTGTGGTATTGGCCAGCACACGTGTTCCTCAATGCTGTGGGTGTCAGTTTGCTGGGCATCGGCTTGGGTGGTTATACTGGAAGGATGCTTGATGGCGGAAAGTCTCATGATCCAGTTCAATCCTGACACATCCATGCTCATGCAGGACTAAGTACCCTGCACCCATCTGCTCCAGCTCAGCTTCCAGCTTTGCCTCAGTGTTTCGATAGGCCAATCTGTCGAAGTTGGAGTGCATGTGCATAAGCGTACCGTCCAAGTACCTCATGAGAAGGTGCATGATACAAGTACTTATCAGTGAAGCCCTAGGGCGATCAAGCAGCATGCATCTTCTGGCCGATGATCAATATTCATGAAGAAGCCACCGCTAGTCATGACGTGTCGAGGCCAGAAACAGACCTAGATGGAGCGGTTACCAGTCGATTTATTTAGGGTGGCTCCTGTGGAGTTGGTCTGGCGGGTTTGCAGGGTGTGGAGGTGCCTACTTGCTTGCAGAGGTCCCGCTGCTACAGTGTGGTGTTTTGAAAAGTGCATAGTGCCGTCTATATGTTCAATCGAATTTGTAATAATACAAAGTGCATGCCAGGCGACTTGCATAGTGGTAGTTGGCGATGCCTTGTTATACAGCTGTTACAACAACTGCCACTTCTGAACGAGGCAACGACTGCCCCTGGGGATCATCGGTCTGTCATGAGAGCATACATGTTTCCGTTTTAGCCCCCGTTTACTTCTGACTCTGGAGCCTGCTCGCCAAACGCGTTTTCAGATATCCATGCCTGTTGCACGCATCGTATTTCGGCCACATTGTCACGGAGAGTTTTGCAAAAAGCTTTTTCATCAGAATATGCTTGTTCACTGTGTGCATTTGTTACAGCAACTGCCACGATTTTGGACAGCCCTGTGCCCGCATCTGGGGCATGAAAAACAGTATCAATAGTATTGTTGTGCGTTTGGTGCATGCGGTGTTGCCAGAGTGCTGCTGCACACTGCGAACGATTGTTTGCTGCTGTCCTCGTGCACCATCCCTATTCTGACACGATAAATTGTAGTCCTGTTGGTCCTGATCCCGATTTCTAAGTTTCAGGCGATACGGCCTCCTAGCGAAATTGCTACGGATTTGCTTTTTTTGCTCATGTTCAGATTGTACTGGTAACCGTAAACAAGTTGCTGCACGGGCATGACACAGCCACACCTGCTACAC
>VIIQ02000795.1:0-31860 GCA_007449985.2 Desmodesmus armatus
CCTCACACCAATGCCGTCCCTCACACCAATGCAGTCCCTCACACCAATGATGCAGTCCCTTACACCAATGCAGTCCCTCACACCAATGCAGTCCCTCACACCAATGCGGTCCCTCCCTCCAATGCGGTCCCTCACACCAATGCTTCCCTCACACCAATGCAGTCCCTCACACCAATGCAGTCCCTCACACCAATGCAGTCCCTCACACCAATGCGGTCCCTCACTCCAAGCGGTCCTCACTCACACCAATGCAGTCCCTCACACCAATGCCGTCCCTCACACCAATGCAGTCCCTCACACCAATGCAGTCCCTCACACCAATGCAGTCCCTCACACCAATGCAGTCCCTCACACCAATGCAGTCCCTCACACCAATGCAGTCCCTCACACCAATGCGGTCCCTCACTCCAATGCGGTCCATCACTCCAATGCGGTCCATCACTCCAATGCAGTCCCTCACACCAATGCAGTCCCTCACACCAATGCAGTCCCTCACACCAATGCCGTCCATCACACCAATGCAGTCCATCACACCAATGCGGTCCCTCACACCAATGCAGTCCCTCACACCAATGCGGTCCCTCACACCAATGCAGTCCCTCACACCTGAGTCATGAGGTAGGCTTTCATGCTGAGCATTTTGCCTTCCCACCTCTCTGGGTGAAGGTACTCCAGATATTGGTGGTAGAGCATGGTGGGCGGGTGGGTGCATACGTTGGCGCCGGTGATGCAGCTGTAGCAGTTGGAGCGGGCCCTCTTGAGCCAGTCATGGGGCTTGTTCATGTCACACTGGTCATAGGGGCCCCAGCCATGCTCGTTTCGTACATTGTTGGCACCTGCGGTCAACGGCCGGGGGGGGGGGGACACATTCGTCAACAGTAGGAGGCAAGGTGGGGAGTGTTGCAACAACGTTGGTAGACACTAGACAGGAAACAGTGGAGGTTGGTCTGAAACGCCTGCCAAATTGCAGCACAGCGCCTTCCCCCAAAAGCATCCCAGCTGCAGGTGCTGCTGGCTGTTCCTCCCCCCCCCCCCCAAAAAACACTGCATGGCTTGACGCGACATGGGAGCTGAGCTGCCGACTGCATGTCAAGCAATGTCACTGCATGCATCTTTTAATATGGAGGTTCTCTTCCCTTGTATCCCAAGAGTGCTAACGAGGGTCATGAGGCACTGTCAGAAGGCTACACCCACCTGATCGAAAGAAGGCACATGCAGGGTGCTCAGTCATGTTGAAGTACTGCCGTGCTGCAGAACCGTTGGCACCCTGGCTGCTCCGGCTGGTCATAGCTACGTGGCCAAACCTTTCTGTAAACTGAGGGCCTGATATGTTGAAAGGTGGCGGGGACACAGCATCAGCGCGCAAGCTGCAGCGGCTGGACATGCGCACTGTGAAGACTGTGATGCCTAGTAAGGCAACAATAGATACAAGCAGCACCCATAAAGAGGTCACATGCCCACTCAAGAGCCTTGCTGACATCTCAGGGTCTGACAGTGTGTATCTAGATCTGCTGCTCACGTGACTCAAGTGACTCAGGGGTCAGGCACTTGAGTCGTTGATGTGATTGTATGCTACAAACACTGGTTAGCACTGTTCACGGCGGAACAAAACCTGGGCGGAACAAACATTGGGCGGAACCTTCCGCCCGCCCAACGCCCAGCGAGTCCCAGGGGCGGTTGGTTTCGCCTCATGTGTGATAACAGTGTGACCACGCCAAAAAGCCCAAACTACAGCGTTCTGAACACGCACACAGCGTAACGTTTCTGTAACAGACCGTTCTGTGGACATCTGTAGCCGAGACAGGCCAAGAATCCAATAGACAGCACATGCATGATCCATCAAACACCCCACCTTCAAAAAAAGCCAAGGAGTGAACAACAGGACGTCAACTTCGCTACTAACGAAGACATTGCAGCAGTTTCCAACCATATCTGGCACCCTATGTGCTACATTGTACACATCAGCAGTGCAAGCACTGGTGATCCATCCTACATTTGCTGCTATGTGCAGGACGTAGCAGACTGGTCTGAACTTGCTGAAACATGTTGTTATGATTACCAAAATGGTGTTACATTATAAATGCAGGTTTGAGCTATTAGTGGTGGCCGCAAATTGGCTATGGTGGGGTGGGGCAGTGGGGTGCAAGACTGTTTTGGTGCCCAATGAGGTGGCAGACTGGCCTGAGCTTAATCACATATATACTTTATACATTAGGACATATTAAAGAACGTTTGCGTGGCTTTCATCCTTACTGCTGGGTTGGTTACAGGGTTCCGCCCTTCCGCCCATATGTTCCGCCTTCCGCCCACAGGTCAAACAGTTCCGCCGATAACAGTGTGCGGAATCCGCATTCCGCTCTAACCAGAGCGTGGTGTTCAGCCAACTACGCATGCCAGTCTGTATGTCAAAAGGTCACACTCCGATGCTGTCGACACTGTAAGAGCCAGCAGCCTGCACGTGGTCATGCCTGCTTGTGGCACCTTGCTGGTAGCTTGATCCGACTATTGGTCATGTTTTGTGTTGATGCAGTGCCTTGTTCCAGCGGGGCTGTCTGGATGTGTTTGTCCTCAAGGGCATGCCAGATGTGGGACGCCTCACCCACCTCATTATTGGGCATGATGGCTCAGGCCCAAAACAGCAGCAAGTCAGAACTTGCAACTCCAGGGGCATTGTCTGATGCAGCATCAGGCAGCAAAGCAGCACCGGCAGTATCGCCGCAGCCAGCTGAAACAGGGAAGCTTTCACCTGCAGAACAGGGCCACGGGGATGCAGCAGCAAATGACACGGCTAGTCAGGCTGCCGTTGCTCCTGCCGCGGCGACCCCAGCACAGCCAGCACAGAACGCAACGACCGTTGCTGCGGCAAAGCAGCAGGTTGTAGACACACAGAGCGTGCAGGGCGCCCCGAAGGAGCAAGAGCTGGACAAGCAAGCAGCAGCAGCAGCAGACGCAGGTGCTGTTGCAGCTGTGCAAGGGCCAGGAGGCAAGCCAGACAACAGCACTAATAATGGAATCCATGAAGGGCAAACACCTGCGGAGGCAGGGCAGCAGCCAGCAGCAACACAAGCAGCATCAGAGCAGTCACCACCTCCTGCAAGTGATCAGACTACTGCAGCAACAGCAGCAGTAGCAGGAGGAACAGCCGCACAGAGCTCGCCTGCACCAGCAGCGCCACTGCAAGACATGCCTTACAATCTGCAGGAGCTGTCAGATGCTGATGCTTTGTTCAAGGCTCACACCCAGTGGCAGCAGAAGGTCCTGCAAGAAAAGACAAAGGGGGTGCCGGCTGTCAGAGTCAACACGGGAGAAGGTGAGACTTGACTTGGTTTTGTGTTTTTTTTGGTGTGTGTGTGTGTGTGTGTGTGTGTGTGGTGTGTGTGTGTGTGTGTGTGTGTGTGTGTGTGTGTGTGTGTGTGTGTGTGTGTGTGGTGTGTGTGTGTGTTTGGGGGGGGGGGGGGCTGGGTCTACCCCTAGGGCCTACACCACAGATGTAAAACCCTTGAAATGCCATGCACAGCTGTAAAGCTGACCGTGACAAAATGGCCATTACAGCCCAGGGGTAGTAAGGGGTTAGGGGTCCACCACAAACCTAAGACCAGGGGGGGAGGACGCCAAATATGCTTCAACCCCTCCCCCTGTGTCAATTTTAGGCTGTTTGGCGCACAGACCCCTCCCCCCGTGTCGGTTTTAGGCTGTTGTTAGGTACTGCTGCTTCCCCCTGGGACAGGCCGCTGCACCCCTCCCCCCCTCTCAAAAATAGGCTCGGTCTCCGATTGACCCCTCCCCCCCTCCGAAGAATAGGCTGTGCGTCCCCCCCCCCCTGGTCTTAGGTTTGTGGTGGACCCCTTACCTTACTGCCCTACCTTAGTAAGGGTTACCTTACTACCCCTGTTACAGCCCAAGCCAATGGTAGTAAGGGTTAAGCTCCCACCATAACTCAACTTGCTTGTCACAGTATAGGGCGAAACGTCAGCTATTGGAGGCTGCTTACTAGAAGCCAGTGATCCACGAACTCGTCAACCTCGAAACCGTTCTGATCGCGTGTGTGTAAGCTGCGCTTCTCCAGATGAAACAATACTCAGGTCTTGTCAGCCTCTGTTTAGCACGGAAGCTTCCTTGTCCGTGTGAAACAACTTGCTAACACCAGCATAACATCACCAGCTCAGCGCCGTGGCCCTTTCAGCCCTCGCCGAGCGGCAGCTGCGTGTTGTCATGGACGTGCCTTCAGATCCAGGCGTGCCAGATGTGCCCAACAGCTATGGAGACGCCGAGGTGGGAGTTTTGACCAGGAGCAGGGCAGATAGTATTGAGCAATTGCGGCTACACCAAGCAACTCCAGCGACAGCCATCGCGCCGCTGCATGCAGCAAAAGAGGGTGCTCGCCCATGCTCCCTGATCCCTCATCATGATCAGTATGCAGGGCCCGCAGCTTCCTATGAGGGAAAACATGGAGTTTTGATAGTGTCAAAGACGAAAATATGGCTTTGATCTTATCTTGAAAGAGAAAAGCTGCTGCAGTTGCTCAAGCGGCCCCAGGTACATGGAGATCTTGGGGTGCTCATGGCCTGGGCTGGCATTGTCTAATGCAATGTAGCCTTGATCCCAGCTCAGACGAAGGAGCTGCGGTAGTTCCTACAAGTATCTACAGACTTGAACGGCTACTATCAACGCTGCTATCATGATGACACTTCCCCTCTGTTCCCACTGCCATCCCTGCAGGCCTCTGCTCCATCAGATATGTCCAGGTTCCTCTTCTTTGTGCGGTGCCCGCCTGCTGTGCCCTACGACGACTTACTTTCGCTGTTTCAACAGTACGGCCCAGTCAAGCACCTCAACTTGTACAGACACTGGGCCTCTGCAAAGACCAGCAAAGGCTGTGGCATGGTTGAGTTTGATGCTGTGGGGTTTGCAGCAGCAGCCCTGCAGGCACTGAATGGCAAGCACACCTTTGATGGCTACCCGGGGTGCGAGGCCCCCATGGTGCTGGAGCCAATGGACCCCAGCAGGATGACTGCAGCCTCGTCAGGTGAGTAGCAGCCTGCCAATATGCACGGCTGCAACTGTCGACCCAGTCCAAACCTGCATCTTGAGCAAATGTCGGTGTTTTTTAGGCACTGTCAGTGTGTGCCCATGGCTGGATCTGCTGATTTCAACTACTAGACGGCCAAAGCGCTGCAAAGGTTCGAGTGTGCACTCATTGTCATGCTGTCCTGCACCCTACCCCGCCATGATGCGCCGTGCAGGTGACAAGCCCAAAAAGCAGACCAAGCGCACCTCCAGCACCACCAGCAGGAGCACCAGTGTCAGCCACAGCAGCTGCAGCAGCAAGGCGCAGCAGCAAGGCGCAGCACCACAGGAGCGCACTGGCACACTGGGGCGCAGGAGGGCCTGCTGCTGCAGCTGGCTGGCAGGGCCTCTTCCCCTGTGAGGCCTTCAGCCAGGCTGTTCTGCTGCGCCAGCAGGCAGATGCGGCAGCTGCAGAGGCTGCAGCTGCAGAGGCTGCAGCTGCAGCATGGTCGGCTGAGCTGGGAGACCCTTCTACATGGACCTCCTACACACCGGTCCACCTGCTGCCAATGATGGGCTGCACTGTGAGTTCTTGTTGCCCCGCAACCTCCACCCCTGCTGCTTGTGTTTGATGTTGCAGCGCACAGCCTCCTGCACCAAGCCTGCATGTGGACCGATAAACTGCTTTTGATGAATTGATGGCAGTGGTCATGCTGCGGATGCTAGGAGCACGAAGCGCAGTGTGTTAATCACATGAGTTGCATGGGTTGTGTGTGTGGGAGTGTGTCAGCAGCAGAATTGCCTGCGGCTCCCAAAATTTCTAAAAGCCAGGCTTCTCTGCCTCCCTGCCGTCCTGCTGTGCATTGCAGGCTCCCCCCATGCTGCAGTGCTCGCCACACGTGCCCAACTACAGCCCATTGCTGTCCCCGTTGGCCGCAGCAGCAAGTGCTGCAGCCGCGGATGCCCTGGCTGCGCATGCCATGTCCACCATGGGCGGCAACATGCCCACCATGGAGGGCCACATCAGCCCAGACCTTCTGATGCAGGCCACCCTCAGCCCCCTGAGTGCCACAAGGGCCCTCATGATGCACGACATGGCCCTCAACCACGCCAGCAGCCAGCTTGCCGCCTTTGACATGAACAGCTCTGGCAGCCAGCTGCTACCCCTGGCTGGCTCATCCTGCCTGCCAGGAGGTAACAGCAGCAGCCAGGCGCCCCTGCCTGCCCAGCTGGCCCCCCTGGTGCTGGCTGATGAGTCATCCTGGGCACAGGACACCTTTGTGGCTTTGCTGCGCAGCGGCAGCGGTGCGCTGGCCTCACCCGGTAGCAATGGCTACTCCCTGTGGGAGACCTCCGCAGCACTGGGCTGCCTGCACGACGCACTCCACAGCAGCAGTGCGGCCGCTGTGAGTGGACACACCTGCCCTAGCCCCACAGGGGGGCTGGGGAGTTGCCTGAGCCACAGCATCACCAGTGGGTCAGTACTGAGCGCGCCAGCAGCTTTGGGCCAGGCAGTGGGTGGCAGCAGGCATGAGGGGACACTGAGCGGGGCGCTGCGTGGTGGCCTGCAGGACCTGCTGAGCCCTCAGCCAGGCGGGGCGGGCTGGCAGTGTGGCCGCAGCAGCTCCCTGGGGGACGGCCTCAGCACCTCCCAACTCCCTGGGGTCCTGCCAGCGGCCTCAGCACCAGATGCCATCGACACCTCTGCCATGCGAGACCAGGGCCTGCTCCAGCAGCAGCACTCTGGCAGGTGTGCGCGCGGTGTGGAGGTGCATGTCAGCACACCCTTCTCCATGGAGGCTGGTGAGAGCGTCCTGCATGTGGCGGCTGTCACTGGGGCGCACATCTCCCTTGCTGAGTGGCCACGGCTGTGGCTGCAGGGCTCTGATGCCCAGGTCAAGGCTGCCTGCGAGCTCCTGGGATGTGCTGCTGCTGGCCGCCCCATGGGGCCTGCGTGAACAGGCTCTTTTGTTGGACGGGGCTGGGGTGGTTGTGCTGACAGCCAGGTCCTGCACTGCCAGAGGGTTGGTTATGGTGTTCAAGGTGTGGTCCAAGAGGAGGCTGCATGATCCTGCACTTAGGCGCACATGAAGTTGGTTGATTGTGTTTTGCTTGTTGGTTGAGCCTGATGTTTGGTTCATCCTGTGGTGCTTGTTGAGGTTGTTGTTTGCCGCCAGCATTACTCAGGCAATGGGCGGGTTTCACCTGATGCCAGACATGGTCATGCCTGCATGCGCTGCCACAGCGCATGTGCTGTGGTATGCAAGTGTCATCGCGTGCTGAGATGGGCCATGCAGTCAGAGAATGTGGGTTCTGCGGTGGACGGGAGGGCGCCTGTCCTGCATGCAGTTGGTTGTGATCTTGCTAGGGCTGCGTGGTCGCTGTGACTTTGTTTAGCTGCACGGCTGAAATTTGTGGTGCTTTTGCCACAGCGTGAAAGTGCGGTTGTGGTCTGGCTGCAGGTGACCTCTGGAGCATGGCTTTCTTTGACTGTTTGTTGTTGTTGTTGCCTTGGTTCGCATAAAACTTGCTCAGCATGCAGGTTGAAGTTTTGTATTGCGCTGAGACTGATTGACGCCCATCCAGAGGGTGGGTGCTTACTATCAGTGGTGCTGGATATCTTGAGATTGCTGGTGTAGAATTGTCAACCTGGGCCCTGCCACTTCCAACTTGTTGTTCGTTTCCATTTGCGGCACGAACACACTGCCATTTGCCTGTCACAGTGTTGTTGTACTTGTCTCCTGCAGTTGCCTACAATGCACAGTTGTGCATGTATGCTTTTCCATTGCACACCCGCCACTTGAGTCAAACACCTGCTTGAAAACCCGCAGGGGCATACCACAGCACAACCATTACCGCCTCAGCGGGGCTGTGAGGTTCTGCTGTGCGCCCGGACGCCTCGGCTATTCCTTGCGTGCGCTGGTTCGAGGTATGTGATGTGCACACAAGAAGACGCGTGTGCAAGGCATGCTGTGCAAGGCATGCATTGCTTTCACACACAAGCGCCACAGCCATGCACAACCTTTCCTGCCTGGTGCCGCCCATCCGCACTACGGTGTCGGCACAGCCAGGCAGTAGGGCTCGTTTGGCTGGTCTGTCCTGCGCTTTGTGTGTAAGATGCTTGGACTGGTGGGGTATGTGTGTGTGGTCAGCACAGTGGCATGCAGTCTCATGCTGCCACCTGAATCAGCGTTGTTCAGTGAGTGACTGTGCCTGCTGTCGGTCAGAGACTGCCTGTCACATGTCTGGAAAACTGGCCCAAAGACCGTCTGAGTGGCGGCCAGTGATGGCTGCTTGCGGCTGCGTCACTGTGATCTGTTGGCCACAAAGTTGTGTAGTCGTCATAATTTCCCTATGGGCCTTGTTCGGCTCCCAAAAGGGCGATCAGTCAAGGCCCTGCTTCAGTAAAGTAGTAGTCATTTTAGCCTGTGGTTGTGAGTTATACCTGAACTCACCCAGCCTTTGACTCAGTCAGCAGGCTGCATGTTCCTCCACAGCAGAGCGCACTGTGGGGAACGCCCTGTGGTGGTTGGTTGACTGTAAGAGAGCGCCTGCTATGTGTTGCACCTGCTTTTCCCTCCTGCTGCACGAACCCGCGGATCCCAGTCAAACGGGCCCCAGTCGAGGCAGGGCTGTCAGTCCCAGTGTCAACCTGGACGTGCATCCCATATGCCCCGCTGTTGTCGAGCATGCCATGTTGTTCACACATACAAGTGCCTGTTGCACTATAGTGTGCACGCTTTGGCCTACCCACCCCCACCCCTACCAAGCTTGGAAGATGTTTGCTTGATCAGTTGCTGCCCAGCATGACGTGTCAGCAGGAGGGCGACATAATTGGTCTGGTCGACACGTTGTGTCAGCCGCTGCCTGAGTCTAAGTCTGCTGCGACCATCCAGCACACGTGCTGTTGTCTTGCTTGACTTGTTGCACCAGCGATACTGCAGCGCCGCCTAACGGGCTTGGTTCGTTTGTTGCGCCAGCGATACTGTCAACACCGCCATGGTGCCCGCTGACGGTGCCTGGCCTGTGCTGTTGGAGTTCGAGGGGTCTCACGCCCAAAGGTCATGCTCAGCGTCACTTGTTGCAGGCCTTCCAAAGTACAGAACGTGTCGGCATGCCGTACTGCAGACTTGCAACTGCCGGGGCAGAACGTATGCTGCGGAATATTTGAATGTTGGGCACCTGCAACCAACCTCAAAACAGGGAGGCTCTCCGTCCTGGTGTGCCACAGGAACCCCTTTTCACTTTATGCATGTTGCAAGCATGGCACCAGTTGGAATGCACTATTTGTGTGAGTGGTGCTTGCTGTTATGTGAGGGTGCCTGTTTTCAGTGTGCTCGTGTCAGCAGCAGTGTGGGCAGGGGCATGCTGGCGGGGCTTGCGAGTGGGTCGCACGGGGCTTGATAGGTGCTTGATAGTTACAAGTCACAGTATGCGACCGGCTGCGCAACAGTGTTACCACTTGTTGAGTTGGCTGGTGTTACAAAAGAATGATTGCCATATGACCGACCACCTTGTAAGTGGTCAGTGGTTGGCACCCTGTGTTGCCTACGGCGGTTTGTACGTTGTGTTCAGTTTCAGAGAGCGGTGTATATGGTTGTGGCAGCAAGACAGTAGCCATGAAGAGAGCAGCATGCAACCTTTTCAAGGCATGCGCATCACACGGTTTGTCTCATGCAGTAGAGGGACAGCAAGTGTCGAGGTGGCCAAGAGGTCGATGTTTGCGGCTTGACTGCCGTGCTGAGCATCAACCTGAGCATCATCCGGTTGTTGGGATGTACACTGCAAAGCTGGAATACTGGGATGCTGGGATGTACACTGCTGAGCTTTAGAGCTTAGCAGCTGGGAGAAAGTGCCGCACAGAGAAGCACAGCTGAGAGAAAATGCTGCGCACAACATCGGTGTTTTGGGGCGTTCTTAATGTTGCGTTGGTAAGGGTGAAGCTGAAGCCACAGCACAGCTGCTTGGGAGTTCCTCTGCGTGTCCACATGCAAGGTTGTTTTGCCCTGTCTGGTCTGGTTGTTGTCAGCTGGTTGGCTGATCACTTTGAGTCTTCAACTACTGGGCATCTGCATGCTTGTTAGGGCTGTCCTTGGCATGCCCAGCTGCAATGCTTGCACAACAGAGTGCGACCATCGCTAACGCGCAGCCTATCACCATCTCAAATGTTGGGGTTTGTTTGTTGGGTTGGGTGTGCTTGGAAGGGCAGTCCAACTTTGTTGGTGGTGCCCACAGCAAAGCACCCCTTTTTTTTGCCGGCTAGCCGGCTGCCGCCCTATTGTGATCAGGCCTGCACTGTGCAGACTCAAGATACTCAAGATCAGGTAGACCCAGCACTGGTGTTGTCTTCAACCAACATCAGGCCTGCCGTTCACACTGTGGGCGCACTGCCGATACTTGGCTGCCTACTTGAATGGGCATGCCTGCTACCGTTCTTCAGACCGTGCTGCATGACAAGCAGGTATATTTGAAGGGCAAAGGGTCCCAAGAAGCCTTTTATGACAGGGCTCATGGGAGCAGCATCATTTGTTTGCAGCAGGCCCTGGGGCAAGTTTGCACCTGTCCTGAGGGCCTGAGGAAATGCGGCTTTCTCTTCAGGACAGATCCTGGGGCGACCTTGCCTTTGTCTTATGGAATTGGGGCCGAAGGCAAAGATGTGCTTGGCAAAGTTATGTTACAAAGTCCGCTCTGGTGGTGCGCAACTGCACCACAGCTCCTGAGTTGTGGGTACTGGCTAGGGCGACCTGTCCCTTCTTTGTGAATGGGCCTGAGGCAATGTTGCCCTTCTGCTCAAAGCTTCTGCGGCAGGGTTGTGCAGCTCGCCAAGTGCACTGCGCACTTGCTGCTCGGCAACTCCAGCCACTGAGCTGTGTGGGCGTTTGTTGCAAATGGGTGTGCTGAATTGCAGTTGCTCCTGGCCACCAGATGGTCTGAGTGAGGCTGCGTGCTGTGGTCACTGCTGGCAATGCTGCCAGTGCTGGCCTGGTGTGCAGATGTTGCGCACCTTCAAGGCCTGTGGCACACCTTCATTCATGGCGTTTGTGCACCTTGCCAGTGCTGGCCTGGTGTGCAGACTACTCGCCTGTCGCATCTGTGTTAGTAGTAGGATACAGGGTCAGCGCCCAAGGCTCCTTGTGGGCAGCCGTGTTCATCTGTGAAGATTTGAAGGCCAGGGCCGACGTGGGGCCTCCAACAGGCATCAGGGTCAAACCTGCATGCTGCTGAGTTGTGCCTTACTTGAGTCGCTGGCCCTGCAGGACTTCCTTTTGCAAGGTAGTCTCGGCATGTTGATGTGAAGGACCAGAATGGGTGGTGTATACTGGTGCCGGGCTACACACGCCAGCAACCGGGTTGTTCATCTGCCATGGGCTTAAGGCTTAAGGCATGACATCATCTGCAGAACAGCCGCTGTGCTACTCCCGAAGGTGCCCCAATGCACTAACCATTTTGGTGGTGGTGCACCTAGCAGCGCGTGCCTACGTCCCAGGAGGCTGTTGGGCCCACCCAGCTGCTAGTGCGTGTACATGTACAGTGGCTGGGATCAAAAAATTGTGAGGTATGTTTTCACATGTTTCATGATGCGGGTGATACTCTTCACATGCCAGGGTTTACGACAAACCACCGTCACGCCGTTTCCTCTGTCGCAGGCCCTAAATGAACTCCCCCTCTTCTTCTATCCTAGAATGGGGACAATCATGGTAGCATCGACGTATCCAGCTGACACCACATGCATGCAGACACCCTACGCAGTGCTGCTGTTTGCACTGTGACAGGCCTGTTGAGCACAACAGCTGCCCCAGGCCACTACAGGCCAGCATCCTCCTGTTGACCTGACAGGCGGGGTGTCTGCTGTGCACATTCACCTGCATGCACCAGCCTATCTTTTGGTGGTGTTTGTGGGCGGGGGGGGGGGGGTACAACTGGATGCTCTTGCCGGTGGACCGCATTTTCCACACTGGATGAAATGGGTTGACCACAAGCAGCTCACGCTGCCTCATCAGCTGCAGCACGGGCGGCAGCAGCTGGTCTCAAGGGGCACTGGCCTTCTTTGTGGTTGAACGAGGCCGAAACAGCTGAGTTCCTTGCGGGGAAAGGGAATAGGTGTGTGTCCCAAGTTCCACGACACACACTACCATGTCACTGACAGTTGTGTTGTCGGCGTGTTATTTTTTATGCATGCAGGCTTGACCTGAAGAAGTGCCATAAGGAGCTGCAAACCCTTGAGAAGGCTATGCCGCTGGACGGCAAGTGACTGCAGCAGCTGCAGTGTAGCACAGGATCAGCATGACTGACGTGCAACAGGCGGTTTGACAGCAGCTGAAGCTGTTGTGTGCGATTGGCGCTCAGCAGTGACAGGCACGGGTGTAGTGCTTGGAGGTGCGCATGCGCAGGCGGACAGCAAGAGGTGCCCAGGATGTATGAGGGCTGTAGGGTGGGGCCTCGCCACTGTGCAGCAGTGTGCTGTGTGCTGGGTTTTGGAAGTGTAGTTCAGCGGTTTTAGGGTAGTGGAATTTCAGTTGCAGCAGCTATTTGAGCCCAGGAGTAGCCCTTGCTGTGCTCGACGTGCTGGCCTACAAGAGATGGCCATAGACGGTCTGCTGCTGAAGTACACACAGCAGTATGTATGCAGCAGTTGCCCCCTGCATAACAACCATCGGCATCTGTATGTGTACATGTGTGACTGTTCGCAACCAGGGTTCAGCCTGTGGTATTGGCCAGCACAACGTGTTCCTCAATGCTGTGGGTGTCAGTTTGCTGGGCATCGGCTTGGGTGGTTATACTGGAAGGATGCTTGATGGCGGAAAGTCTCATGATCCAGTTCAATCCTGACACATCCATGCTCATGCAGGACTAAGTACCCTGCACCCATCTGCTCCAGCTCAGCTTCCAGCTTTGCCTCAGTGTTTCGATAGGCCAATCTGTCGAAGTTGGAGTGCATGTGCATAAGCGTACCGTCCAAGTACCTCATGAGAAGGTGCATGATACAAGTACTTATCAGTGAAGCCCTAGGGCGATCAAGCAGCATTGCATCTTCTGGCCGATGATCAATATTCATGAAGAAGCCACCGCTAGTCATGACGTGTCGAGGCCAGAAACAGACCTAGATGGAGCGGTTACCAGTCGATTTATTTAGGGTGGCTCCTGTGGAGTTGGTCTGGCGGGGTTTGCAGGGTGTGGAGGTGCCTACTTGCTTGCAGAGGTCCCGCTGCTACAGTGTGGTGTTTGAAAAGTGCATAGTGCCGTCTATATGTTAAATCGAATTTGTAATAATACAAAGTGCATGCCAGGCGACTTGCATAGTGGTAGTTGGCGATGCCTTGTTATAACAGCTGTTACAACAACTGCCACTTCTGAACGAGGCAACGACTGCCCCTGGGGATCATCGGTCTGTCATGAGAGCATACATGTTTCCGTTTTAGCCCCCGTTTACTTCTGACTCTGGAGCCTGCTCGCCAAACGCGTTTTCAGATATCCATGCCTGTTGCACGCATCGTATTTCGGCCACATTGTCACGGAGAGTTTTGCAAAAAGCTTTTTCATCAGAATATGCTTGTTCACTGGTGTGCATTTGTTACAGCAACTGCCACGATTTTGGACAGCCCTGTGCCCGCATCTGGGGCATGAAAAACAGTATCAATAGTATTGTTGTGCGTTTGGTGCATGCGGTGTTGCCAGAGTGCTGCTGCACACTGCGAACGATTGCTTTCGCTGTCCTCGGTGCACCATCCACTATTCTGACACGATAAATTGTAGTCCTGTTGGTCCTGATCCCGATTTCTAAGTTTCAGGCGGATACGGGCCTCCTAGCGAAATTGCTACGGATTTGCTTTTTTTGCTCATGTTCAGATTGTACTGGTAACCGTAAACAAGTTGCTGCACGGGCATGACACAGCCACACCTGCTACAGCCTTCCCACATGTAAGGCAGTGTTTGCTCCTATGCAGCATGGGCAGCAAAAAGGCAGACAGGGTCAGCTGCTTGGCATGCTGACTGTGGTGATGTGCTTACTTCCCGTCTGCTCTGTTACGGTCTACCTGCCAGTCACTGTGCCCTTGCACTGCTCCTGAGTGGTCTCGTCGACGGTGGGGCACTGCTTGCCAAGGAAGTTGGGGACCACGACAGGCTGCAGGGGCCCGTCAGCTGCTGAGGGTCCTGCATCTGCATGCTCTTCATTGACGTCTGATGCCCCTGCATCTCCACTGCCTGGACTAGCTGCTGCTGGTGCTGCTGCTGCAGAGTCCATCAGAGTGATCAGAACAAGCAAAAGCAACCAAGGCTGATCGCTGCTTGATAGTCGCCGTCTAAATATCCACTGATGAGGATCACAAGCACAGTAATCGATAGTCTTAAAGCTTTCGTGCTGCTGCTGTTGCTGACCTTCTGTTGTTTGAACGTGGTTGTTGAGTTTGCTGGGTCTGCGGTATATCGACCTTTGCCCCTGTATCAGAATCTGTCTTTCGAACAACACCCGTATATACACCTTGTCCCTCTTTCGACATCTTCCCTAAATTACATATAGGCCAGGGTTGCCTACACCTGCCACGTACTGTTATTGGGGGGAAGGTTGTTACAAGTGGATGCTTTCCACTGTTATTGGGGTTTGCGAAACCCACTTTGGGTTCTAATGTAGTATCAGTGTAGTAGTTATATATTGGTGCGGCAAACATTCATCGTTCAACGTGGTTGGTTGAACATTTGCCCAGCGGTGGTCCGGTCCGTTGAAGTTTCATCGGTCAACCCCCATCCTGCGTTCGTGGACGGGCTGCATTCGGGTGAATTAGGCAGAAAATCGTTCCACATCGTCAAATGTTCGGTGTTTCCGTTCGGTCAGGGCACAGGGTGATGCTGACTGGAGGCAGGGCACCGAAGTTGGGTGACATCTGTAGATGTCTGAATTGCTGCCCGTGTCCGATCCTGTACTGTGTGGCTGGAAGAGTGCCAAGTCGTTGGTGACCGTGATTGTAGATGGCGTGGGACCGTTGCTGCGCCTGGAACGTCCCAGGTCGGTGCTGCTGTGGACAGTAGATTATGTTTTGGGGGTACTTCCGAACAGATCGGTCCATCTTTCTGTCTAGTGACGAATTGGATGAACCAAACGTTGAACATTCAACGTTGTCGTTGAATGTAACATGTCACCCGCGGGTGGGTCTTTATAGCTGGCCTGGAATGGGCAGCCGTTCAGTGCCTCGTTTGCTTGCTTTCCTGCTGCTGCTTGCTGTACCGACCGACGCATCGCTTTTGCGTAATGCTGAGCGTGACATTGTCTGTGGGTGCACATCGCTTTCGTCAGTGCATTTGTCCCGGTCAGCCTGCAGAAGCCTCGTAGGGCCGTGTCTGTGTCTCTGTCAGTGCGTTCCCTCGTTCGGTACGTGCTTGTGG
Source organism: Desmodesmus armatus (assembly GCA_007449985.2). NCBI lineage: Eukaryota > Viridiplantae > Chlorophyta > Chlorophyceae > Sphaeropleales > Scenedesmaceae > Desmodesmus > Desmodesmus armatus. Next base: position 15,388 of record VIIQ02000795.1, read on the forward strand.
CCGAACTCCGTGCGTTGCTGTGGTCCTGGGCGCCGTGCTTGGTGGTGAGGTGAGTGTTTACGGTGTCTGGTGACGACAGGGTGCATCATCGTCAAATAACTCTGGGCGTGGTGTCTCCTTCTCCAGCTGACATTTTTCGCCCAAGTGGGTTTTGTGCGAGGATTTGTGACGGATTTGGTTCATATTCGGGTGTGGCGAGCAGGGGTCCTCCGAGTGCTGAATCGCGTGTGTAGGTCCAATCAAATCGCTTCGACGACGTTACGCCCTACAATGGAGGCAACACGAGGCATAGTCATAGCTGCTTCTGAGATAAGTATGAGGCCTCTTGGTCGTAGGAGGCTCATCTAGAGGCTGAGCGTCGCTCAACAGCCCCAATCAAGCTGCTGTGATTTCCGTGTGAAGCCTTGGGCTGCGCACAGTGGGAGGAGGTCCCTGGGCAGTGCAGTGACAGCCACAAATCTGCTGACATGTGCAAAGAGGACGCGTGCAAGCTCTTCTTGGAGTTGGCGGATGATTTTGAAAAGATGGAAGTGGCGCAAGACTTGCTTGCTGAGGTGCGGGGGCAAGCTGCACAGCACGCCCGTCATCATGATCGCTTTCACTTTCAGCGTCAAGGGATGTCCAGAGTGTTGGCCCGTACATATCGGAGATGTGTAGTCTACCCTTTACCATGCGCATTCCGGAGGCAGCGATGCATGCTGGCCATGGAAGCAATCGCGAGACACCTGACGCCCACCCTTGCTCCCTGAAGTTTGCAGAGCCCCGGAACTCCAGGAGCTGCCTGTCAGGCGTCAAAGGGTGGCTCAAGCTCACTAAGCTCGGTCACATCCTGCTGCGACGACGGCCTGACCCATGACGCTGTCTTCTTCGCGCGGGTACCTCCCATGGTGCCCTATGAAGATTTGCACGATCTATTCAGCAGATATGGGGAGGTCACGGATCTGAACCTGTTCAGGCGCTGGCAAACTGGTGAGTCAGGAGGACAGGAGCACTGTGAGCTGTCAATCACAGCATTCAGCAGTCACTCAAGCTCTGAAGCATGTCAACCTGCAGACAGCCTTGATACCCCAGCGACTTCAGCACTAGACACCTGCTAATGATAGTTGGTGATTTCCACAATCTGCTGTGCTGGATCCAAACCTGCATCTGCAGCAAGTCGCTGGGGGTTGCCTGGTATAGCAGCTGAGGGGTTTCGTCCATCCACTCTGTCAGGACGCACCGCTTGGGTCATACCATGCGCCTGTATGGGACTGCATGTGACTGAATGTGCCCCCTCGTGCCACTGCTGTTTGTCTCCCTGCCACAGCCAAAACCAGCAAGGGTTGTGGCATTGTCAAGTATAAGAAGTCGGAGCAGGCCTCAGCAGCCCTACTGGCGCTCAACGGCGTGCACACCTTTGACGGCTACAGCGGCTGCGAAGGGCCAATGGTCGTGGAGTGGATGGATGCATCCAGGCTGACCTCTGCTGATGTAGCTGCAGGTGACTGACCACCCAGGCCGCAGCAGCAGCACACGCCGGGGCACCCAACAGCTTACCGCTTCTGCTGATATCAGCTGACCCCCTGTGTATGGCAGCTGGCTTGATCGCAGGCAGTGTGTTGGTTACAGACCTTTGTGGGCTGTGTGTGTCAGGAAGCCGGGTGTATGAGTCAGCCGGTTCAGGGCCAGAAGCCTGCACAAGTTTTGCAACTGCAGCTGTTTCAACACTCCAGCAGCAGCCGCTAGATCAGCAGCAGCAGCAGCAGCAGCAGCCATGCAACGCACATTCATCTTTCGTCCGCCCCAAACATCGGCCACCACCACGTGGTATGCGCTGTACTTACCTCGTCGCTGCACTGCGCCTCATCCCCTCCTGTCCTGCCACCCTGTCCTGCCACGCCTTGCATCCTGCAGCCCAGAAGGCAGCGAAGCAGCGCAAGGCCAGGGCTGCTGCTGCCGTCAACAAGCCCCACCAGCACAAGCCCCGCTCCAAGGGCCCCACCACCACCAGCAGCAGCAACAACAGCTACAGCTCCACCCTTCCCAACTGGTCCTACCTGCACCAGCTGAATGCCCTGGCACAGCAGAACAGGTCCATGGCTGCAGCAGCCGCTGCTGCAGCAGCAGCTACAGCCGCGGGCTGTGTGCTGCATCCAGGCGGCTTGGTTGGTGGTCCTCACCCTGGGGTGGATGCGCTGGACCTGGCAGGGTTTATGGGGGGTCCCCTCAGCCCTGAGCGGTTCAGCAGCGGTCTGGGCGACCCCTCCACCTGGAGCACGGTCATTCCAGCACACATGCTACCCATCATCAGTCAGGTGCGTCAACCCAAGATTTGAATAAATTCAATTGCAAGTTGCAAGCTTTTGCAGATATGTACATGTGGGTCACAGTGTGTGGTGCAGTTGGTTGGCACACGCTGTTCAACCGTTGGGAGCTGTTGGGCAGAAGCCCAGGGGTGCCACCAGCAGCTGTTGCTTGCAGCCATGCTGCATGATGGACACGCAATGATACTTGCATGAGCGCCCCTAGTGGATCCGCACTGCAGCGTGTAGAGGGTCTGTAAGCACCACAAGCAGCATGTGATGCTGCAACATGTTGGTCGAACAGCACAAGGCGATCTGCACTTATTCAAGCACTCTCTCTGTTGACGCACACACTGTGGCTGAGACAGCCAGCTGCTACAGGGGTCTCAACTGCGTTCCTGCACTGCTGTACTGCTGACATACTGCTGCGCCGTTCAATTCTGTAGCTGCAGGACGCTCCTGGCAGCAACATGGGCCGCACCAACCTTGCATCCCTGAGCCCCATGCTGCCCTCAGCGGCAGCAGCAGCAGCCTACGACCAGATGAAGACAAACCACATGCTACAGTCCCCAGCGGCAGCAGCAGCGGCGGCGGCGGCCGTTGCTGCACAGGGCGGGCCCTCATCAGCGCGCAGCGGCCCCTCTGGGTATGACCAGCTGCAGGAGGCCGTCTCTGGGCCTTTCGGCATGCTGTCAATTGAGCCTTGGTTCTCGGGGGGCTTGACCAGCCGCAGCGATGCAGGCAGCTTCACTTCCCCGATGCCCCCACCAGCGTTTGCAGGCGGGAGCGCCTCATTCCTGCAGGCAACCGGCTTTGAGGAGCAACAGCAGCAGATGAGTCCTCTGATGGTTTTTGACGATGCTTGGGGCTCCACGATCTTCAATGTGCTGCCTGCTGTGCCAGGCAATGCGGCAGCTGCAGGTCAGCACACCAGCAGCGGCACGTACGCCCTGTTTGACTCGGTGTCTCTGCTCTCACAGCTGAACGAGGCAGCAACAGCAGCAGGAGCCTCAGCGGCAGCCAATGCCGTGCACAGCAACAGCATCTTGAGTGGCACGTATGCCTCTGCAGCTAGCCTGCACAGCAACAGCTTTCTGAGCGGAGCCTCTGCAGTCACAGCTGGCGCACACAGCAACAGCATTCTCAGCGGGGCCAATGCCGCTGCCATGAGCGCACACAGCAACAGCTTTCTGAGCGGCCCTCTGGTAGTAGCGGGCGGGGGCAACAGGGACCCAGTGACAGCGACCTCACTGGGAAGACGGTCCAGTGGCTTCCTCCCCTCGAACGGCCGCATGGGCAGTGGAATGCCCCAGCAGGAGGGCCTGGTGTCTGCGAGGATGGGCGGCAGTTTGGTCAACCAGGATGGCTTCCCTACTGGCAGGGGTGTCGACCAGCAGCAGAAGGCTGCCGTGACTCTGGACATGCCGCTGGGCGATGCGTTTGCGGGCCAGCTGGTGACTCACATCCCCCACATCGCCAAGATGAGTGGCGCGGATGTATCAATTGTCGAGAGCGCCCCTGGGCCCGGTGTGTGCCTGCGCCTACGCGGTCCGAGTGCTGCTGTTCAGGCTGCCAGCAACTTGGTGCACCTGCTGAGCCCCTGAAGTGGAGTTTAGGTGGGGTTGACGTGCCTGCAGGCTTGCTGTTGTTAGCACGTGACGCGGGGGTAAGGGTGGGGGGGTGGGGTGTTCTTTTGCGAGGGAAGATTACGGCGGCCTGCCAAATACACGGAGCAACTCTGTTGCAGGCCTGTCTGGGATGCAAGGTGAATTGTTTGGCTCGTCATGTTGTGGAGGGTGGTGGGGTGGCAGTGTTTGTGTATGAGGACTGCGCTGGGGCTTTGCCCGCCTGGGAATTCTGTGCGGCTGTGGCTTGTTGGGTGTTGGATGTTTAGAGGGTTGATTCCGTGGTTGATCGTGGTTGCTCATGCAAGAGAGGCTTTTTGAGGCAGCATGAGGTCTATGCGTGAAGATGCGTACCATCTTGTTCTGCCCGATGCTTATATGGGGCCCTGCAGGGGCCGTTGTTGCGGCTCAAAGGTCAGGATTGGTGTTTTAGTAGCTACGTCAAGCATCCCTGTTGATGCACCGTTGATGGTTATGCCCACTTATGCAAGGTGGAGTTTGTGTGTGCGTGTGCTTGTTGTTTCAACTCTGCTCCCGTATGTCATTGTTTCTACCCCAGCTTACCTGCAGTTTGCAGGCTCGCTCTGGTTCACGTCCTATCCCACAGCAGCAGCAGGACATGCGCTCAAAGCGCTCACAAGCATTTGAGTTGCCAGGTTTCACACAGCAGTAGCTGGAGTGTAGGGTCGTTTTTCATGTTGAGTGTTGTGTTGTGAAGCCCAATCTGAGGTTCACCCTATTAGCGGGGCGCCTTTGGTGTATTGGTGCTGGGTTTAAGCACTGTGAAGCCTCTTATACACTTTGGCACCCAGGAAGTCATCGCCCCAAAAGACATATGTGGGAGGGTGGGGAACGGGATGTCCCTGTTTTACTGGTGCCGTGGTGGGTGTTGTTGCACTCCCTTGGTGGTCTGCTTTTGATTCTTTCTTACTACTTTCAGAGACAGTGTGGGGCTGTGTGGTCTGAGTCAGATATGCCAGCTGTGGTGGTCTTGGTGCCGCTCTGTGCACTGTCAGGACACATGTCCCTGTGCATATGCAGCAGCGGCACCCTTCTGCATTGGCGCTTTGTCTGTAGTACACAGTCAGGCCCTTCTGTTCGTGTTGCAAGGCCTTGCAACACGAACAGCAACACTGCCAGACTGTTTCATCGATTGGCAGTTCACCCTCATATGTGGGTGCTGAGCCACTATCTCCCTCTGTCACAAAAGAGGCTTTTCAGGCAGCTTATTGTCAGTCTTGCAATCTGTCACACACACTTGCTTGCTCAGTACACGCTGGCTGCAGTAACCCTGCACCCAGAGCGAGTCCCGAGCTGTTTTGACCGGACAGAAGGTCTCTGGGGATGCGGCAAGTTCCAGCGCCCACGGCGCTGATGCAGCAGAAGCTGTGGCATATTGTTGCAGCATGCCCACAGGCCTGTTGGCTGGTCTGCACAGTCACATCATTGCTGCATGTGTGGGTCATGGCCCTCAGGAGTGCCAACCAGCCACAAGCCTCAACATGCTAAGTGGCCTGGCTGCTCCTCAAGGTCGCAAGTTGCTGGGTGTGGTTCACATGCGCAGCTGCATATGTGCTTGCCGTGCAGCTTTTGCGCGGCTCTTGTTACCCTGAGTGCGCCCACCCAATCATACACATTACACACTTCATATACTGTCGGTTGGCAATACTTGAGTTTTTGGCGTCGATGTATGCCCTAAGAGTGTGTGTTTGCTTGCGTTTCTGCAACGAATGGTTTATGAGCGTGGTGTGTGCGTGTGTCTGTGGAGACTGCCGTCTGCTTTGGCACATTGGATATCCAGCTACACCCTGGCCAAGTGTACTTGGTGTACACGATTGAGGGCCATGACGCCCTGGGAGGCAAAGCCTGCGTGCGACAGAGCGCTCCCCGTGGACACGTTTGACTGATTCTGCAACCCGCTGCTGCAGCTTTTTGCGAGCAAGGCATTCGTGCTGCGCTGAAAGCGAATGCGGAAACGGTGCACCAGCAGACAGCTGGTGTCTCTTAGCCCTGGGATGCCAGCTGCAGTCTTTGCTGGCCCAGAAGAGAAGCATTTGGTGCCAGGTGGTTGCTGGCTGTAGCAGCATGCCGGGCTTGGATGAGGGATTTGCCGGCCTGTTGCCGGGCGTCCGGGGTCTCAAGACCGAGCGTTTTTGGGGCCTCGCCGCGCACAACCTACAACCCACTGCACGCGGCCATGCTACCAATTCTCCACTGGAGACACCACTTCCTATAGATTGCTGCAGCATCCCGCACTACACGCGGCGTCCCCATACAGCATTTGGCACAAGAGTGGCAGAGGAATCAGGGGGTGGACAGGGGTTGGCAAGCCCCTAGCACTTTGTTTGCTGTGACTGCGCTTACTGCAGCCAGCTTCAGTTGTTCACGAGCATTTGTGGCAGTGTAGTGAGCCGGCTGTCCGGGTTTTGGTGGAGTGATCGCCCTGCTTCGCTCCTCTCATACCACACGTGCATGTCCTGTGCAGGTTTGAGATTCTGCATGGCTTGATTAGCAGGTGTGGTGATTGGTGGCATTGCTTCTTTGTTGCCCCTGGTCTGACACCTGGATGCCAGCATGACTGCCATTGTTGCATGCGGCTGATGCCGGAGTTACTATGTTGAGTCATCGTCACTTGTGGCTCGCTCGCGTATGCCTTTGTTGCTGTTGTGTTCTCGCGCGTGCTGGGCACGCAACGAGGAGTGCTTTTCCCAGGGTTTATGTGATCGAGAGTTGGTCAATCGTCGGGTTGCTCAGCAGAGGCAGCACAACTGCTCCTGTTCTGCCGCCTCACTTCCACCTGCTGCCCTGCACACCCATCACATGCAGCAGGCTCCGTCTATGTGTGTGCTATCCGAATCATCCTTGCACCGAGGGCTACCAGAAACCAATCGTTGCGCCGCCAGCTGCCGGCGGGAACCTTATCGTTGTGCTGACATCCGGGTTATACCACTTGCCAAAATCCTGTTGTGCGGCCATGTGAGAGTACATGACAGACACTGTGTACCGAAGCATGTGTGGCACAGCTCGTGAGAGTGTGTGTCTGCTGCATACTGTTGCATCAGACGCACCAGGTTGTGGCCCCATGTGATGTGAGTGGTCCCTTACCCAGCTGCCTTGCTGTTGGAGTACACTTCATGTCCGTATCTTCTGCTGGACACCAGTCAGCAGCTGCGTCTAGTGCTTCCTTGGCTGTGCGCGCAATTCTGGGCTCGGAACGCATGGTGTTGGCCCTGTTGATGTTCCTCTGTGGCTGTGTGGCTGTATCGGATGGCCTTTGCTGATGTTGTTGTGTGCTGGATTGACGGCTGGCATGCGGTGCTGTCGCTGCTGGACGCAAATCGGCTGGGAGCAACCCCAACTCTCTGCATGCGGCTTACATTGAGGAGCAGGTCTGCTTTATGCCGCTGCCGCCTCCGACCTGCTATCTCGCAGCTTGGTGCTGTGCAGTCACGATGGGTGTGTGCGTGTCTGGTGCATGTGCTCACCTAGTGGTGGCGCGAGGGACGGCGCCTGCAAGGCGAGAGCTTGCCGGGTGCCTTGTGGTTGAGCTGTGATTGTTGAGAGATCGCACGAGACTCTTGTCCTTGCTTTCATGGCAAATCCATCCCCTGGAGCTTTGAGTTTGGGAAACCACGCATCTCCCTGACGGTTCCGTGAGTAGTCTTTACTGATTGATTTTCTGGTGTCAGGATATCTGTTGTCTGTCCGGATGTCAGGATGCTGCTGGTGCTTCAATACGGCATGGCATGTTTAGTTCACGTCACGTGGTCATGGCGTACTCCATGTGCAGTTCGCGGGTGGTACAGCCTTGCTCCACCTCACTCTTGACTCCCTCTTTCTCTGCCAGGGTGCCGTGAAGGGTGAGTTGTGTCTCGTTTGCTGTGTGTACCAGCTGTTGATGAGGTGTAGAGTGCAAACATGTGTCCAGTGACAGCTGCTGCCCAGCAGTTCAGCATGGCTGCATAGTACTTGCACTTGGTGCGAATCAAATGGTTTGAGGAGGGAAGCCGAAGCCGCAGTGCGCTGCAAGGCGATTGTTGGCAGGCATGCAAGTGCCCGTTGCGTGCTAGGGGTCACAGACGAGCGTTGATGGTTTGCATGACTTCCCACTTTCTTGCAGGTCTGCGTTCAGTCGCTCTGTGTGAGTGGTGCGCGCAACCTGTGCTGTGATCCTTTACTACTCTGTGCCTCTGCGCTATAACGTTACGTGCGCGCAGCGCTCGTCACAGTGTTTACCCACTGCCCTTTCACTGCCTTGGTGGAAACAGTGTTGAACAGCAAGAGCTGTTGTTTCGTAGGTTGACCTTGAATTGGGCCCGTCCAGAGTGGCGGCAGGTGTTGTTTCTGTAGCATATATGCAGGGCGTCTTTCATCTGCGGCATGTTCGCCTGACTGGCACAGCATCCGCCTTTCTGTGTGGATCGTTTCGTGCCCTGTCGATTGCTGACTGGTTGAGGATCCTCCACAATGGATGTGAGCCACAGAGGGCATCAAGTGTTGGCGGCTAGCCAGCTATACAGGCAAGTCCGCATGCTGTACCCGCTGCTAATGGCGTGACATGCACTGCACTCCTGTAGCTTCCGTTGTACCCTGATGTCAGGTTTCCTGTGTGATTCCCACGGGTTGGACCTAGTTGCTCAGCCCAGTGGTTTTTTGAGTTGATAGTTCCTGTTCTATGGCTGCCACTATGGTAGCGGCACCACAAGGCCGCCAGCAAGTTGTGATTCATTTGAACTGCACATGGCCTGCAGCTTTTGTAGCACCAGGCTGCATACCGCACACTATGGGCTGCCCAGAGTGTCCTGCTTTTTGACCCTGCTTCATTCCAAGGAGCTCCTTGCTACATATGTGCAATCATGGTACCGTGGTTACCAGTTCCGTGGTTACCAGTTCGTTGCGTGTGCTGTGTCTCTGTATGTTCCAAAGCTCAGCATGGGTGGATGAGGCACCATGCTGACGCGATCGATCATGCTGCATGCCCTTGGGCAGGGAGGCTTTGTTGTTTTCAGCATGGGGGCGTCGATCCACCCTGGGGGGCTAGCATGCTAGAGTTGTTTTGTCAAATGCTTGACAACACCTCCACTTTGTTGTGGTGAAAAGAAGCTGGTTTAGGCAGCAGAGGTGGGCGGTTGCGATTGGCAGGGACAGCAACAGGCGTCAGATACCGCCTGTTTGCATACGCCCTGAAAAGGGATGATCGTTGCACATTTGTACCTGCAGCAGCTAGCAACCTCAGGGCTTGAAGGTGCTATGGACAGAGCTGCGTGTAGGGATGTGCACCTTTGCATGTCGTCGAACACGGGCCGAGTGATCCATCTGGTCCATCTGCTGCAGATGACTGTCAGCAGGCTGTATGCCATGGTAGCAGGTCCATGGGCCCCAATCGGCACTTGTGCAAAGCAGCCCTGTATCCTGGAGCTCGTCCTGTGTACGAATGGCCCGACAGGGTCCTCGTTTTTTGCTGGGTAGATGCACATGATCGCCCATGATTTCCCAGCACATGTGTGTGTTTGTATGGCCTGTGTGATTACAATTGCAAAGGCATTGCAAGCGCTACCGTAGCACGGTGTCTGTTTGTGTGGATGTCAATTTGGTAGTAGTAGTAGTTATGTTACATGGGGCATTTGGGTGCGCAGCCCTGTCTGCTTGTGCCTCTCAAAGATACTGTCTGTTTTTGCGTGCAGTGCGTGTTGGCTGCAAGATGAAGATGGGATGGTACTGCAGTTGCAATGCTCGCAGAATGTGTACGTGCATGGCGCTCGTTGAAACAATCTAACAGGACTTGGTCAGTGCAGGGGCACAGGTGCCACAGCGGTGGCATATGTGACAATGGTAAACTTGCATCTGTAGATCTAGACATTCTGCTTGAGGATCGAATCAGGAATTGCATTCATCCAGTTGATCTGCAGGTGGAGCTTCATCGAGTGGTCTCCATATCATACCAATGCTTGAGTTCGCTTGATTATATCAAACTGTGCTTACATAGGTGGGCATGCCTCAATAGCAAGGTCACCCGTCGGTCCGGTGATGGTGAGTCACAACACTAGTACAGCGAGGTCGCGAACGTACACGATGACATATAAGCGTGAGGATAGTGTGAATAACATGTATCCTGTGTCACGGCTGTCGTGCGGCTGCTCGCGCTGTGCTTGCTCATGCCCCCAGGACACCCCATACACAGCAGCAGTGCAGTTCTTGCTGGTGCTATTGCTGCTTTTGCATGCAGCAGCACAGTCTACAGCACCCGCACTATCATACATCTCCCACTATCCCATCAGCAGTGAGCGTCCCAACACCTGCACAGAGGAGTTCCGCAGCAAGCCACGCAATGTTACGTACTCAGCAAGAGGCTTCATCCCCTTCATTGGTGAGGCACATCCTGCATGCTGCAGCAGCCAGGCAGTGCTGACCCCCAGCTGGGCCCACACCTGCTGTCAGCATTGGTGTTGCCAGCCTAGCTGTGTGGCACGTCTGGTGTCTACATGCAACAGTGGCAGACCAACGCCTGCAGGCTTGTGGGCAACTCTGCTATTGGGAATGGGCGTGCACACACAGGGCATCATGCATCTTCTCTTCTCACACAAGCTTCTCTTCTTCTCACACACGCTTTCCTGATACTCATACAATCTTCTGTCACGCTTTCCTGATATTCATACACTCTTCTGTCTGTGTTCCTTTTGCACATGTCGTACTTCCATGTGCACAGGAACGTCTCTTGTGCGAGACAGCCAGCTGCTGGCACTCAGACTGTTTTACTCAATCGACTTCCCCGTCAAGCATTTCATACTGGTGGTGCCACGAGCCGCCATGCAAGGTGAAGATGTCATGGCGCATGTGCTGTTCATGTGCACACCCCTAGGGTGGCTGCAGCCACTGGGGCTGCAAGCTGGAGACCGCACCACAACTTTGTACTCTAGTCTCTGGCTGTGGCTGTACAAAGCACAGTTCTGGCAGTGGTTGCGACTGTCGTTGTTGTGCGACACCAAGGCCAATAGATCTGGTGTACACGTCGACGCCTTACCGGTGGTCAACACGGAAGTGGCTGGGCTGTCCAGCAACCACCTGTTTGCCAAATTGGTGGCCAGGCCACCGCTAGCAGCAGCATCACCAGCAGCAGGATGTTGCAGCCACAGACAGAGCAGTCCCTCTTTTAGGTGTGGCCGCCAGTTGGGCTACATACGGCTGGCATGCCACAGCTTCCTGATATGTTCATCATGATGCTGTTATTGTGTCATGTTTACAGGAAGCCGAGTGATGCGCTACGAGATCCGTCACTTCAAGGAGTACTCCAGAAACGTGATTCTGATCGCGTGTGATCACCCGCCTTCAGTCGCCGAGGGATGGAACGCTGTCTTCCATGCCTTGCCAGAAGAGCCTTGGGGCATCTACAACGCACGAGACACAATGTGGGAGCCTGGCTCTCTCGCAAAGGCTGCACAGCAGTTTTGGCCCATGGTAGAGGCTTGCGAGGCTGACATGGGTCTGGTGGGATACTCAAACATGGACCCTTGGCCGGCGGAGATGGCAAAATTCAATGTTTTCATGCTCACACGGGCGCTGATTGAAAGGTGAGCAGGGTTGGCTTCGCTGCTTGGCTTGGTAGCGCTACTAGTTGTTTCACCAGCATAGTGCATCATGGCGGGCGGGCCTGTGCAGCACAGTGGTTGTGCTGCCGGCGTTAGTAAAGCAGTAGTGCTCCAGCACAGTCGACGTACCTCCCTAACTCCCAGACGTACCGTTCAACATAGCAAGTCACTGACTGATGAACCTTCCATCAGCTTTGCACTTGCTGTGCATCTCTGAAGGAGGTGTGGTGTATCTTGTATTTCTGAAAATGTGTGATGTATGCTTGTAGGTTTGGCTACTTTGACGAGAGTTACTACCCAGGCAAGTAGCCACCAGGGTGTGCGCACATGGTGCATGTATATGTGTATGTAATACATGCATGCACTGCAAGGGATCTGATCAGACTTGCAGCCATGCATGCTGGGGTGATAGCCATGCAAGTTGTTGTGAACAACTGCAACCATATATTACGACCCACAAGCTGAGCATGCAGGACAGTCAAACTTGTCAAAGGCATACTTGTGCCATTCAAGTGCAATTGAGTCAATGCGGTGATCTTCTCTTGCCCTTGTCTGGTGTGCAGCGTTCTGTGAGGATGACGATCTGGTTATGAGGCTGAAGCTGCTGCAACCGCCCGGCGTGATCAAGACTCTGAAGGATGTGCTTGTAATGCACGGATCCCCAAGCACCACCAGCTACATCAGGTGCGTTGCCACAGTCACAAGACTGCTGCATGAATACTGCAGCCAGCAGGCTGCTTGCTGACCAGCACTGGTTGCAGGACACGTCATGCAAGCAATTGCTCAAAGTTGAGCCATGGCTGTGCCATGCACCTGGCAGTCCTTGCTTTGCAACTGTGACAGTAAAAGGGCGAGAGGATCATGCCAGCCATGACACCATGCGCCTGCTGTGACTGTCAAGGGTTTGCACAAACCATGCATAAGCACCGGCTATGCATGTGTAACAGATCGCCACTGCATCAGCACAGTGCTGACTCACGGACCTGACCTTGCCAGCTCAGGGAGCGCCTACTGGGTGGCACCAGCCCTAGCTTGGCTGCCTTCATGCTTGCAACACAGGCAAAAGTGTGTGGTGTGCTTGTCGCTTTGTCGCAGTGGGACAACCTTGGGGACTGAAGAGGGCAACAGTGAAGAGGCCAGCATGAATGGAATGACGGTGAGGACAGCATCACTGGCCAATGTGTAACGTTCAGGTTGACAAACTGGCATGCCTGGTTGGTGTAGCTTTGTGCGCAAGGCGACTTCGTGCATGCGCCAGTCCGTTTCCTCCGACCCGCTGTCAAATTGACTTCGTCACGATGGGGCAAGATTTGTGTAAGCCTTGTCGGAGCTTCATCAGCTTGTATCAATAGTGTTTTGTCGCGGTAGCAGTGCTGTTTTGTTTTGAATTGACCGTGTGCGCGACTTTATTGTGCAGGCGCGCAAGGGGAGCGTCAACTGCAACTACTTCCTCAGAAAATGGGGCTGCCGCAGCGAGACAGCTCGGCAATGGGTGAGGTCGCTGCATGACGGCTGCAAGCACAAGACGCCGTTTGGCAAGGACGTGCCCCTGTGGTATTGGAGGACCACAAAGCAGCAGCGCGAACAGGACAAGCAGGTGAGTGAGAGACAGCCCCCATTCTCTTGCACACACTCGCACCGTACCACCTCAGGTGGTATCAGGTGGTGACCTGAATGTTTTAATGGGTCGTGCGGGGTGGTGCCAAGCCCTGTTTCAACACACACAAGCATGAGCTCAGCTCATGCTGGAATACCTGTCCTTGACCAAGGTGGCCCCAGGGTCTGGCAGTGCAGTGTTGGCCCTAGGGGTGTTTGGCCAGCTGCTAGGCCCTCACCAGAAGGCATCCTTGGTAGATTGTGCATAGGCTGAATGTGCTTGGGTAGAATGTGCCGCCACCCCACCCACAGGCCTGAGGTGCATCATGACGGCTCCACATGGCGCGTGCGGCAAGCCTTGCTGGATTCACCACTGCCTACACTGCAGCAAGGGTGCAACACATCTGTAATCCAAACAAACTTGAACTGCACATGGCGCCAGATCCTCAGACATCCCTGACATTATGTAGCCAATGGCCAGGCCTGTTACAGTCACAGCACTCACATGCACCCCACATGCCGTCGCACACATGCACATGCCTGTTTCACAGCAACTCTGTTGCAAGTGCAGCTGCGCACCAACCATGACCCCCAAGGCCTGTCTCTGTCACCCATCCTGCTCTCAGATCGAGCTACGCAACCCAGACAAGGACATCTGGCAGCTATGGGACCTGCGCACCAACACCAAGGTGTTTGATGTTCCTGATAATTACGGCACCTGGGGGGGCTACCATGACCCAGCTGACAGCTGCAGGCTGACAGGAGACCTGGGACGTATCCTCCCTGCCAACCAGCAGCAGCAGGCAAACGCCAGCACACCTGCCCCAAACTGCATGTGAAGACCACTGCTGCCTTGCTTGGCATGCCACCACAGGAGACAGTACCTGGACGGGGTGTGCTTTTGGATCTATTCTTGGGTGTCGGTGATATGCAGTGCCTCTGCACGGTGGTGGGCATCGACCGCAGACACTCAAGGGCTGCCGACCAGCCACAAGGAGGACCTTACATGGGTTAGTCATCTTGGTGATGCTGGGTTGAAGCATCTGGACGAGTGGGGTGCTGGGGTGTGTGACAGCTTTCGTGGCTGTCATTGGGCAGCTGGCAGGCTCGGAGGATTACGAGCCGCATGGACCTTCAGACACTTAGGGGCTGCCGACCAGCAACAAGTGTGACCTGCTGTGGGTCACTCAGCTTGGGGATGATGGGGTGTTGGACAGCTCATACATTTTAGAGGACTATGCTGCCCATGGGTCCGCCAGATGTGAGGCGGTGGGCTGACTGCTACAGACTATCGGGGAGCTTAGCCTCCGGCCCCCGCCAACCCGGGATCTGGACTGAGTTGTGTGTGGCCAGCCGCGTGTGGATCATTTAGCTTGAGGATGCTGGGGTCTTTGACAATTCAGACGATCTGGAGGGCCGGGTATGCTGGGTTTGTGTGGTTTTCAAGGCAGTGGGCCTAAACCCTAGACCCTAGACTGCTAGGTTGGGGCAAAGCTACGACGAGCTCTGGGCGACAGCCTTTCTTGGAGGTCTTGTGTGGGGCACAGCCGCATGGCATGTGGGAAAAAAAAGGGGGAAAAGGTTGTTGAGAAGCAAAGGGTTCGAGTTGCCACAAGCAGTGGATGTGTGGGGAGGGGTGCGGGTGTTTTTGTGGGCGGCTGGTGGTGGTTGGCGGCCTATGGGCTGATGGTTTGGCTTGTTTCTTGCTTTTTGGGAATGCGCTCGTTGTGACAATGGGATGGGTGATGCCACTTGTACGGCTATGGATATGGTTGGTTGCGTGGGGAGGGTTCTTGAGGGTTATTGTTGGTGGCGGCCCTGCAGCTGATGGTGGCAGCTTTTGGGCGGATGGTTAGGCTTGTTTCTTGTTTTTTTGAAGGGAGGGGGGGGAGCTTTCGTTGAGACATGGTATGGGTGATGCCAGCTGTACGGTCATGGATATAAATGGTTGCGTGGCGAGGGTTGTTAAGGGTTTTTGTGGGCGGCGGCCCTGCAGCGGGTGGTGGCAGCTTTTGGGCTGTTAGTTTGGCTTGCCTCTTGCTTGTTTTGGGATGCTTGTTTTTGGGACATCTGTAGGTGTAACGCCAGCCGTGCGGCGTTGTTTATGCTTGGTCGCGTGCCTGTTTTGAACCCTTCTCTTGGGGCAGCTGGCGGGGATGGCTGCCATGTGTTTGTGTTTGGGATGATCTGGGCCTGCTGTCTGTTTTTCAAGGAAGGGGGCCGGCTTTTCAACCTGTTGTGCGGCAGGGCCAGATGATGGTGACAGCTTTGGGGCCTTTCACTTTGGGTTGGTCTTGTGCTTGCTTTGGCACCCCTTTGATGGGGCGGCTGGCTCCTGCCAGTTAGGTGTGTGCAGCTGCATGCTGCAGCATACCAAAAGGTACCACCTCCCACACCGTGTTTGGATGCCACTCCCAGATTTGTTTTGCTCCGGGCGCTGGGCACCTCCTGGCATGTGGTGTGTCAGTCGTCCTCCATCGGTGAGGCTTTGTCTCCTGCCCCCGGCAGTGGAATTTACTTGGCTGCGTTGTGTGTGGCCAGCCGGTGGGGGTGCGCCCCCCCCCCCCCCCCCTTGGGAAGTACAAAGGAAGTGTGATCTCATGTGTGGTCACCATAAAGCCCTTCAATACTATGTACCTCACGGTCTTTTGGCATGGAGTGGCAACGTACGAAGTGTTTACAAGCTGTGAGGCGTGTGAGGGGTGAAGGCGTCAGGCTATTTTGTCTGTTGCGCATCCATGAATAACAGAATGATGCAGCCCGGCAGATTTGGCTGTCATCAGAGGCAACTGATGGATGAGGGTAGATGATGAGGGTTGCATCTGCTGAGGCATTATCAGATGAGGTTTTGATGATGGTGGTGAAGAGGTCGTGATGTTGGTCTTGTACCAGGCCCTGCATCAAATGCACATCAGGCTTCACCTGTCACAATATGCCACATGTTTGTCCCAAACGCCAATGTCTGGTTCCAGATGTGACAAAAAGTTATGGTATTTTCTTGGGTTGTGGTGATTCCTAACTTAGTCGCATTGAATGCGAGAGGCATGCTGCCAGATGATCATGAAGGGGCGTGCGGTGCCGTGCTGCTGCTTGCGGCACCCGGCGTTTCAAGGATTCTTGCAGTGATGCAGGGTTTGGGGGTTAGGGTTTGGAATTGCTTCTGATTCCCAATCCTTAATGGTGTCCAGTCTTTGTACACTCTTTGTGCTCGGATGTGCGCATCAGCCGCTGTCAGCGGCTTCGGAAGACGCCAGCAACAGCGGCAGTATGTTAGGCGCGTGTGGTGTAGTGGTGTTGGTGGGGCATGTACCCGCTTTTTCTGGCAGTTGGGTTTACCATCCTTCCCTCCCAACATGCCGTATATGAGTGTGTTTGCGAAAACAA
>VIIQ02000796.1:0-45000 GCA_007449985.2 Desmodesmus armatus
CCCCCCCCCCCCCCTCTCCTTCTCCGCTCTATCCTCCTTCGCCTTTCCCCTGCATCAAAACGCGCTGCCCTCCCCCCCCTCCACCCATCCCGGCTGTGGCACAGTCAGTTGAACAAGCTCATCGCCTCGTTCAGCCCCCAGTTCAGTCCCAGCCATTGTGCGTCAGCAGTTGCCCTGTTAGCAGGGTTCACCACAGGCAGGGACCTCAGCCTGAAGAGCTGGACAGCGCTTACAGGGGGACCAGCAGCTAAGGTGGGGGGACAGTCAGATTTGCTTATGACAGCATGATGCAATGGCAGTGGCGCATCCAAAGTTCCACTGAACATTTTGTGTTTTTTGAGTGTATGTGCAGCATGCATATTCAGTGCAATGTGGCCTGACCTGCACTGCATGCATGCTTGATGATTGGCGGCTCGCTTTTCAGAGTGCCCCATGGGTGTGTCTCACGGTCACATCTGCATCTTACACAGGTGGCGCGACTGTTCCAAGGGCAGCTGCAGCAGGCGACACTCCAGGACTGTGCAAGGTGAGAATGTGGGTGGTTATGGTATGCGTGAAGTTTGGTTAGGGTGCTGGTGGTGGGGGGGGTACATTGCTGCTGTTGCAGTGTCACGTGTTGAAGGGTGGTTGTTTCAAGGATAGCTGCAGCAGGCGACACTGCTGTGGCATGAGTCAGTGTTTTTTTTTGGGGGGGGGGCACCCTGAAAGTTATGCTGTCACTAACGTGTGTAGGGGCAGCTGCAGCAGGCGACATGCAAAATTGTGCAAGGGGGGGGGGGGGGCTTGTGAGGTCTGTGAGCAGCTGCAGGGGGCGAGTGGCCAGGGTGTTGCAGCGGTAACTAGCAGGTGACAGTGCACGATGTTCATGACCAAGGCCCCAAGGGAGGGGGGCGTAGGCAAGGAGAGGTATGTGGTGTGTTGGACAAATGCTCTAAGAGCTGTGCCATTTGTCAGGGTGTTTTTTTGGGGGGGGGGGGGGGGGGGAGCTCAGCAGGTATCAGTGCAGGAATTGAGTATGCCGCACCCCCCTCCCCCCCCCCCGTTTTTGCATTGCAGGGCTGTGTATGGTGCAGCCTCGCTGCAACACATCTCTGATACTGTCGGTCTTGGATAATCTCATGTAGAGGTCACCTGCTCAGTGCCACTCCCTGCCTTGCTTCAAAAGCTCACAGCATCTCTTCACTAGCCCCAACCCTCAGGAACACCCACAGCTCAAGCTCAACTCACACCACGCCTTGTCTTTCTTTCTGTAGGGTTGTGTATGGGCTAGCTCGTCTGCAGCTGCACATGCCGCCGCTGCTGTCAGCGGTGAGCAGCAAGTATTCGAGCAAGCAAGTCGTGGTCACCTGCGCAGTGCAACACCCCAGGCCCTTGCGGTTTTGGCTGTTGGCCTTGCCCATTGGGGCCATAGGCCTGAAGAGGGGGTGGATCAAGGAGTTGTGCTTGCAAGCATTCGTGGCCATGGATGGCTTTGGAGCACAGGTTAGTGCTTTGTGTTTTTCACAGAGGGTGTGTGTGTGTGTGGGGGGGGGGGTACTTTTTTGACAGAGAGGGTGGAGGGGCTAGTGTGTTGGTTTGCAATGTAAGGTGTATGCGAGTGTGTGAGTGCACAACCCCCCTAAAAATCAAATAAAACGGCAAGGTTCTGTGTTGGCAAGCCTTGCCCACTGGGGCCATTGGCCTTGAGGGCTGCCAGCCAGGATGCATTCCAACTCTCGTTGCTGCTGCTGCTGCTGCTGCTGCTGCTGCTGTTTGCTGCTGTGCACCCCACAGGACCTGTCCAACCTGTTGTTCTCCTGGCTGTGTGGCATACGTCTGTGAGCCAGCCCTTCCTGCAGCGTACACTGGCAGCATTCAGGGGACACTGGGGGCGGCGGGGACAACACCCGCAGCACTGGTGAGTGGTCGTAGTGTGTGATGCCGAGAGTGGTGTTGACACGTGAGGGGGGTGGCGAATGCATCAGGGGCCACTGTGTGTGTGTGTGTGTGTGGGGGGGGGGGAGGACAACACCCGCAGCACTGGTGAGTGGGGGTCTCTTCTTTACGTGTTATTATGTGTGATGTCTATATTGTTGGTGTGCCACAGTTACTTGAGGGATAGCATTCAGGGAACACTGGGGGGAGAGGGGGGGGGGCATCAGGGACAGCACCCGCAGCACTGGTGAGCAAGGACTGTGGGTGGGGGGTCAGTGGCACCGGGGTGGAGGGGGAGGGGGGGGGGTAGTGCATGCATTCACGGGGGGTGGGGGTGGGGGGGACACTGGGGGGCGTCAGGAACTACACCTGCAGCACTGGTGAGAAGAGGGTGTGTGTTGGCGGATAGTGTGTGTGTAGACAGAGAACCGTGTATGTGTTTTTTTTGGGGGGGGGGGTGATGGGTGATGGGTGAAAGGGGGGGGGACGAATGCATCAGGATGCACCAGGGTGCAGCAGGCACGACACCGGTGGCTGGCTTGGCTCTACAGAATGGGGTTGGGTTGGGTTGGTTGTTGGGGAGGGGGTCAAGGCCATGGGGATGGGGGGGGGGGGGGGAGGGCCAGGGAGAGGTAAGGCAACTGTATCACTGCCAGGCCGGACTGTATTTGGTGTGTGTTATGGGTGGGTTAGTGTGTCCTGAGAGGGGATTAGGGGTTGTCTGAGCTTGAGGCGGGGGGGCAGGGGCAGGGGCAGGGGGGGGAATGCCATCTTGTTGAAGGATGACTTCACAGATGTGTTTGGCTAACTGTGCAGTCGTGTCATCAGGATGAGAGCAACCCTATCCGTCTTGCTGTAGCTAGTTTTCTGTATCTCAACATTGCTGCTGCTGCTGCTGCCGCTACTGCTGCTGCTGCTTGCTGCTGTTGTTGCTGTCAGGTGCGCTTCCTGTATGCGCTCACGCAGCTGCCGGCCTGTCAGGACTTGCCAGCAGCATTCAGTGAAGTGCAGCCACAGGATGCACCAGTGTACCTCCACCACGAACAGTACAGGTGGGTAAAGGGGGGGGGGGGGGTCTGTGCAGTTTGACGCAGGTGGGTGGAAATGGGAGGTGTTCCAGTGTAGTTGTAAATTTGTGCTATGGTTGTGCCTGTGTGTCAGGCAGAGGTAGAGTGTGTGTGTGTGTGTGTGGGGGGGGGGGGGGGGATTTGCTACCAGCATTCCCGGAGGTACAACAGGACCTACCGGTGTACCTCCACCACGAGCAGTACAGGTGGGTAAAGTGGGGGGGGGGGGGTCTGTGCAGTTTGACGCTGTGCTGTGTGTATCTTCGGGGGGGGGGGGGGGGGGGGGTGGGGGGGTGGGGGGGGGGGGGGGCTTGCCACCAGCATTTGTGGGAGGGGGAGGAGGTGTGCCAAACAGTTGCCAGCAGCATCCTGTGGGGTGCAGCCACAGGGCGCACCAGTGTACCGCCATGTGGGGTACAAGTGTGTTTGATGCAGTCATTGCAGCATTCCCCCCCCCCTCCCACCCCACCCCAACGCGCCCCCTGGTACACACCAGGCCGCGTGTACACCTCACCATCTATGAGCCCTCCTTCCTTGGTCGGGATGCTCTCGCACCCCCCCCCCCCCTCCTCCACCCCCTCCCTGTCCACCCCATTGCTGCTGTCGGACGCCCCCACTTTCCTCTTCACTCTTTTCCAGGCAGCAGCGTGAGCTGCAGAGTCTCAGTGGAGCTATGGGCATACACATGGGTTCAGGAACAGACCCACAAAGAACAGCAGCAGCAGCAGCAGCAGCAGCAGCAGCGGCGGCAGCGGCAGATGGTAAGACAGAACGCTCCAGTATGCAGCAGCCAGGCAGCAGCAGCAGCAGCAGCAAGGGAGGCAGGGGTGTCACTACCGCTGTTGCCACGTACCGGCTGCCGTCCTTCAAATGGCTGTCAGCTTACCTAGCAGAATGCCGGAGGCTGATTGACAGGTGGGTGTTTTCAAATTAAAACTGCTTTTAGATTTCAAACCTCCAACTGCCTTGGAGTTTCATCCTTGTACGCACCCTGTTGTGTAGTCCTGTGGTCAGTTACCACTCTTTGGCCTTGTGTGCGTGATGATGCAGTATGCATGTGGGAAGTCAGGCTTTTTGCCAGTGTGGACTGAGCAGCTGACCCTGTGTCGCTGCTGCTGTCAGCCGGCTAGCCTTTTCGAAGTAGCATTGCTGTGAGAGGGTGGGTGGAGGAGAGGGGGCGCAAAAAGCAGGGGGGAGATTTCCCTGTCTAGAGAGGGGGGGGGGGGGGAAAGGGGGGATGTGCCCTACAGCATCTTGCATGTGCAGAGCAGTGAGAGCACAGCAGCACCAGCCACACCAGCAGCCGCAGCGATATTGAGCTGATGCGACGTTGCTGCATGCGTCACACCAATTCACTACCGCTGGTGTGGTTGGTGGTGCTGGGCCCTCACTGGGCTACACGGCGGTTGTGGCTGCTGAGTGTTTTCTTGATGCACCAATTTGACCAGTCCACACAGTAGCCAGCAGCTGCAGTGCTGTGTAACCTGCCCAGCGTCAGCAGCAGCAGCAATAGCAGCAGTAGCTGGCATCAGCAGCAGCAGCACCACAGCAGCTGTCGGCGGCACCAGCAGCAGCAGCCGCAGCAGCAGCCACGGCAACAGCAGCAGCAGCAGCAGGAACAGCGAGTGAGTAGGTGCAGCTCGTGCAGCAGCCAGGTCCAGTGGCAGCAGCAGCAGCCAGCAAACATGATGACCAGCAGCAGCAGCAGCAGCAGCAGCAGCAGCAGCAGCAGCAGCAGCAGCAGCAGCAGCAGTCAGCCATCAATAGTCACTATGGCTGGGGAGAGCTGATGCTGTGTGTCACTGCTGCCTGCGAGCACCCACACTGGTACACTTGCTACATGCATAACCCCTTGCTGTCTGGTTGCACCTCCCTCTCGTGGTCGTGAAGTTTCGGCAAAGCTTTGGGACCATGAGAGGAGAGGCAGCCAGACAGGACCGGAGAAGTGTTGTGGGGCAAGTCGGTACCAGTGTGGGTGCATGTATGGGCAAAGACTGCGCAACCTGCAGAGAAGTACGGGCATGATCACCCTCATATGTTTCTGAAGGGACATGTTGCTGCTGTTGCTGCTGCTGTTGCTGCTGCACCCGCTGTGACTACAGGTTTAAGCCTGCTGAGCTGTCAACGCTGTTGTGGTGTGTGCGTGCTTCAACCACACCCCCGACCTGATCTTCATGGATGCATGGTTCAGGGCCACTGACCCCCCCCCCCAAAAAACAACAGCTGTACCCTCAATCACAAACAGCTCAAACCTCATCTAGCCCCTTCTCCATTCACCCACCCCATGCATCAACCGTGCTTGACAACCTGTCTCGCACTCCCCCCCCCCCCCAACACACACACATATATGTGCTTGTATGCAGGTTCAAGCCTGCTGAGCTGTCGACGCTGCTGTGGTGTTGTGCCTGCTTGAACACACCCCGGATCTGATTTTTATGGAGGCATGGTTCAGGGCCAGTGCGGTGCGGCTGCACGCCTTCACACCCCCACACTTAGCAGCGGCAGTGCAGGTGTGTGTGTGTGTGTGTGTGGGGGGGGGGGGGGATGATGCATCAGGGGGGGGGGGGGGCAGTGATGGGAGGGAGGAGGGAGGGAGGAGAAAAGGTGGGAGGTATGGTTCAGGGCCAGTGCGGTGCGGCTGCACGCCTTCACACCCCCACACTTAGCAGCGGCAGTGCAGGTGTGTGGGGGTGGGGGGTTGGGGGGGCAGGGGGGCAGGGCGAACATGATGCATTTGGGGGGGGGGGGGAGTAATGGGAGGGAGGAGGGAGGGAGGGAGGGGAGAAGGTGGGAGTCATGGTAGGAGTGCAGGGGAAAGGTGCAGGTAGGGGCGGGCAGTGCGGTGCGACTGCACGCTTTCACACCCGCACAACTAGCAGCAGTGCAGGTGGGTGAGAGTTTTTTGGGGGGC
The DNA here is from genome assembly GCA_007449985.2 of Desmodesmus armatus. Lineage (NCBI taxonomy): Eukaryota > Viridiplantae > Chlorophyta > Chlorophyceae > Sphaeropleales > Scenedesmaceae > Desmodesmus > Desmodesmus armatus. The sequence goes on from VIIQ02000796.1 coordinate 5,893, forward strand.
GGGGGGAAGGGGGGTTGAGGGGGGCAGGGTCAACATGATGCATTTAGGGAGGGGGGGGGGCAGTGATGGGAGCCAGGAGGGGATAAGGCGGGAGCTATGGTTCAGGGCCAGTGCGGCGCAACTGAACGGCTGCACACCTGGCAGCTGCAGCTGCAGTGCAGGTGGGGGAAGGGTAGGGTAGGGGGGGGGGGCGGTAGGGAGGTTTAGGGGGGATCCATAATGCAATTGTGTGCAGCGCAAGGGGGGCGGGGGTGGAGCAGGTGTGGGATTGGGGCCAGCGCAGGTTGGGGATCGAGTCATGGTTCAGGGCCAGTGCAGTGCGGCTGCACACCCGCACACCTGGCAGCAGCAGTGCCGGTGGGGTGGTTGGCTGGATTATTCATTTGCGTGTCACTGTTGTGCACTTTGCCTTTTCCAAAGGACATTTTCACTCCAGTTGCCACAACACCCATCTCCTTCCTGTTATACAGTACCAGGAATGTACATGCTATGGAGGTGGTGGGGACGTCACATAACCTTGGTGCAGGCAAAGCACACCTGCACACACAATGTGGGCGTTGTCTTTTTCATGACCTCCTCCTCTCTTATGGCATAGTGCACCATCTTGATTAACAACATGCTCCCAGCATGGACCTGCAGGCCCCGGGCACAGACGTCCCTAGGGCTTTCTCAAGTGTTGGATACACGTCAAACACACCCACACTCTGGACACAAGTGTAGTGGTGTCAGTGGACAATGGCAACATACCGCGCTGCTACACAAAGCACCTGACACTGCTGCGTGGTCTTCTCCTGCCACCTTTACCCCCTCTATAGATCATAACTATGATCTTCCCCTCTGCTTTTGGCTGATGGTGCTGGCTCTCTGGACATTGGTGTCACTGCCCTGCAGGCTTTGGGTATGCTACAGCCTGGCAAGGACGTTCCTGGGGCCCTGCCGGGACGATGGCTGACTCTGCTGCTGAACACAACGCAGCAGATGATGCAGCAGCAGCAACAGCAGCAGCAGCAGCAGCAGCTATCAGCGCCGCCACGGCAGCAGCAACAGCAGCAGGAGTTGCTGCCGTGTCAGGTCTTGAGTGTGTCAGACCTGTCGAAGCTGTTGTGGGGTCTGGCTGAGCTGAAGGTGTGGCCAGGCAGACCGTGGATGCAAGACTGGCTGGCAGGTGGGTGCATGGGTGTCACACCAGTGTATGGGTGTCGCACCGGTGTGTGTGTTTGGGGGCAGGGGGGGGGTGCAGTGTGGGCAGTGCAAGATGAGCTATTACCGGGCAAGCCATGGCTGCAGGGGTGGGCTTGGTGTGAGTTGTCTGTGAGGATGGTGTCAATAACGGTGTGGCTTCAAGATGGGAGGAAACAGCTTCCCTTTGTGGTCGAACAGTCCCACCAAGTGGGACACTTGTCACACTCTACCGCCGAGGAGGGCACGGAGGGCACGGGGCAAAGAGGGAGGAGGCTGGACAAGAGGGGAGAGAGGGTGCTGTGGATTGGGAAGGTGGGGAGGAAGGAGCTGCTGGCTGCATGGTGTTTGGGCCCCACTTCTATGTCACATGGTGCCTATCTATGTGGTGAAGCAAATATTTTAACTCTATCAAAACCCTTCTCATGCCTCTACCCCTCCTTGCGTACTGCTGCTGCTGCTGCTGCTGCTGCTGCTGCTGCTGCTGCTGCTGCTGCTGCTGCAGCCACAAGCTCGATGCTTCAGTCCGCCACCCCTCAGACCTAGCTGACGTAAGCCCAACATGACTTTGCCTTTCACACTTGTCATCACCTTGTGCTGCTGTTGCTGCTGTTGCTTTTGCTGCTGCTGCTGCTGCTGCAGCCACAAGCTCGATGCTCCAGTCAACAACCCCTCGGACCTGGCTGACATAACCTGGGCCCTGGCCAAGCTGAGGTTCACTCCCCCTGAGCCCTGGATGACTCAACTCTCAACCGCCATCCAGACCCAGCTGCAGGGTTTTACTCCGCAGGGCCTCGCGGTGGTCATATGGGGCTACACCCGGCTAGGGTTTAGGCCTGACAGGATCTGGCTGCTGCGGTTTAGGGCCCTAGCAGGACAGGAGGGAGGGGACAGCAGCAGCAGCAGCAGCAGCAGCAGCAGCGGCAGCAGCAGCGTGGGTGACAGCAGCAGCAGCAAGGGAGGGGGTCAGCAGCTGGCTCAGTTTGTCGCTGCATTCCTGGCGCAGCAAAACAGGCAGCGGTTTGCAGAGACGCGGCCGGCTGTCGGGAGCAATAGCAGCAGCAGAAGCAGCAGCAGAAGCAGCAGCAGTGGTAGGTCAGCAGCAGGGAGGGGCAGAGGTGGGGGCAACCGGCAGTGGCAGCAGCAGCAACAGCAGTGGTAGCAGTGGTAGCAGTGGCTTGCGTACCCACGCTAGGCTGGCAATACACCGCAACGGTGTTGGGCTGGTCAAACTGGCATTGTCTTGCGCGGATTTTTTTGTTGGGGATGTCGTTGTTTTCGCATGTTGCCATTGTAGCTGGGCCAGGCTGCCAGCCTTGCGGCAAGTTGCTGCTGCAAAGTTGCTGCTGCAAAGTTGCTGCTGCAAAATTTTAAGTTGATGCTTTGCTGTTGAGAGTGTTCGGTTGTGTACAGTATGTTCAATTTGTTGTACAACAAGTGGACCCGGTAGGGGGATGGGCAGGTGTGTTCAAGTGAATAGGCGCTGAGTGTTAATGGTGCCGGCAGATAAATGAAGCAGCTGACCATTGTGGCCTGGGTCAACAGATATTAAGGAGGGAAGGGGAGATGGAACTGCCGCTGCATATGCTGCCACTGTGCTGTCATTCCCTCATTACTGGATACTTTCACCACATAGTGGTACTCTCCAGACCTAGTTAACTGCCGAAGCCGAAGCTTGGTATCACCACGCGTGATATTGAGCTAGACACTGACACTGAGATGTGTTGTGTTCCGTTCACTTCAGCTGATGGCTGTGGCTCCAGTTTCTTTGAGATGTGTTATGGTTGGAAGCCAACAATTGCCACGTTGTCTGCCTGACAGCGGCTATAAGGAGCACATAAGTCACGCTTTGGCACTTATGTCGAGGGGTCAAGATTGTGCAGGTCAAGCTTGGAACCACATGCTATAAACTGGGTCATACAAGAAGTCAAGAACCAAGTGCATGTATGGGGCCAATAATTTGCCATTTCAGCCCTCACAACAGCACGTATGATTTGACTAAGCTCTGCACACAACTCACATGGCATGCAGTTGTGCATCATTACCGATGTGTACCAGCAGAACCTCAACCATTCATCACCAAATGACAAGATCCACCTCCACAACCAGTGGTCACTCAATGTTTCAGTGATTTGTTGACCGCCACATCAACCACACCCATCCACGCAGCTCCAGGCTCGGCAAACTGCCTGCCATCCAACTGTATAGACATTATGCTGTGAGCGACAGCCTGCATACAATCCCAGCCCTAAACCTGTGACCTAAAAATTCAAGGGGTGCTGCAACAATGCGGCCCGTGCGCGTGCCCAGTCCGTTGTTGCTGCTTGCACTTGTCCGCTGATCAATCCTGCCGACCGCAACCCCAGGGGCCTGGTACAATGCAACTGTACCACCACGTCACCCACACCATGCTGCTGTGCCCCACGTTGCCAACTTGGCAGGTGACCTGCCAAGCCTGATCACCAGCAGCATTCCAACAGCAGTGCTGCTGCTACTGGTGCCTGCCGTAGCATGTTTGCTACAATGCTGATGGTGACACCGCACAACAAACGAACTCCACATAGCTGCTGCTCCCAGGTGTGCAATGCCAATTAACGGTGCAGATACCGTGGGTGCTACTGCAGCTGGAGCTGGCCTAGTGTTGCTTGGACTTCAGACTTGGGGCACCATCAAGGTCTGTCTTGTAGCAAGCTACAGGCACAGTGATAGAACACAGCGCAGCATGACATAACATTGTCGAGACAGTATATGGCCCAGTACGGCACCCCACCCGTGTTGATGAAGCGCCTCCAGCACACAACCAGACCCATCTTTAGAGTCTTGCTCACTCCCTGCCGCTCGGTGACACCCTTGCTTGATGGACCCCCCCCCATGGTGGCTTGATGATCCTCCCGCACCTGGGATTGTGGCTGTGCTTCTTGAAACTGAGCCCCCTTGTGCAACAAACCCTCCGTTGGGAGGGGATCAATGCTCTGCTGCTACTGCCGTTGAAGGACAGCCCGTGTGTCACTCCAGTTGCAAATCAAAGTCAAGTAGCCTGGCCACTGCTGTGTCAAGGTGTAACTTACCGCCACTCGGGCCTGCTATGCCTCCGCCAGTGCATATGTAGCTGCCTTCTCTGCCACCTCACGGTCGTCGCCGTCCAAGTGGAGCCACAGCAGCTGGCGCCACACGGGCACGTCAAAAGCGCTCTGCACAGCAACAGCAACAACTACGGGGTGAGACAAAGTAATGCACAGCTCAACGAGCATCACCTACAACCGCCATTAGCTGCAAGTACAGCTCAACTTGGTGCTTCAAAGCCAGCCAATGCATCCTTGAAGAGCAGTCACAATACATGGAGCTGAAGGCCAAAACCAGTGCATGACGCAAACAGTGGGCCCGCCCACTACTTCTTTCTACGTGGCACCCATAAGAGCTGGTGGCATGCTGATGTAAGGCAGTAATGCAACATGGCAAGAACACGGCAACCAGCAATGCTGCAGACGGCAATCTTGGTAATAACACTTAGACACCATAGACGTGGAATAGTCCAGCTGATGGGTGGTATGGCTCACCTCGCTTGTCAGGCTCATCTTCGCGACGTGAGGTGTCAATGTATCCTTGTAGATCAGTGCAGTGAGCTGCTTCAGCCGTGTCAGCTGCAGCAACCGCCCCTTTTTGCACATTGCCATATGGAGCTGCTATCTGCAGATTCCGCAAGGCTGTCAGCTGACATACTGGCTCCACAGTCTCACCAATGACACCATACCGGACACTGAGCAGTAGTGTGTGCAGACTGTGCAGCCCTTGAAGGGGGGCCAGAAGCTCCTTGTTGTATTCCAACCCGCTCATATTCAGACACTCCAGGCCAGGGCAGCAGCTGGCAAGCCGGCTGCCTTCAGGAGCTGGGGCGGAATCATGTGATGGCACCTTGGCGCAGGAGATATCTAGGGACCGCATGTGCGGCAGCTGCCTGCCAGCAGGGAAGATGTGCTGCCACGCACCTGCCGGCATTGTGTTGTGGCTGATGTTGAGCATCTGCAGCAGGCTGCTAGCTGTCAGGGGTGCGTAGGCTGCAGGAAGAAGGTTGTTCCGCTCAGCCGCCCGCAAGCTTTGTAGGACGTGCAGGTGTGTCAGCTGATGCAGGCCTTGCAGGCATGACATCAGCTGTTCCTCCCCTGCTGCACCCCCAACCACGTGACACTGCTGCAGGTACATGTGCTGCAGCAGCGTCTTGCTCGCAAGCACGCCTGGCTCGACACAGCAAGATGACAGCTCAAGGCATGTCAGGCGGTGTGTGCCTGACAACATGCTGGCAGTGACGCTGTTGCCACTAAGTCGCAGCTCAACAAGCCGAGTCAGAGCCTGCAGGGGCTGCAGGGGAGGTTGACCCTGGTCGGGTCCTTGCAGCATGTTGTCAAGCCTTAGGTAGGTGAGTTGCTGTAGCTGCTGCAACAAGCTGGTGGGAAACTGCAACACCTGTATGGCATTGCTCCCCCTGCCCCGCAACCGCACGTAGCTGATGCTGAGGTGCTCCATAGCAGCTGGCAGCAGCTGCGACAGTGCCGCCACCACTGGCGCTGCAACTGCTGCAGCGCGCCCGTCGCCCCAGATGGTGCAGCGACTGATGTGCAGGTGCTTGAGGGCGGCCCACCCGGCAGCCCCCAGCACAATGCCATCGCATGGCTGCAGCTGTAGGTGCAACCCTTCGACCCGCAAGCTGCTGAGCTGCAGGTCAGGGGGCAGAGGGCATGGACACACTGGGCCGCCTGGTGTACCGCTGAGTTCTAAGCTGTCTACATACTGGCCGTACTTCTGCAGATACAATAGGAGGCTGTCCCCTTGCTCCCCACTGTTCAATTCTGTTGTGACTGTTGTGATGCTGCGCAGCGCCAGCACGGCTGCCTGGTGCAGCCTGCTGTGAGCTCGAGCAGCACTGAACAAGCTGCGCTGGTCGTCTGCTGCACAGCACTGCAGCACTGCTAGCAAGCAGGGGTCTGGCAGCGCCAGCAGCAGGGAAGGTGCTGACTCCTCATCGTCCATTCTGTGGGCAACACACACGTGATCAGCTACTTGTAGCGTGCTTTATGCAGCGGATATTCACAGATGACGATGACTGACTGGCCCAGGTGTATGAAGCTCTTGCCAAGCAGCACAATCAGCACGAACAGCACAACAACGGCAGTAATGACAGGGCCAGTGATTCACCTTGGATGCTGCTGCAGGCTGAGACTTTGATACAGACAGTGGCGATCACAACGAAGCGATATCGTTGGTTTCCTTGCAGTGGCGGTGGCGAATGGAGATCTCCTGTGAGACAGTGCCCGGAACCGGGGAGGTAGCAAGATTTCCTGTGGAGACACTGGGAACACACAAAGATGGGAACACAGAACACAATGTAACTAGCACTGGGTCCCTCCCCGCCACCCCAGGCAACGAAAGCCTAACAAAGCAACCTCACAGTACAATAGAAGGCGTCCAGACCAAAGCTGTGAGTCCAGCAGCCCCATGGAGATCTCCTGTTTCTTATCAGAAGTGATCAATTCAAGGCCTTGCTTGACACGATGCAGATCAGACGGTCGGAACGGCTGTTGGCTCATCCACGCGATGGAGATGTGGCGGTTTGACATGTTTGCCAGTCTGGCCCTTTGGGGTACCCCAGTGGAAGCCTTGCACATGACATCATTCATGCATCGTTAGGTGTTTGAAAGCCGGCTGCTAGAGGCGGTGAGTTCATTCTGTGCAACTCAAGGCTTGATCACAGTAAACAAGCCGGATCAAGCGGCAAGTGCACGCATGGGTCAGCGGCATGCCACCCATGATGGGTCACCACAACCCTCACATCAGCACTGAGCACAGGAGGGGGCCCCAATCTTTGGCACAGTAGACCAAGCCTTCAGATCATTTCAAATTATGCCCCAAGTAAATTGCAACAGGGTTGTGTATTATAGTGCACCCCGTTTCAAACCCTGAAAATCCGTCCTGACGAGTTACTTCCGCTGTGACACATCACGGTGATGATAAGATCTTCTATGGCCCCAATCAAGGTGATACCAAAAAGATAGGCCCAGCGGTGCAGCTCAACCACACACATCACAAGGTACTCCACCCACACAAGCCCCCATGACATACGGGCAGCGATGCAGCATCATGTGGCAACGAGCCTTTCAGGCTGACAATTGCAGCTGCCTCCGATGCTGTTGGGATTGAGTGACGATACCCTCACAATCACACTCACAGAAAAAAGGCTGCAGCACAGATCATGTCAGCTTCATATGTTGCCCTGCTAGACCCCATCATGCTGCTGTTGCTGCTGCTCCTGAGGACCCTCCTCCTTGACCTCCACAAGCGGTGGCATGTCAGCTGCATCTCCTGCTGCTGCTGCTGCTGCAGCTGCTGCCGCCGCCTTTTGCTGCTTCAGCTTCTGCTTCCTTTTCACATTCCTGTTGTGGTTCTTCCCCCTGTTCTCAAGCTGCTCCTGCTGCTCGGACGCTCCTGGCATGGATGAACCAAGCAAGGATGCAAACATCGACTCAAGAGCTGCCTGCACACCCTCCTTGTGCTGCTGCTGCTGCTGCTGCTGCCCAGTGTTGCTGCTGCTGCCAGAAGCAGCAGACCCAGGTGCGGTAGTGCCAGCCGCTGCTGCCCTGCTGCCGCTGCTGCTGCTGCTGCTGTGTGCTGCAGGTGGTGGTGGTGGCAGGCCGTAGAGCTTTGCATACTTGTCTGCTGGCATCAGCTCAGGCCTGGGTGATGGTGGCGTCCCCATGTGCATATTGTCAGCTGCCATGGAACAGGTGGGCATGTGGGCCTGTGGAACAGGCAGTAGCAGCAAAGACAGGCAGGCATGGTGATACTTGTGTGAGCCGTGTTCAAATGGCAGTGTATGTTTTTTGCTGCCATGAAACAGGTTGGCATGTGGGCCTGTGGAGCAGTAGCAGATGCAGCATGCAAGAGAGTAGATATGTGTGTTGCTAGCAACGGCATTCAAGTTTGAGGGCCAAGGTGAACACTTGAGCCTGAACACCCCATAGGTAGCCAACACCATGGCTCAAGCAGAATGGCTGCGATGTTGTTGGCCCGGCCAGGTCTCACCTTCAAGTCCTTCACAAAGCATGTTGTGCTGCAGTACCACTCCCCACACCAGCTGCACCTCAGGCCAGCACCTGCGCAGTGAAAGAAACAGTACCAACAGCGCTGTCAGTGGCAGCGTCATATATATGTACAGCCGTACAGAGTAGACAGTACACAGCCGTACAGAGCGGGTAGTGTCCCGCTGTCACCTTGCTGCCTGCAGCCCTGACACAATGTGAGTGCATCTGACCATCTCTGTGCCCGACAGCCCCTTCCCCCCCCCCCCCCCTAGCGCGTTGTGTGCTGCATTCACCACATGCTGTCAGAAAGTGTTGAATTGCGCTGCGCTCCCCCTTGCATTGCTCTTGGCTTTCTGTGCAGCTGTCTGCAAAAGCCACCTCCACCCCTCCTGCAATTTTCACAAACCCCAGAACCCCAGGACCCCATCAACCCTCACACACAAGTCCCTTAACACTCCACGGCGTCACTTTGCTGCCTGCAGCCCTCACAACTCATGGCCAGTGGCATGCCCCCTAGCACCCCAAAGTGAGGAGAACAAAGCCGCCACCCTGCTGCCCCCCCCCCTCCCTGCCACATACTCCCTCCCCCCCACCATCAGCACCACCCCCCCACCCCCCACCATCAGCCCCCCCCCCCCCCCCACACACACACACCATCATCACCACCCCAACCCGCTTGCCCCGTAATGAACCCGTGTGCTGAACCCACTACAGGCAGACAAGAATTGGTCAAATCGCGACTATCAAGCCTTCTGTGGTGCTGTGGTTAGGGCTGTGCCCCTTCCAGGTGCACCAGAGCCCCCAAACCCCATGACATACCCACAGCCCAACATGGAAAACTGCTACTCCAGCACAGCCGCTGTCTCACCTAGCTGCCTGCAGCCCTCACACTTTGTGGGTGCGTCCGGCTCCCCCTTCGCTGCATACTTCTCCGTGTTGCTGAAGCCGCCACAGACCGACATAAACTGGTCAAACCGCATCTGCCGGGCCTTCTGCGCTGCTGTCAGGCGGTTGACGGGGACAAAGCCGTAGCGGGCCAGGACGTTGAGGAACTCTTGGCAGGTCTGTGGCTCCTTGCCCTGTGCCTTGAGCTGATCAACTGCGTAGCTCATGTTGCGCCATCGACGGTCCTGGAGGGTGCGGGTGCATGTGCGGGTGGGGGGTGGGGGTGGGGGTGGGGGGGGGGGGCGGCAGACAGGCAAGGTAGGCAGGCAGGTCAGTAGGTAGGCAAGTAGGTAGCTACCTGACTATATGTAGGCTTGGGCAGTGGTGTTGGGGTGGGGGTGGGGGAGGTGTCGGGGTGGAGGACATGAAGGAACTCCTGGCAGGTTTGTGGCTCCCTGCCCTGTGCCTTGATGTGGTCAACTGCGTAGCTCATGTTGCGCCATCGTCGTAGGTCGTGCATGCGGGCCCCAGGGGGTAGCAGCACCCCTGCATGGTATTGATGCCGTTCGGAGACACAGACAGCATCATGGTTTGCAGGTCTCTGCTGAGCAGAGCTGGCGCGGGACCGAAGGTTGACGCCGTCATAGGCAGAGAAGAGAGGCAAACAGCACAGCAGCGGCGTCACCATGCACACATCAAACTGCTGTGCCCACTGTGTGGACATGCGGTTGCACTGGGACGTGAGACTGAATCCAAAGTTTAGTTGGGTCAGCACAGTCTGCTACACACATCACGGTTGCACCTGCGAAGCTACAATCCACGTGTGGCCTCACTGCTTGCAAGCTATAGCTGCTGGTGAACATCAAGCATGTTGTGTCATGCTGGTTGAGCGCTAGGAGTCTGGCAGCGCTAGCAGTATGGTTTCTGAAGGCATGCAGAGTGCCTCAGCCTGCTGCAGGGCCTGTGCTTAGTAGCTACTGTCTGTCTCTTTAGCGTCCAACTCGTACAACAGCAGCTGCGGGGCTGCTGTGTCAAGTTGTATTCACCTGGTCATCTTGGTTTTGCACGGCACTCCTCCTCATGCTGAGCAGCATCCTGGCCTCAGGATTGCCCTTGGCAGCCAGCGCCATCAGCTGCTGCATGTTCACTGACTTGACCATGTCGAAGAACTGCTACAGGAATTGCTGGTGTGCTTGAATGCTGTTTTCTTAAGTAGATAGTACTCCTCTGACCGTCTCCGAAACAGAAGGTCTGCCAAATGAAGCTTCCGGAACATGGTCACAGTCTGTTCTGTGACTCACAGATCAGTTATGACTTTGACACAGACTGGGTGCAACAAAGCGCTGAAGCTCGCGTTTGATGCAGTCACCAGTACGTTTATTATACGTCATTACAAATTATTAGCGCCCTCTGAGGCGCTTTCGATCTTGTTCACTGTCGCTGAGATCACAACTGAAACAAGACCACGCTTGTCTGCAGCCACGCTTCACGTTCATCCTTCCTTGTGTTGAGTTGTAGCTAGTTACCCATTGAAAAGGCTCACAAGCTTATCATGTGCGTCAACGCATAGGTGCAGGCCCAGTTCCCCGGTGGTGCCAGTGCTGCTGTGCTACTGTACAGTACACATGTGCTACTTGTCGTAGGTCTTCTGTCCACGTGGGCCACGTTGATCGACCAAACTTGCAACGCACTCATGTGGTGGTACCTGCTGCTGCCTTGATTGGTGCTGTTGCACAGGATGGATTGTGAGGAGCCAGCACAGTCCCTGCTGCTTGAGCTGCCGGACCCCTGCCTGCTGGCAGTGCTGCAGTGCTGTGCAGCCAACGACCTGCCCAGCTTGTTCAGCGCAGCACAAGCCAACAGCAGGCTGCACCAGGCAGCCGTGGTCGCGCTGCGCAGCATCACAACAGAATTGTACACTGAGGAGCAGGGGGACAGCCTCTTGTTGTACCTGCAGAAGTACGGCCAGTACGTAGACAGCTTGGAACTCAGCGCTGCATGGAGCAGCGCAGTGGTGCTACCCCACCTGCCCCCTGACCTGCAGCTCAGCAGCTTGCAGGTCAGTGGGTTGCGCCTGCAGCTGCAACCTGGCAGTGGCTTTGTGCTGGGGGCTGCCGGGCTGGCAGGCCTCAAGCAGCTGCACCTCATTGACTGCTCGTTGGTTGGCGAAGGGCGCTCTACAGCAGTGGTCGCAGCAGTGGCAGCAGCACTGTCGCAGCTGCCAGCTGCGATGGAGGAGCTCAGCATCTGCCGCGTGTGTGTATGGGCACGTGACGACTTACCCATAGAGGACTTGCAGTTTCCCATCACTGTGTTGCAGCAGCTGCAGCAGCTCACCTACCTGCAGCTCAACAGCAAGCTGCAAGAACCTGACCAGGATCAGCTTCCCTTGCAGCCCCTGCAGGCCCTGACTCGGCTTGTTGACTTACGAGTTGGCGCGTGGGATGCAGACAGCGTCACTGCCAGCCTGCTGTCGGGCATACACCACCTGACATGCCTTGAGCTGTCACACTGCAATGTCGAGCCAGGCGTGCTTGCGGACAGGACGCTGCTGCAGCACCTGCACCTGCGTGACTGTGAGGTGACCGGTGGTGCAGACGGGGAGGCACGACTGCTGTTCCGCCTGCAAGACCTGCAGCAACTGACACACCTGGGGATCTCGGACAGCTTCCGGGCTGCTGAGCGGAACAACCCTCCTGCAGCAGCCTACGCAGCCCTGGCAGCCAGCAGCAGGCTGCAGGAGCTCGATATCGGCCGCAGCACTATGCCAGCAGGTGTGTGGCAGCACATCTTCCCTGCTGGCCGGCAGCTGCCACACCTGCAGGACTTGGACATCTCCTGGGCCAAGGTCCCGTCACAGAATTCCGCGCCAGCTCCCGACGGCAGCCGCCTTGTCAGCTGCTGCCCTGGCCTAAGATGCCTGAATCTGCAGGGCCTACAGTACAGTGCAGAACTGCTGGCCCCCCTTCAGGGGCTGGATAGTCTGCACACATTACTGGTGGGCATTCGGTATGGCGTCATTGGTGCAAGTGTTGTGCCGGTGTGTCAGCTGACAACCCTGCGGAACCTACAATTAGAAGCCCCCTATGGCAACGTGCAGAAGGGGCGGCTGCTGCAGCTGACGCAGCTGAAGCAGCTGACCGCACTGACCTACAAGGATTTGCTGACTCCGCATGTCAAGGAGTTGAGCCTGTCAAGCGAGGTGAGCCACACAATTCATTGGTTGCATTTTGCATGTCACTAGTTTACTTGTGCCTAGGTGTTGCTACCTTGGTTGTTGTCTGCAGCAAAGCAAGTTGCCGTGTTTCCCTGCCATGTTGCACGCTGCCCTACTCACATCAACATGCCACCAAGCTATAAGAGTGACTTGCAGACAGATTAGTGGGTGGGGCCTTGAGTCATGCATTGGGTTCAGGCCTGCCTGGTTGGTGTTCATTACCCTTGTACGAGTCATGAGCTGGCTGTGAACAACGACGTTGAATTGCGCTAGCAGCTGTTGGCAAGTGTGGCATAGAGATATGCAGCATCACATCACTTATTCTCACCCTTGTTGCTGATGTGCTGTGCTGTGCTGTGCAGGCCCCTGGTGACGAGCCTGTGTGGCGCCAGCTGCTGTGGCTGCACCTGGACTGCGACGACCGTGAGGTGGCAGAGGAGGCGGCTGCTTCTCTGGCAGAGGTGTAGTCAAGACAGAGTGGCGGTAAGTTACGCCTTGAACTAGCAGTGGTGTTCAGGTGGGTCAGTCACTGTGCTGTGTTTTTCAGCTATGACTGAGGCCTGGGTTCGCACTAGCAACAGCACCAGCAGCAGTAGAGCTTTGGTCTGTGCATGAAGCAGCACCTGAGATCACCTGCATTGACGGGAGGGACGGGATTGGCGGGAAGGACGGAGGTTGATTGAACAAGGGGGCTCAGCTAGATGAAGCATACCCACCACCCCACCTCAGCAAGCGGCAGGGAGTGGGCAAGACTCTGAATCATGGGACGGGTGTTTTGCTTCGGGCGCTTTGTCAACAAGGGGTGGGGTGCCGTGCTTGGCCATATGCATTGTCTCAGCAACATGGTGTGTCCTGCTGTGCTTTCCTCCGTCACCTTGCCTCTAGGTTGATGCTGCATGATGCGGAACTTGATGGTGCCCCAAGTCCGACGTCCAAGCCACACCAGCCGCAGCTGCAGCAGCACAAATGGCATCTGCACCCTCAATGGGCTGCAGCTGTTAGAAGCAGTTGTGTGGGGACGGTTTGCTGGGTGGCGTCACCAGCAGCACTGCAACAACGGCAATGTGCAGCAACAGGGCGCAGCGCTGCTTGGCTAAATGCTGCTTGTATGCAGCAACAAAGGTCGTGGGGCTCCACTTGAGTCTTGGGTAGTAATGTTGTATTGATGTATCAACGCATGCCCTGTGTGCTGCATTCTTTGTGCAGTGTTGTGTAACAACCCATGAATAGCGCTGATGTGAGGGCTGAAATGGCCAACCACCAGCCAATACATGCACCTGGCAGTTGATTCATGGGCTGGCCAGGATGGTGCCCAAGCTTGCGCATATGCTTCCCAACACGGCATGTAGGCCACCTGAACTGGTCAGTCGATGTTATCAAAAATGTGGCTTGAGTTGCATGTCTGCATGGATGCAGTCATCTGCAAGGCATGCACTGCAAGGGTCCAGGCTTGCAAACTCGTCACACCGCCATCTGGCTGAGGCACTATGCGTAACGGTGATCAATTCTAAGCTGCATTCTCTGTCAAGGGCCTCCACAGGTACTCCGAGCACGATCACTGATCATCAGTTTGCCAGCTCGGTGCCACTGTCGGGGATATCGACGCGTTAAGTGATTCTTATTGCTTTCAACTTGAAGCCTCTGTGTACAGCAGCATCAGAGGTGAACGAGCGGTTGCTGTGCTGTTGTGCTGCTTTGCAAGGCCATTGCCCGCCTGCGCTAGTGACCATGTTGTACAAGTAGGTATTCTTGGAAATAGTGCTGCAAGTGGGCTGCTCACGTGTGTGTTGGCTACAGGATGGACGATGAAGAGTCAGCACCGTCCCTGCTGCTTTCCCTGCCAGACCCCCGCCTACTGGCGGTGCTGCAGTGCTGTGCAACAGACGACCTGCGCAGCTTGTTCAGCGCAGCACGAACCCACAGCAGGCTGCACCAGGCAGCCGTGCTGGCGATGCGCAACGTTACAGCCGGAGTGAACAGTCAGGAGCAGGGGGACAGCGTCATGCTGTATCTGAGCCAGCATGGCAAGTATGTGGACAGCCTAGAACTCAGTGGTAAACCAGGCAGCACAGTGTGTCTGCCCCACCTGCCCCCCGATCTGCAGCTCAGCAGCTTGAAGGTTGATAGGTTGCTCCTGCAGTTGCAGCCAGGTAGTGGCTTTGTGCTGGGGGCTGCTGGGTTGGCAGCCCTCAAGCAGCTGCAGCTCAGCGACTGCACGTTGGATGGTGAAGGGGGCACTGCAGCAGTGGCAGCAGCACTGTTGCAGCTGCCAGATGCGATGGAGCACCTCGGCCTTCACTGTGTGTGGGTGCGGAGAGGGGAATGCTTACAGTTCCCCACCATCGCATTGCAGCATCTGCAATCACTCACATACCTTCAGCTCTCTGTCGACTTTGAAGGGCAGGACGTGGGTCAGCCTGCCCTGCAGCCCTGCAGAACCTGACCCGGCTGGTGGACTTGAGGCTTGACGGCGAGGACAATGGCAGTGCCAGCATCCTGTCAGGCACGCAGCGCCTAACGCGATTGGAGTTCAAAGCCAGCAGTTGGGAGCCAGCTGTTCTGACAGGCAGGACCCAGTTGTAGCACTTGCTCCTGCGCGGCTGCAGGATACCTGAGAGTGCAGGTGGGGAAGCAGAGCTGCTGTACCACCTGCAACACCTTACGCAACTGACCCACCTGGAGGTGGTGTCTAGCATGCGAAGTAAGGATGAGAACAACCCCCGTGCAACTGCCTATGCAGCCCTGACAGCCAGCAGCAAGCTGCAGCATCTCGACATCCGCCTCAGCACAGTGCCAGCAGGCGTGTGGCAGCACATGTTCCCTGCTGGCAGGCAACTGCCGCACCTACGATTGTTGAACTGTAGCTATGTCACGGTGGCACTTGATGATGTGATGCCAGTGTTTCTCCCAGCACCTGAGGGCAGCCGCCTTGTTAGCTGCTGCCCTGGCCTGCAGCACTTGGACGTGAACATGTTGCAGGTCAGCACAGATCTGCTGACCCCATTGCAGGGACTGAGCAGGCTGCACACGCTGCTGTTGTCCCTCACAGTGGGCTCAACAGGGCAGCTTGCAGAGGCAGTCTGTCAGCTGACTGGGCTGCAAAAGCTGAGCTTTTCCTCTTACGATTGTGCACGATTGTACGATTGTGCATGTGAGGGAGTGCTATTGCAGCTGACACAACTGCAACAATTGACTTTTCTCCGTTATGAGGGCCATGAGTTTGATAATGAAAGCACCTACGTATACTTGAAGAGAATGGTGAGTGCTCATCAACCAGTCTACAGTCTTTCTGTCAGCGTGCCGTGTTGTGCAACGGTCGTGCCGTGAACAGGTTGCATGTTTTGCATGTTGTGTCTGAAAGTGTTGGTCTGACATTGCGGCTGATGTGAACACGAGCCAGATTCAGCCAAGTTTGTGACCCACAATTACCATGCTGTGGTGCGCATTGCCCATTGCAGCTGCAGGGGCAGATGCACTAGCTGCTTTGGAGTGCACTTTGTCCCAACCTTCTGCACTCAGCGCATGTGACATGCATTCCTCTGTGATGTTGTTGCTGTGGCTGTGTAGGCCCCAAGTGATGAGCCTGTATGGCGTCAACTGTGGCGCAAGTACGGCAACAAAATGAGCCAGCCTGAGGACCACGGCAACCCCTGAATGGAACGTCTTGCACTGACATCAGCCAGTGAGTTTGTATGAAAGCAGTGTTGAGATGTGCCCTTTTGTTGGCCACCCATCAGCGGCTGGAATCAAACAGGCACATGCTGCAATGGTGTGTCTGCGGGGCGCGCATGGGGGGGGGGCCTTGCAGCAGAGATGAGCAAACGTGAGGGGGGGGGGGGGGGGGGCTTGCAGCAGAGATGAGCAAACGTGAGGGCAGCGGGGGGTTGTCATTTATATATAGTTTGCGGTGGGCGTGCTGGTTCAGGTGCGTGGGGCAGTGTGTTGTGGTGTCACACCACTAATGAGTCACCAGCGTCGCATGTGAACCATGAAGCAAGGTGTCAAGTGCGGATGGTGTATCAAGGGGCATGGTGTGCGTAGGAGGGCAGGTGACTTGGCAGACCTCCCAGATGTACATGTTTTGCGTCATGCCCTTGCAGCTCCTGCCATGAACCGGTGCGTCACCCACCTCGTGTGTCCTGCTGTGATGTGCTGTGTTGCCTCTAGGTTGCTTTGTCCTTGCCGGTGCCCGAGCCTGGAAGCCACATTGCCTGGCAAGCACAGCAGCGGCCAACACCTCTGCACCCTTCATGCTCTGCAGTTGGGAGGAGCAGCTGTGCACACAGAGGCAGCATCTGGGAGCTATGCAGCAGTGTGACTTCAAGCATGTTGTTACAACAGCTGCGGCAGCCGCTCCAGCAACAGCAGCGACAACCTCCAAACCAAGGTGCCCAGCACTTCTGCTTGGGGCACTGCTGCTGGTGACATGCATGTCAGCAACATATGGGTATCGCTAGTATTGGCGTAGTAAGGGTTTGGGCTATAGCCCGTGTATGCCAACCCCTGGCGTTGGGGCCATCGGGTTTCTCGCAGCAGGGTTGTATGGTTAGCATTGATGATATCAAAGATCAACCTGATTTTCAGGTTTGGAGGGACCAGCAGGGGCTTGGCAGTGTAGTACTAGTAGTATGGTTGCAGCTGTGATCTGTGTAGTGATCTGAGATTTTGGTGCTGGCATCTGTAAATCCAGTGATATGGGATATGTGAGTATGCAAGGGATGATCGGTGTGATGAGCTTTTATGTAACATAGTGATGATCAAGCATTGCTGAGATTGAGTATGTGAGGACTGCAAATGAATAGGCGCACTGCATCCGTGTGTGTTGTTGGCTCAAGGTACCTTAGATGCTACCCATGTCACTGTTTATATACTCATGCAACAACATCATGTGATGGTGTAGGAGCTTACGGTGACTCACCACTGAGTGGCTGCATCAGATTGGCTCAAGGTGCCTCGAGAGAGTTGTCATGCCGGCCAAACTAATTCTGGCACCTCTGAACCACAGCATGGAGGTCCCAGAGGGCAATGCCAAATTGATCACTGTTCACAAATGAACCACCATCGTGCTGGCTTTGCATTAACACACCAACACATTTACAGTCACAAGTACATGGACGCACACCAGGTGTGTCACACAAACTATCTTGCAGAGAACCATACATGCCATGCACTCAGAGACAACTTGGCATCTTGACGCACACAGCTCGCACACAGCATTGACAGGAACCCAGCATCACTGGTCCCACCCCTAGCAACCCCTGGTCGCACCCTCAGCAACCCTGCATCCAGGACTGCTTGAACGATTACAGCACCTACATGTGCTGAAGAGCAGCTGCTACTCGGGCCAAGCAGCCAAACCACCTTGAGAGCGCAATATTGTTACTGTTACATGGCTCAGGCCACGCCTGAACACCGCAATGAAGTGCAGCACTTCAGTCCATGCAGCTGGCCGACCTTCTTCTTCAGTAATATCCGTCACTTCATCATCGTGAAGGAGCCGTGCACCTGCAGCCATCCATGCACACCAAACGTCAGTGCATTCCTTGCGAGAGTGCGGCGGGTGCTTCGTGTGCATACTGGCTATGTGTGCAGATTTTGCGCAGCTGTGCCCAGCGCTGCTGCTGCTGCTGCTGCTGCTCATCAGGCAAGTGGTGTCATGAAGACACTGCTGAGTACCAGCCTAAGGCTGCCTGCCATGACGCTGCCTTCATTACGTTGCCATGACAGGCCCTGGAGCAACCAGCAGCCCAGCCGGCACTTGCAGCAGCTCTGTCCAAAACCAGCTGCTTACACATACTGGCAGCAACTGCCTATTTCATTGGCTGCTCACTCCCTGCTGCCTTTTTATGACACACACGCACCTTGAGCACACCAGTGCCCTTGTTGAAGGTGAGGTCACAGGGGTCAGGGGTCAGTCACAGGGGTCAGTCACAGGGGTCAGTGCTGCGGCTGCTGGTGTTGCTGCTGCCGGTGTTGCGGCTGCTGGTGCTGCTGTTGCGCCCGATAGTGCTGCGGCGGCTGCTGCTGCTGGGGCTGTGGGGGATGGAGGTGCACAGGGCGACAAACATGAGCAACAGGGTGTCGAAGAGCAGCAGCAGCCAGCAGCGGCAGGTCGTAGCCCTGCAACCCAGTCACCAGCAACAAATACCAGGAAGCGCAGTCGGGAGCAGCCAGCAAGGGTCAGCCCTGCGAGCGAGCGGCGAGCGGGCTCAGGCCGCGCTGCTGCTCTGGGTGTAGCTGCACTGACGGCAAAGCTGGTACTTGGTGACAGTGATGACAGCGACAGCACCGGTGATGCCAGCTCAGAAGACAGCGACAGCCAACCCGCAGCAAAGCGCCAGGGCAGCAGCCCAGTGCGCAAGGTGGCCCGCAGCGGTAATGCCTCCCCAAGCTCTGGCGGCAAAGGCAGTGCTGCTCAGCATGGCGTTGCCGCAACAGCGTGGCAAACCCAGGCTGGTGCGCAGGGAGTGGGCTATGCCGTGCAGCCAGTCCAGACAGAGCAGGAGAAGCAGCTTTTTTTCAAGCTGCTGGCAGAGGCAGACAGCGCTGCCGGCAGCAGCAGCAGCAGCAACACCTTTGGTTGCGCTCCGAGCCGCGGCATCAAGTGGGTGGATGTGGTGAACAGCTTCAACACAGCCGTCACCACCGCCTGGGATGCCGGCCATTCCCGTGACAGCCTGCGCATGAAGAACATGGCTGTGCTGGTGAAGTTTTACAACTCATTCAGCAAGGACCAGCGTGTTGCAGCTGCACGTGTGTATGCACAACAGCGGAGCGATGCGGCTGCCGCCGCTGCGGCTGGCGGCACACCAGACGCAGCAGCGGTGAGCGGGCACGAAGCCACAGCGGCTGCTGCCCAAACAACAACAGCAGGGGTGGCAGCTAGCAGTGGCCAGCAGCAGATGGGAGCAAGCAGTGGTGCACGGCGGCGGCGGCAGCAGCAGGGGGAGGCGTCTCGTAGGGGCCAGCAGCTGCACACTGGAGCGCCCAGTGGTCGGCAGCAGCAGCAGCAGCAGCAGCAGGCGGGAGTGCGCGCCAGTCAGCAACCCAACTGGCTGGCAGCAGCAGGGGCACAGTTGCAGCCCAGGCCCAAGGCCAAGGGCAAGGGCTGGGCGGCAAAGATGGTAAAAAGATATGTGTCCCTTGTTCACTGGAGGCAGACGAGAGCTTGAGCACCGCCAACGACGCACGGGACCGGGGCAGCGTAGCAAGCAGCAAGTCGCACACATGCCCCTACTGCAAGTGCCCACTCTGCAAGAAAGTGTGGGACAGCAAGAAGGGCAAGGCGGTTGTGCACCGTGGCCAGCTTGCACGCACGCTGTGGGAGAATCTGCCTGAGGGCCACGCGTCGTAGGCATTGCAGTTAGTGCTGCTGTGACACAGGGCATGTGTCGGTAATGCTGTGTGCTTGTGTGTGGCAGTCAGTCTGCAGTTGCTGGTACCTGTTGATGTTGTTGGCAGGTTTGACAGGTGGTGAGACCGCAAATTCGTTGCGGGCAGGTGTGTTGATGTATAAACATAATTTAGAAGCCGCGAAATTGGGCTATGGGTGGTCGAGTGCATTGGTTGTTTGCAGAGTACTGCCAGGCAATACTCGCCTTGTGGCTCCTTGAGGGGTGAATTCAGCTGCCGGCAGTGTGTAATTGTACTTAATTTGCCTATTGGCACCGGGCGGCTTCGCCGCCCCATACCCCCCTTGCGGGGGGTGCTGCCCCATAAATCCTAAATTAACCCGTCCCTCAATATCAGATGGCAGCAACACACCATATACGGCAAGGATCAGATCAAATCAACTCAAATCAAAGTTACACCTGTAGCTGTGAAGCTCAAGAGCTCATGCCAGCCATTCACTGATATCACTGAGATAGTAGAACAAACCAGAAGGAACAAAATACTGAGAATCAAAACAGAGAAGCCTGACGTTTGTATGAGGTGTACTGTGTGCTAGTACAGTTCAGTACTGTATCGCATTTTGGCGAGTGATGGGTTTGTTTCTGTTCCCCCATGAGCCTCTGGCTCCCTTGTGGGTTGCTCAGCTTTTGCTGAGCCAATTACTGTAACTGTAACTGTAACTGTATGATACTGTACCAGCACACTACTGAGCCATACCTTGCAATGCAGTTTATGAACTCCCCCCCACCCCCACCCACCCCCCACCCCGCACGCATTCATGACCAGCAGCAGTTACCCCTGAACACGCATCAAGCGCTCACTGGAACCACACACAAACCTCCTGCATTTGCAAGTGTCAGTGCGAAGTGAAGCAAAAGCATGACACCGTGCTGCTGCATGCTGGGCTTGCGACACCCTCTGATTGAGGCACTGCCTCTGGCCAAGGCCAGCTCCCCAGTGGCCCAATGCAATCCACATTCACAGTAGCGTGCTCCAAAACTGTCAAGGCTGACTGAATGACTTAGCCCCCCCCACCCCCACCCCCCCCCCACCCCCACCCCCCCCACCCCCACCCCCACCCCCACCCCCACCCCCCCCCCCACACCTCCTTCCTGCACTGCCAGTCCCACGAAAGCAGCCTGTCTCATGGAGACCAGCTGCAGTGTTGGCCGGCAACAGCATGTCCTGACAGTAAATTCCACCAGATATGCAGACTCACGCCCCATGCTCTGTAGCCCCCCCCCCCCCCCCTAGGACCTGCTCACCGCGACCAGCTGCAGTGTCGCCCCATAGCGAAGTGACTTGGAGAAGGCCCTCCAGTCGTTGTACAGCCCATCCAGGTCGTCATTGCTCACCTTCAACTGCAACACAGCACAGCACAGTAAAACACAGCACATCACTGCAGGTGACCAGCTGATGCTGGCCCAAAGGCCCCTGTGTAGGTCAGTCAGCAGCATCCCATGCCATGAGTGTTACTGGGATCACCATATCCCCGCCCTTAAGCTACCATAGGAGGCTGCTCAAGGTGCTTGAAGGCAGGGCAGTCATGGTCACAGAACAGTAAGCCCGGCCTTCAAAGTAAAAGTCACCAAAGCAACTGTAACAGCATGCCGCTGCGTGGCTGCGAGCACTCCACATGCTTTTGCTACATCAGTATAGTTCCTTTGGCAGCTGACGGCTGCCTGCATGTTACCCACTGGCACCCCTTGTTACAGCCACCGCGGTTGCTCCTCAACTCTCCCGGCAACATATACAGTATCGCTGTCGGTAAGCGCTCCAGTGACAGTCCCAAACAGCAGTATTGACATATGCATGCTCCCTCACCTGCAGCTGCTTCTTGCCGTTGGTGGCCTTGCTCATGAGCTGTGGGCCCAGCATGGCTGACATGATGGACTCACTCAGGCAGGGCAGCTCAAGAGACACACGGCTGCTGCTGTCTGGGGGTGTGAGATCAGCAGCAGCAGCAGCATCAGCATCAGCAGCAGCAGCAGCAGCAGCAGCAGCAGCAGCAGCAGCAGGACTTGGGATGCTAGCCAATGGAGGGGACATACGGCTGGTGCTACATTGGGGCCAAAATATCAGAAGCACACCATCTGTTGCTAACGACGCAACAACAGGAGGCAGAAGGCAACATTGGGCAGCTGCAGGGTGCCATGGCTGCTGCTGTCTGGTGTGGAAAGCAGCTGCAACGCCTGGTATCATTGTGAGTGCAGTTGCAGGGACAAGCAGCTGCTGCTGGCTACATGTGAGGCAGAAGGAGTATGTGAGTTGGCACTACGACCTGAAGTGCATCAGCCACTCACATTTGAGGCTCTTCTTGTAGGCCTGCAGGCACCAACAGTCGAACGACAACACTGGATCAGGACAGATGTTGCTTCACTGCTGTCGCTTCGCGCTCTGGCTGCACTTCAGTTTGAATATCTAGGTCAACAACTCACCATCTGCCCATTGATGGCGCTCTTGATGCTCCTGAGCGCTGCAGCTGCTGCCTTCGCTGTCTTCTCTTGCTCCTTTGCTGACACATCTGAGCTGTTGTACGCTGCATCGATGGTGCTCTGCTTCTGCTTCTTACTGGGCTGCGCTGTGCCCTTCTTACTGCTGCTGCTCTTGCTCTTCTTCTTAGGTGCATCATCGTAGTCGCTGTCGTTAGAGGGGTCCCATACGTCATCGTCTTTGTCGAGTGGGATATCGTCCTCGCTGCCTGAGTCCTCTAGCAGCATGTGCTCAGGCACTTGCTCTGCACTCCTGCTGCTGCTGCCCTTGCGCTTCTTGCTGGCAGCCCCTGCAGGCTCATGGCGTGCCTGCAGCTGCTGCAGCTGCTGTTGCTGGGCTACTAGCATGGCTTTGAGCGTCTCGACATCGTTGACATCCTGAAACTGCTCCATGTCTGTGATGTTGTTTTGGTGGGTGGTTGAGAGGGAGCACAGATGTGCAGGTGCGTAATTGGGATTGAAGAGTGACAGGTAGATCTTCAGGACGCTAAAGCTGTCACCAAATGCATGCCTTGCGTCCATTCGCGCATGTGAGTTTCAAACTTGGTTTGTACAGCCTGTTTGAACAGGCTGTAACAAACGGCCTGCAAGAACCATGTTGCCAGCATATCACGCGCAGAACGCTGCACCAAAGATACATCGAGTTTGTTCAGGCAATACGCGCAACGGGCCGCTGGCGAAACCATCAGATGACTCATCAGACTGCTGATCATTGATCTCTGTTGAAGGAAAAATTTGGGCCTGCTGCTCTGACTATCAAAGTCAAGGTGTTTTATGATAATCAGGAGTGCAAGCATTGAAGTCTACATCACACCCAAGGTGACCCAAGCACTGTGCAGTCATTGCTGCCGCTGTTCTAGTGGTGCTGCTAGCAATAGAACAGCGCTGCCCTATGGATCGATGTCGCAATTGCATGATGTTTCACACTCGAGCATTGTCACTGCGTCTACCCTTTCTACATCTCCTGGCCGTCAGACTGCAGAAGCAAGGAGTGCAGCCGAACGTCTCAGTGCTGCTTTGAGGGTTCCATGCAAATGCTGCCATCCTTGCTTGCTGCCACGCAGGATGGACAGTGAAGAGTCAGCACCGCCCTTACTGCTTGACCTGCCAGACCCGTGCCTCCTGGCGGTGCCGCAGTGCTGTGCAGCCGATGACGAGCGCAGCTTGTTCAGTGCCGCCAGGGCTCACAGCAGGCTGCACCAGGCAGCTGTGGCGGCACTGCGCAGCATCAGCGTCACAGGTGTGACAGGTGACACAGGGTCACACCTTCTTGGGCAGCAGCAGCTGTTGCTACTGCAGCAACAACATCAGCAGGTGGCCAGCGTGCTGCTGTACCTGCGCAAGCATGGACACAACATCGACAGCGTCCAAGTCCACGGGCTGCTTGGGAGCGAAGGGAGCCTTTCTCAACTGGCCCTTGACCTGCAGTTGAGTGGTTTGCAGCTTGATGATGCCTATGAGCTGCAGCCAGGGGGTGGTCTTGGGCTGGGGGCTGTAGCGGTAGCAGCCCTCAAGAAGCTGCGGGTCAGCGCCTCTGTGTTATTTCTTATCCCCTTCCTCGTGGTGTAGTGGTTAGGCATACCTGTCTTAGTGTCGGGAGACCTGGGTTCGAATCCCAGCGAGGGAGCCCCACCCCGGGGCTTATCGGGTACCGGAATTGACGTACTTGTGCGGGTGATCTCAATCGCCCACAGAATGCGAAGCGGAAGGGTGCTAATATATGTGAAAGCCCCCATGAGCAGATATGCTCGCTGGCTAGTGCCGGGGAGGAGGGTTAACCCCCTGCAATATTGGTATTGGTATTGGTTATTTGGCGCAAGGGCGGCTGAGGGTCTGGCAGCAACATTGTTGCAGCTGCCTGCTGGGCTGGAGCACCTCAGCATTGACGAACTATGTGTTGAGTACATCGCGGCTGATTCTTTTCTCAGCACCTCAGCATTGACGAACTATGTGTTGAGTACATCGCGGCTGATTTTTTCGTTGGTACCCAATACTTCGTTTCTCGTTTCTCGTTTCTCGTTTCTCGTTTGGCAGCCTCGTTTGAATGCCGTGAATGCAGGATGCTCGATGTGGCCCTCAGCCTTTGAACACTGCAGAATGCTTCTTTAAAACACATGA
Organism: Desmodesmus armatus; assembly: GCA_007449985.2. NCBI lineage: Eukaryota > Viridiplantae > Chlorophyta > Chlorophyceae > Sphaeropleales > Scenedesmaceae > Desmodesmus > Desmodesmus armatus. The sequence continues at coordinate 30,249 of VIIQ02000796.1, forward strand.
AACTTCTCTTCTGGGGGGCGGGGACGGTCAAGCTGGCGAGGGGGGCAGGTTCTGAGTAAACGGTTAGAATTTGATGGAGGGAGCAGCTGGCCCCAGCAGGCCATACACACGGTCTCAGAAGTCCGCAGCAGGCAAAGCAGCGATAGAAGAAGCGTATGGGCAAGCCGTTGGCGTCCGCAGGCGCAGCAGCACAGGGAAGCAGGCAACCATGGGGGGTACTGCTGCTTTGCCTGCAGCAGCTGCTGCATCCCCACCCAGTGCAGCCCGCAACATAGCAACAGTGGCTCTCCAGCTGGTGCAATCAGTCTTTGGAGCGACGGACAGCACCCCGTCACAGCCACAGCAGCAGCTCCCCCCCAGCCCAGTGGACATGTCCGCTGCTGTGATTCAGATATCGGAAGAGTTTGGCCCTAGCAGGCCACAGCCAGGGCCTGGCCACACTCTGCAGCATAGCAGCGACAGCAGCAGCAGCAACAGCAGTCACAGCAGCAACAGCACCAGCAGCAGCAGCAGGGGCGACAGCAACCCGAGGGCACCCATTAGCCCTGGTGAAGCAGACGGTGCAGCCAGCAGGGGTGCTGCACCCATGCCCGCTACAAAACAGCTGCCCGCCACACAGCGCCTCCTGCAGCAGCATCCACAGCAACAGCAGCAGCAGCAGCAGCTAGAGCACATGCGCAGACAGCTAACCACGGCCGTGCAGCAGCTGTCTGCAGCACAACAACAGCAGCAGCTGCAACTCTCTGGCCTGCGCCAACAGACGGAGGCAGCTACCCAGATGCGCATCAGCCATGAAGCACAGCTAGAGGCGATGCTGCAAGCCCAGCAGCAACAGTTTCAACGCCAAGTTGATGCTGTGCAGCAGCAGGTTGACTCCCAGCTACAACGGCACCTACAGCAGCAGCAACAGACACTAGCTGCGCTGCGCCAGGAGGTAGTGGCCGTGAAGCAGCAAGCGACCGCCCCGCATCCGCTGCAGCGTCAGCACGACAGCGCTCTGGCTGCAGCACAGCAGGAGATAGCAGAGCTGCGGCTCCAGGTCGCAGCTGTCCAACAACAGCAGTCAGCACAGCAGCAGTCTAGGTCTGCCCCTGACGCAGAGCTGCAGCGTCAGCACGACAGCGCTCTGGCTGCAGCACAGCAGGAGATAGCAGAGCTGCAGCTCCAGGTCGCAGCTGTCCAACAACAGCAGTCAGAGCAGCAGCAGTCTAGGTCTGCCCCTGACGCAGAGCTGCAGCGTCAGCACGACAGCGCTCTGGCTGCAGCACAGCAGGAGATAGCAGAGCTGCGGCTCCAGGTCGCAGCTGTCCAACAGCAGCAGTCAGCGCAGCAGCAGGTCGACCTGTCTAGGCCTGCCCTTCAAGCAGAGCTGGACGACCTGCGGTGTCAATATGCGGCCCTCAAGCAGCAACAGCAGCAGCAACAACAACAAGCCGCACAGCTGCACACAGAGGTCGCCGACCTACGGCGCCAGTGTGCAGCCATCCCACAGCAGCAGCAGCAGCAGCAACCGCCTGCCGCACAGGAACAGCCCGTGCTGGCGGCGCTGCAGCGTCAGTGCGAGGCCCTGCAACAGGAGCAGCAGCAGCAGAGCAGTAGCATGCAGGAACAGAGTACGCTGCATTAGCGACTACTGGAACAGTTTGAGGCTGCCGAGTCTCTGTTGGCACTTACTTACGGTGAGACCTCCCGAGTCAGCCAGGAGTGTGCAGCCCTTCACGTGCAGCATGGCCAGACCCAGAAGGCTATGCAGCAGCACAATGCCACCTTAAAACAGGTGAAAGAGGTGGCAGAGCAGTGCCAGGCAGCAGTCAAGCAGCAGCAGCCCCAGGTGCAGCACCTCTGCCAGCAGATTTATGGCAAGGAGGCCGGCTTGTGGACAAAGGTGCACGCGGTGGAGACCGCCAGCAGCAACCAAAGCAAGCAGTTGAGTCAGCTCAGGCAGCGCGTGGCTGCTGCTGAAGAACAGACCCAGCAGCTCTTGCAGCGGCCCCCGCAGACCCGACCAGGAGCCCTGCAGCGAGGGCAGCAGCCAGATGAGCAAGCTGACAGCCTATCAGCCACCACCCCAGCCCGGCAGCAGCAAGCGGCGCACCCTGCCCCACAGCAGCGCCGGTCGCAGGATGCCCCCATGGATGCCACAGCTGGCACCTCTGTAGCAGCAGCAGCAAAGGAGACAGCCGAGGCAGCAGCAGCTCAGGTCCGACAGCTGCAACAGCAGGTGCAGGCCTGCGAGTCGCAGCTGTCGGCTCTGTCCACCCTGCCCCTCACAACCCCTGACGAAGCAGTAGCGGTGCGGACTGCCCTCGACAGGGGTGCCAGCGCGCACATGGAGCTTGGTCAGGTGCGTGAGGAGTTGGCTACGGTGGGCACGCAGGCAGCAACAGCACAACAGCAGCTCGGTCACATGCAGCAGCAGGTTAGCCGGCTGTCACAACAGCTACAGGGCTGCCATATAGCAGTGCGAACACGGGTGCAACTGCCTCGCGCGCAGCTCAAGGCCATGCTCTGTACAGCTTCAGGGGTAGACTCAGCAGACCTACACGGCATCACCCTGCTGAGTAATAGCACCGACAGCGAGGCGGAGGCGGCCCTGCGGCTGGTGCGGTCTCAGCAGGGAGCCCCCGCCCTGCCACAGCAGCAGCAGCAGCAGCAGCGGCCATGGGGACCTGGACAGCTGCGGCAGCAACAGCAGGAGCAGCAACAGCGGCCGCAAGAACCGTCGCAACAGCAGCAGGGCCAAGGCCAGCCTGTCGCCCCCCCTGGGCTGTTGCGGCCACCACCGCAGCCTCGGCAGCAGCAGCAGCAGCAGGGCCCAGGCCAGCCTGCCGCCCCCCCCGGTCTAGCAGGGGCAGGGCAGCAGCACCCTCCGGCGCGCCCGTCCCCCCCGCCGCCACAGCCACGACCCACACAGCCGCAGGGGCAGCCCCAGCCGCTCTACCTGTACCGCCTGAAGGTGGCCTCACCAGAGGTTGCCAAGCGGCTGGTGTCTCGGCCTACTAAGCACCGGCTACACGAGGCCGGCACAGGGGTGTACGTGGAGCACTGGCTCACTCCCTCGCAGCTATCAGCAAGGAGGAACATCAAATCAAATCAAATCAAAGTTACACCTGTAGCTATGAAACTCAAGAGCTCATGCCAGCCATTCACTGATATCACGGAGATAGCACAACAACCCAGAAGGAACAACATACTGAGGATCAAAACAGAGAAGCCTGACGCTTTTGTGAGGATGAAAACCAACCCAAAAATCCCCAAGCGTACTATCTAAGTGCACGAGATGGACAACCCTCCGAATGGATGCCGGGCAAAAACCTCCGTGGAGGAATATAAAAAACCCTTTGTGGCAATGTGACTTTGGGCTGGACCAATTCGGAGGCTCGGCACTAGACGGCTCTCGATACAAAAACACAAAGCTGTCAAATCAGTCAACTGCCGTCAACGCTCCACTGCTGCTGCTGCTGCAAAGGACTGTTACTGCTCTCCAGTGATATCAGCTGCAGGCCCAGGTGTTAACGCCATAGAGCTTCCTCCATTGGCCTCGCGCCCTGCAAGGGCGGCTCTTCTAATGTCCCAAGCGCGGAGGATGTAGTTGGCCATCAAAGGCTGGTTGAGCAGTTGGCGCCATGGGGCCTGTGTGGGGCTGGCTTGGGCATCTGCAATACAGTCTGCAATATGTGGCATGCTGCGGGGGATAGAGTAGGCAGGGCACTCCAACAGGAAGTGAGTGGGTGTTTCAGCATGTTGTTTACAGGATGGGCAGAGTTGCCTTGCATTGCGTGCAGCAGCTGTCTCCCTGTGTCTTGTATGGCTATGGAAGGCATTGAGTGGGAGGGTTTCAAGGCGGAAGTGCATGAACAGTGAAGCAGCTCTACATGATTCCAGGTGGGGAGTGGTGGTTAGAGTGTGCAGATATGTGCGGAGTTTGGGCCGCCTAGGTGTGAGCTCTCCAATGCCAATGTCTGCCATGTACCTGGAGTGCACAGAACCTCCTAGGTTGCGGGGGGGCTGTGTCCAATAAGACCTAAGATAGTTGATTGCACGTGCTTCAACATGTCCCTTGAAATTTGCCTTACTGACTTCTTTAGGGGTGCTAGTGTCAATGTTGTACTCAGTCAGTAGTCGCTGCATGTTCTGACCCCAAGGGTGGTACTTGCCACTCCATGCAGTGTGGATCTTGTACAGTAGTCGGTCAGTGGGTGTGTTTTCTAGATGATGCCAGTACCTAATGACAAGTGTGTCGCATGTTACATGCAGAGGAAACAAACCCAGCTCTTGTTGCAGGCAGATGTGGGAGGTGTTTGCAGGGCAATGGAAAGCACGTGTGGTCAAACCCATCTGCCAGGAGTCAAGCTTTTTGCGCAAAGATTGGATGGGTTGGGCCCACACCTGGGCAGCATAGGTGACCACTGGTTGCACAATAGTGGTTAGTGTCAGTTTGCGCAAGTGGGCAGGGAGCCGCACTTGTGTGAGTACTTTACGTTGGGCTGCTGCTGCCTTTGTGCCTGACTTCATGCGAGCTTCAAAGTGGTCATCCCAAGTGTTGGTATTGTTGATGGTAACCCCTAGATATTTGTAGCTGGTGACTTGTGGGATGGTGATGTCTCCCCACTTGTATGTCTGAGCAGAGCTGTCCATCCGTGTAGCTGCAGCAGCACTGCGGCGGGCACTTGCACAGCCACCTAGTACCTTCATGATGGCAGTTTTAGATGTGTCAGTGGGGTTGACACTTGCGCGAAGCTGCCATTTTGTCAGTGCTGCTCGTGTACTGTCCACCAGCCGTTGCATTGCTTCAGGGGTGGATGTCACCCCAGCCAGATCATCAGCATACAAAAGAGCAGTCAGTTTTGCAGCTGTTTCGCCAGAGCGCACAGGGACAGGGATTCCCTCGTGTTCCTCCCATACCTGGTGCAAGACGCTATCAATGTATACGTTGAACATGGTGGTTGCCAGGGTGTCTCCCTGTTCCCAGCCCATGTCAGGGTGCATTACGCGCGAGAACGCTCCGTTGTACATGATCTTGGTGGGTGTGTTATCCACCATGTTAGCAAGGACGCGGAACATTTTCCCAGTAATGCCTTTTTGCCATAAGTGCCAGAGAAGCCCAGCTCTCCACACAGTGTCATAGGCCTTTTCAATGTCTACAAACAACAGGTATGTATCAAGCTTCTGTTGGCATCGTGCATCCAGGCATGTTTTCAGCATGTAGATGTTATCTACCGAGCTTCTGCCAGGGCGGAAACCCTGCTGGCCGTCATGCAGCTTGTCGTTATCTTCCAAAAAAGTCATGATGCGCCCATTGATCACCAGATTGTACAGCTTGTCAATGGCAGATCCCAGGGTGATAGGGCGGTAGTTTTTGGCTTCAATGGGGTCTCCCTTTTTGTAAATGGGGGTGATCACCCCACATGTTTTGGCTTTCATTTCATACTCAAATTGCATCTGGAAGAAGCTTGTAAGGTGGGGAGTCAGGGCATTGCCGCCATACTTCAGCAGCTCATTCTGGATGTTGTCCAGAGGGCTAGGAGCTTTGTTGTTGTTCAGTCTGTGGCACTGTGCTTGTACTTCTTCCTCGGCAATGGGTTGTGAGAGGCCAGCTGGGCCTTCTTCTGTGAAGGAAGTTTGTTCCAAGTGTTCCTTAACCTGCGCCTCTATTGTGGCACGGTGCTGAGCATCAAAGTCATCGTTGCGGTAGTGGGTGGAGGTAGAGGACACCTGCTCATAATGATTGGCTAGAATCTCGCAGATGCCTTGTGCGTCTGTGACTAGGCCGGCTCCGTTAGGATTGCGCAGCGCTGCTGGTCCTGTCCGGGTGCTGTCGCGTGACCCTCCCAGGGCTTTAAGAGCTTTCCACATCCCTTTTCCATCGTTTCCTCGCCTGCAGCTATCGACTTCAGCAATTAGGCGGTCAGTATGGCGCTGACGTGCTTCTGTTACTGTGGCTTTGAGGGAGGCCTGCGCCTCCTTGACCTGTACCTGTGCAGTCGCGATTGCAGCAGTGTTCAGCGGGTCGGTGGTGCTAATTTCAAGCAGGTCGGCTGCAGCCATGTCGCGATCCTTAACCGCGTCCTTAACTGCGCGTGTTCTGACAATGGGTACGCGGGAAGAGGGGTGACGGCGGGGTCTCCCAAAGCCGATGGTTGCATCAACCGCTGCATTAATGCGTTCGCAGATGAGGGCCTTAGCTTTCTCACATGCTGTTGAGGGTTGCATAGTGCCTGCAGCAACATCATCTTTCAGCTTAGTGAGCAATTCAGGAAAGTCCTCAAAATGCTCTTCCAGCGCCTTAGGGTAGGCCTCGCGTTGCTCCCAGTCCTCCTGTGTAAGGGCAGTCTTGGGGAGAGTTAGCTTATAAGTGTTGGGTTTGGGCTGCCAAAAAGTAGGGGGCGGGGACCTGTGGACAGGGTGTGGCAGAGTGAACCAAACGGGGAAGTGGTCAGATGTGGAGAGCTTGTGTTGGGTCTCAACCTGCAGGGTGCAACGGGGGCGCACTTGATGCGGCTCAGTCAGCACATACTTAGGTGGCATCAGCACATAATCAATGATGGAGCGCTGGGCACTGTCATCGGGTTGACCTGGCGCAGCAGGGCGAACACGTGTGTAGGCGGGCTGGTGTGTGCCAGAGACAAGGCAGGACATGCGATTGTTGAGAGTGTACAGGCCAGCACTGCGCAAGAAGTCAATGAGAGCAAGGCCTGCAGGGTTGGTCACGGTCTCCCCCCATCGGCCAATGTGCTGGTTGTCTTCAGAAGCAGAGCCCACTCGGCTGTTCAGGTCTCCCATGATCACAACCTCACCGCACTGCTTAAAACGCTCCACATCTGCGGCAAGTTGGTTGTAGGACTCAGTGGCAGCAGCGACAGTATCCAAGGCACTGGGGGGCAGGTACACACAGCCAACAAACAAGGGACGTTCCCTCCGGCGGTGGCTGTCAATCTCTAGCCAAATACTTTCAGGGACAGCAGTGTCAAAGTGTGTCTTAGTGACAGGTCCCAGCATACGGGAAACATAGAAACCTACCCCCCCACCTTGTTGGTCCTGTCTGGGCTTGCTGATGAATGTGTAGCCAGAGATGTCATGTGGCTTGCATTTCCCCTCCCATGTTTCTGTCATCCCAAGGACGTCAAGGTCGAGGTGGCGGATGATGGCTTCCACTTCCACTGTTGTAATTGCGCTAAGGCCACATGCATTGACATGTCCCATGTTTACCCCGCCCTGTGTCCATGCTGTGTTAGCCGCTCGCACCAAACCAGCAGCATGCCTGCGGCGCCTACGTGCATCTGCTCGGGCTGCTCGTTGTGTTGGGTTAGTGGGGTTGGGTTGGCGAGGGGTGGTGGCAGGTTGGGATTGTTGGTCTTGGTCCTGGCTTTCCGGTGTTCGGCCTGCATCGGAGGGGGCAAGGGGGGCTCCAAGGGCAATCAATTTATCACGGAGGTTAGAGGGGATACGAGCATTTGCAGGCAGAACATGGCGCAGCGCCTCTGTGACGCTCATCAGCTCAGTGTCATCATCAGTGTAGCACACCCTGTAGTTGTATGGCAGGCTCTCACGGGGGTCTAGGCTGATGACACCATAGCATGTGCCATGGCCAGGGAACCTCTTGCGCACCACGGTGTTATCAGGGATTCTCTGAGGCAGTCGCTGAGGGGTTGTCTGCGTTGCTGCCTCTGGTGCCAGGTGCTTGCCATGTTGGAGCAGTGGTCTGTGATGTGTTTTGGGGACCTCCCACCAGCTGTGTGCCATGCTCTCACACACTTCTTGCACAGTCATGCTAGATGGGAGTGTACATGTAGTTAAAAAGCTGACAGTGTATGCGGCAGCAGCGTCCTCCCCTACAGCAGGGAGGGCCACTCCCCAGTGCTTGTTCCGGCCAGATTTCAGCATGACTACAACACTGCGCTTAGGCATGCCCTGTAGTGTTACGGGGTCGCTGGAGCGAGGTGGCGGAGTAGCCAGCTGTTGCGACTGTGTGGGCAGTGTGCTGTCAGCAGTTGAGGGGGTAGCCATTTCATCCAGGTCAGTAAGGGCAGCAAAGCGGTTAGTTTCAGCTGGTGGTGTGGTTTGTTTGGGTAGGGTATGCCCGTCCTCACACAGCACTACACGCCAGCCTAGGACAGCTCGAAGGGTGTGAGCTACTGCATCCCTGTTACTCTTCAGGGCCTGTTGGTATGCTGCTGGAATACCAGCCAGACGCACCCTGGTGGCAGAGGTGGTGTCCCGCTCAGCAGTGTTGCCCAGCCACTGTGTCCGACCCATAGCAAGGGCAGCCAGAGCAGTAGTGAGCCCAGAGTGCATGTTGTTCACCTGTCTTCCAGCATTCGCCAGCAGCATCCGGAATTGTGTGCCATCATGGTCGATGACCATCTCACTTCTCACGCCGAAGATGACAGCATAGAGGCCGTAGGTGGGGCCGCTGTGGGCGGGCCTGTGCAGATTACTTCCTGCAGGGGCAGCAGCACGGGCACGGGGGGCAAGAGGGGCAGGCCGGGGAGCGAGGGGGGCAGGACGGGGGGCCAGAGGGGCAGACGGAGCACGCATGGCAGCACCGGGGGTTGGGGCGGGCGTCTGTAAAGTGTTTGTAGGTCTAGGCATGCCATCGCAGTGTACACGTTGCCACCCGCCCTGCACGAAGACATATGAGGCATAATCAGGGCAAGGGGGGGCAGTGGAGGGGCCAACACCAAATTGTGGGTCAGTGATTGTCCGGCGCTGGCCATTGATAAGCACATAGTACGTGGGAGCAGCCGGGGCAGGGCCACAGGACCGCAGGCCAGCCGCACGCTGGGCAGCCTGGGTCCCTGTGGCCCTGCTGCCCTGCGCTGCTTGGCATGGCGTCTGCATTGTCCTGTGGTCCTGAAGTTAGGAACATGGGGCTCATAGGCAAGGGGGCTAGGGGCTACCGCAGTCATTCTGCACACCACGCGGCGGGGCACACAGCATGGGGTGAGGAGTTAGAGGTCACAGGATCGGCCAGGCGGCTGACTTCTGAACACCCACACCATACCAAGGCTGCAGCATGGAAGTGCAGAGGACTGCTGGGTGGCTGCTGTTAGGCTGCTGCTGGCTGTTGCTGCAGTTGGGGGCTGTGCACACTGTCGCATGTACGTCTCTGGGGGACCATCTGCAGAGTCTGTCAGCTGGGATTGGTGCAGTTGGCAAGGCTGCACAGGTAGACACTCTGTACACCAAGCAGCGCAGCACACAGCACAGGGTGAGGGATTAGAGGTCACAGGATCGGCCGAGCGGCTGCCATCTGATCACTCGACACCATGAGGGCTGGAGCATGGTCAGGCAGAGGCTGCTGGTGGGCTGCTGTCGAGCTGTTGCTGGCAGTCGCTGCAGCTGGGGACTGAACTCTGTCATAGGGCTGTCTCGTTGGGGCCAGTGGGTAGGAAGACCACCTGCTGTGGAATGGAGACCATCTGCTGATCAGGTGCAGTTGGCTAGGCTGCACATGCAGGTTGACCAGCTGTTGCCACAAGCTGTGCTGTGCAGGGCAAAGCATTACCATGCCGGTGGAGACATTCGCAGGGCCTACTGTGGGTGCAAGTAGCGAGGATGCAGTGTAGCCCACTCCCCAGTGCGCCTCATAGGGGTGTGCTGCTGATGCACCTGCTCTTGAAGGGCAGCCACTCTCCCGACCGGGCTGCTGTGCCCTAACACTCATTTGCTGGTCCTACTGATCAAATGGTATGGGTTCTGATGGTGGCGTCCACTGGTGGGGGTGTAAGCATCAAGACAGCACCCCTGCTGTTGCTGATGTTCAAAAAGTCAACTCTTCGCACAGCTGCCATCTGCCTCTGCTAGCCCCCTAAACCTATGAGCTACATGAAAGGAACCTGTTGCGTAGACGGCGCGCCCGAAGGCGCGCTAGGCACGAAGAAAATTTGAAACTGTCCGGTAGGTGATGTGCGTGCCTAGGGCCCGCTGTGGGCTCCCAGGAGGGCTGTGCTTGGTCAGATAAGGTTATATACGATGGTAAGGTTCACGAAAGTGGCGATTCGCGTCAGCCAGACGCCGGCTCCGTTCTTCCGGCCGGTGGGGATGGATAGATGGATAGATGGATAGATGGATAGATGGATAGATGGATCACCGGCATACAAAATACAAAAAAAAAATCCACAAGCTACTCCGCGAACATGCGCCCCTTCCTCAGCGGCCTGCAGGAGCGCCACATCCACTGGCGCTGGTCGATCGACGACCCACTACAGGTAGAGCAGCAAGTGCGCGCGGCGGATGGGCGCCCGCACTGGCGACTGGTTCACCTCCCTTCTTCCCCCTCTAATTGATGGAGTTCAGGGCATTCTGCATAAATGTGGGTGGCAGGGCGGATGAGCGCATCCCCTTCACCCTGGATCAGCACCGTGACAACCCGTATGATATGTATTGCTTTCTAGAAACTATGTGGGAGGCGGGGGGATGGGGCAATGTGTGTTTTCATGGGTACCAAGCGCACCATTGCACCAGGCCTGCCCCGGTTGTAAGGACTGCAGGTAGGCCTAGTGGAGGCATCACGGTGTTGTTAAGGGAAGATTCCCCGATCCTTGGCGCCTCGACTCCTGTTCGGGTGCGCATGGATGCCTCCACAGGTATCGTGGGCATCACTTCCGATCTGCATGCTATCACCATTGCCGTGTGCTACTTCAGTCCCCCAAACTCAAATGTTTATGAGTCTGGGCTTGTGGATGCACAGTACTTGCAGGCCTTGTATGACTGCATGCACGAGGCAATTGACGCCGGGCGGCATGTTTTGTGCATGGGAGACCTGAACGTTCGGGTCGGGGAACTCACTGACGATGTACAAGGGGTTCCCATGGATGCCGGGCCAGTTGCTGGTCTAGCTGGGCCAGTCACCAGCACTGTGCCTGCAGCCCGGCAGTCTCAGGACAGAAAGGTTGACAATCATGCCGAGGGCCTCATGCTCGGTCTTAATACCTGTGGGTGTGTCTTGCTGAATGGCCGGGCACCAGGGGATGAGATGGGACGCAGTACTTGTTTTGTGAACAATGGTAGTAGTGTTGTGGACTATGGCATTGTCTCGTCTGGGTTGTATGATTCAGTGCGGTCCTTCCAGGTCTTGGACAGGCCCGGGGAGTTGGCTTCAAAGGATCATGCTGCATTGTCAGTATGCATCAATATGCAGCAGGCCTTGCAAGCAGCTGCCCCTACTGGGGCCCGCTGCCCAAGAACACTACGGCCTAGGGGACAACAGCGTCGGGAATATATAGAAGCCCTGCACAGCCGAGAGGCTGACTTGGCAAGCTTGCGAGCAGCAGTAGATGCTGGCACAACCTCGTGGGGGGATGCTGTGACACGGCTGGTGGCAATCACTCGGGCTGCAGCCACGGAGACCCTTCAATCACATGGACGCTCGCCAGCTCCTGGCTCGCATGCGCCTTGGTTCACACGGGATTGTGCACAAGCACGCGACAACTTCCGTGCAGCATGGCAGGCCTGGTGGCGTGCATCCCAGCAGCAGTTGGATCCGTTGGTTGTGGCGGGGCTGCACACCACCATGATTGCATGCCGGCGCACATACAAGCAGGTCAATAGGCATGCCAAACGCACGTATGAGCACAAGTATCTGCAGGATCTGATAGAGACATATTTCAGTGACCACCAGAGGGATTTCTGGAAAGTCCTGAAGGGGGGCCGGGGGGGGACTTGTCCTGTTGCAGACGTGCATGAATGGACTGGCCACTTTGATAGCATCATGGGAGCGCAGCCTGTGGAACAGCAGCTCACCGCCGAGGAGCTGGACACACGGGCTACTCTGTATGATGCATGTAGGCGGGATGCCGCCTTGTTTGAGGATTTGAATCACCCCGTTACTGTGAGTGAGGTTGGACAAATCTTGGGCACCCTGCCTACCGGCAAGGCACCTGACTTGCAAGGCCTTACTTGCGAACTGCTAAAAGCCCTGCCGCAGACAGCGGGGCAGCAGACACGGCTGCAGTAGAGGGTGGTGAGTTGTCCTATGGGTGCCCCCCTTTTGTGGAGTGTGTGACAAGTGTCATGCACAAGGCATTAACCTCAGCTAGTGGCGGCGGCTGTGACGAACTGATGTGCAGCAAGGTCACCCCGGTCCCTAAGCCGCAGGCGTCGCAAGCGCCATCTGACAAAGACTGCTACCGCCCCATCGGGGTTGGCAGTGTGTTTGGGCGTGTGCTGGATAGGATACTGCATCGGCGCTTTGACCGCATTGTTGAACGAGAGGGTATTCGTGCTCCGACACAGTGTGGGTTCAGGGGCAAATATGGGTGCTTGGATGCATTGTTCACAATGCAACACCTGATATCACAGGTGCAATGGACAGGCCAGGGGTCTTCCCCCCAGCGTTCCCGTCTTTGGGCTGTATTTGTTGACTTTAGGAAGGCTTTTGACCTCGTTAGACGTGATCTGTTGATAGCGCGCTGCAGGGAGCTGGGGGTGCATGGACCATTCTTAGAGGCCGTCACTGCATTGTATGACAGGGTGTTGGTGCGTGTGTGTGTGAATGGCCGCCTGGGCCCGGCGTTCCAGACGCACCGTGGCACCCGGCAGGGCAGTGAGCTGTCTCCCCTTTTGTTTGGACTGTTTATGGATTTATTGCATGAGTTGATCCTGCGACGAGTGCCTGGCGCCGGGCCCGTCATCGGCAACCTTCGCGTCCCAGATGTGATGTACGCCGATGACGTCAACCTGTTGGCTTGGGCCTGCCACCACATCCAGCAGCTGTTGGACTGCTTGTCCCTTTTCTGCCGGTTGTTTGACATGGAAGTCAACCTGGCTAAAACACATGTTGTCGTGTTTCGGCGGCCGGGTGTTACTTGCCCTACGGATGTCTTGACCTACAGGGGGCACGCATTGAGATACGAGGATAGTTGCACCTACCTGGGGTTGCAGCTACATGCGACGAAGGGGTTCGATACAGCCAGCGGTCAGCTTGCGTCGAAAGGCCGCAAGGCATTGTTCGGTTTGCTGCATCTGTTGCGGCTTCACCACATTTCACAGGGAGATCTCCGCATGCGAATGTTTGACATCCTGGTGGACCCGGTCCTTTCATATGGGGCACATATCTGGGGGCCTTCCATGTGCCACAAATGGTTGACTGACGCTTACGCAGGCCGCGCCTGCGAAGCAGACGACGTGCACTTCTTGTTTTTACGCGAACTGTATGGGGCACATCGCACCGCCAGTCGCGACGTTCTGTTGAGGGACACCCACCGAGCCTCCCTACCGTGTCGGTGGCTGTCCCTGGCAGCTAGTTGGTGGGCCAAGCTGGCAGCCATGGAGCCCGACCGGCTGGCCCACCAGGTGTGGTTAGCGGACATAGACATGATGTTGAAAGGGTGCGTCAACTGTTGGACTTTCTGTTTGTTGGAAGGATTGGAAGATATTGGCTTTGTGGAGGGGGACCTGTGGCGCTCAGGCACACCGGGGGTGACTGTTGATTCCATCAAAGCCATCAACATCACCAAGGAAGCGGTGATGCAGGCTGCCTTGCGATATCAGGCGGCCCACTGGCAGGCTGTCGTTCTTGCTAGCGCTGACCCTAGGGCAGGTGTGTCACTCAGCACCCATCTTAGGACGCATGCCGCATGGGTGCATGCCCTTGAGGCCAATGTAGTACATGGGAGGGACAATGCCCCGAGCTTCCATCAGCTATGCTTGCCTAGGGGGATCTTGCGGTGTTTGGGACGGTACCGGCTTGGCGGGCACCACTTGAGTGGACGCCTGCATGGTGGGGGACAACAGCATGGGCGAACCTGCCCCCTCTGCTCTGGTAGGGGGTTGCGTGCTGAGTGGCATGACACACTTGTAGCCAGGTGTGGGGGGGACAGGCCTGAGGACTTGCTGCATTTTGTCTTAGAGTGCCCGCATATGATCATATCAGGGACAAGTATGCTTCAGTATTTGCCTATGGTGGTGGGGACTCAGTGCAGCGGTGCATGCAGCTAGTGTTCGGCACCACCCACCAAACTCAGCTGGCCCGTTGCATTGCAGCTATGGACGTGTATAGAAGGCACCTGCTAGGTAAGGGCAATCTGTTTGGGGTGCGCCCTATTCAGCAACCGGACGGCTATGTGGCTGTTATGCCCTACCCAGCCTGCTTGCACCGTGCGACAAGCTTACCCCTGTCTACGCAGTTGCTCAGGCTCGGGGTTCGGCACTCTGATACCTTAGCATTGGCAGCAGGAGCACTGGTAGTAGCTGTGATGTGGGTCCTGCTCTGCCTGCTAGCACAGCAAATGATTGGCTTGATGTGTTGACTTCTGCCTATGTTGAGACTTGTCTGAAAGACTGACCCATGTGTGTGCGTGCACGGTGTGTGGAGACTACCAGCTTGCAGCTGAGTCATGAATGCACGATCCTATACCTGGTGTGTGGGGCAGTTGCCCTTGGTGGTGTGTGTTTTTTTTTGGGGGCTGGTCTTGTTTGCCGGTCTTGCTGCAGGTTTTTCTTGCAGGTGTGTCTTCCCAGTTCATCCCGTGTGGAGAGTACCGCTCACCGGTGAAAGTATCCACTTGTAACAACCTCCCCCCCCATTTTCCCACCACCGTGTTGCGCCAGCTGCAGCAGCTCACCTACCTTGAGCTTGTTGGCGTCAAGCTGCGGGGTCCGGACCGGGATCAACCTGCCCTGCAGCCCCTGCAGGCACTGACCCGGCTGGTTGACTTACGGCTCCAGGACATAAAGATAAAGATACAGAGACACCCCCTGGTCTCTTAACGCCATAGGACTTCGTCCCATTGGCCTCGCGTCCGTTGAG